>CM042151.1:87192876-87385680 GCA_023376005.1 Doryteuthis pealeii
CTAAATCATATATTTTGCCCAAAAAAAAAAATTTTATTAATTGAATATTAATAATTACAATAAATTATTAATATGATTAACAGTTTATATTTCATTATAAGATGTTCTGTTTGATTATCATCTTTCGTAAAACAAAACAAATTTTTTCTTTAGATGGCCGCCCCCTCCTCCCACACACCCCTCAAATATTTGAGTTAATCTGAATTTAACTCTTAGAAACTTGGTTACATTAGAAAGAAAACATTTATTAGCTCAGTCATCTGATTAGGAATCACAGGGTTTCAAGTTCAAAACCGCCCCGCACCAATTCAGTGTATGAGCAGAACAGGGATCTGTGCAGTAAAGTGAGAATCTGATGTTAGGTGTGGCACTCCAACTCAGACACAAAAACAATCTCCTTGGTCTAACACTACTGAAAAGGGGATAGATTCCCTTACAGTCTGGCTGATACCAACTTTAGGCCACCCCAACGACTTTGCATACTTATTTAAAAACATATAAGATTTCAAAAATCTGTTTACATTTTTTAATGAAAGAGCGTGGCAAAAATTAACTTTTACACCGCCCGGAGGGCAGTGGGTTTTTTTTTATTCATTAAAAGTAAAATGAAAATTGGGAAATTAAAATATATTCATTAAAGATAAAATTTTAAAAATAAGATTAAGATATATTCATAAGAAATAAAATTCATCATCATCATGTTATGCTGGCAACACAGATATCCATGATTCCCTCTCTCCAGTTGTCCCTATCAAGCATCGCTTCTGGCAGGTCCTCCATGCAGCATCCAGAATCTGCACAGAACTGATTGTTGTAGGTTTTTGCTGGTTGGCCAATGCTGGTGTGTTTATGAGTAGGTGTTCACAGGAGAACATCACTTGTGAGATTGACCTTGCTTCTCTCACAGTGTCCAGTATCTTATTCGTCTTACATTGATGGTTTGTTTGATAAGATGTAAGTGGTCATACAGCCGCTTTCTTTTGATTTACTGCGGTTAAACTTGCAAATTTAATGTTGAAAAATAATTTTTTAAAAACCAAGTTTAATTGAAATAATAAATTACAATACTAACACTAACAATGGAGACTAATGTGTCTACCATTGGATTCAATAATTAATTTCAATGGATAATTAAATGCATAGCATTTTGGGTTTTTTGTTGTTGTTTTTAAGCAATATGTAATTAAAAACAACCTTAATCCCCAAACCCTTAAACCGTAATCCAATTCGCAAAAAAGTTAATTCATACACTGTAGTTAAACTGTGATGGAGCACCACCAAATAAGCTTCTGTTTTAATTTTGACGACAATTTGCAAGTTTAACCAGTACTGCATCCAAAATGTGTTGAAGATATTACACAGCATCCTTGTGTAGTTCCCATCTAGCGTTTTCTCTAAACACTTCATTAAAGTCCAAGTGATGCAGCTATATAGTAGCACTGACATGGCTACAGCTTGGAAGAACTTTTGCTTTATCTTATCAGTGAGACAAGATTTCCATATGATCAATAATCTGTCTATAGCAGTCCATACCTTTCCTATGCGTACATTGATATCACTTTCTGTAGATGAGATTGTAGTGAGAGAAGAGATCTACCTCATGCAACACAGTGTGACAGAGAGAGTAGCGGGTATGAAGACTTGCCATATTCTTGAAGGAAGCGGGCTAGGCTTTGCCTGACGTGTAGGACTGACTTAGAGTCGAACCCGCATCCTTCAGAATGCGAAAGGGCTGTGGACGAGCAGTGCAGAGTAACCCGGATGTAAATTGTCGCACTGTGAGAATTGACGCGTACTTGCAGTGCTGACGAGTGCTGCACAGACAATTCTGAGTGAGGAGCTCGGATGCGGTGAGATTGATGTATATCTAAGGACCTGCCCTCCCAGACCAGAGAGAACAACTGCAGTAGCATTTTGTTGTTGAGATGAGCGGGATAGAGAAATATATTTGGATATTGTTGGTGAGACAAGCGTGATACAGTTGGGAGAGTGTTTAGACTGAAGACTGTCGATTGGAAGAACATTGCATCAGACTTTACTGTGACCCCCCCCCCCGAGATTACTGTCATTCCTGATTAGAGAGATATTACTACCAAGGGATGTGAACTGGTCTACAAATTTCAGAGGCTTACCATCGAATGTCGAGATGCTTCCATCTTTTTTAGAACAAATGAACAAATTTTATTTCAATTCCTTGTAGGATTACAGGAGGAATGTCAAAGAAATCTGTGTCATCATCTATACTTCCATGAGGAAATTAAGATATATTCATTAAAAATGAAATTGAAATGGGGAAATTGAGATATATTCATTAGAAATTAAATTAAAATGATAGAATTAAATAATATTCATTACAAACAAAATGAAAATGGTGAAATTAAGATAAATTCATTACAGATACTTTAGAAGTTAAGAGGTATCAAATGAATTCAAAGTGAATGTGAATTTGTTTTTATTCAGTTATATGGTTTCAAGTAACTAATGATAATCATTAGGAAACAATTATAGCTTCAAGGAACTATTTTTAATACAAATAATTTGCAGCAAGATATAAAGTAATCCTATCTAATACAAATAATTTGCAGCATAATATAAAGTAAAAGTTGTCGTCGGGGCGGCCTAATGTCGGTATCAACCAGACAGCGAGTGAGTCTATCCCCCTTTCACTAGCGCTAGACCAAGGAGAATATTTTAGCATCTGAGGTGGAGCGCCACGCCTACCATCAGCTCCTCACTTTACCGCACAGATCCCTGTGCTACTCATACGCTGAGTTGGCGGGGGCCGGTATCGCACCTAGAAGCTTGTGGCTCCTAGCCAAACACTCTACCGACTGAGCTAAACCAGTCCTATCTAATACAAATAATTTGCACAGAGTAATACTAATTTAAAAACACAATCAATTCTTAATGGTAAATCTACATCTGCTGTTATATAAATGGAAACGCGTGGTGTAATGGTTAAAGTCATGGGAAATGGACTCGTTGCCCCGAGTTCAAATCCTGGATGTGGTAATTGCATTTCACTTAGCGCTAATACCTTTGGGAAAGGTATGAATCCTACTCTCCCTCCAACTATGGATAAATAATAGGGCAGACTGGGCTCTTTAACCTTGATTAGGCAACCGGTCTAGGAGAAGGAAAACTCTGAATTCAAACCTGTTGAACTCCACTTAAGAAATTGACCTTGTGTCACATCCTGCTCGTGCAGAGGGGTTGGTAAATATATATAAATATATATATAGATGGAAACGAACTAGTGGCAAAATTCAATAACGTAATATAAGGGTTACTGAAAAGTTCTCAACCTGACCAATAACTATGAAATGTACATAGTATTGTTACATATTATTTGTATATATTTTATGACGAAGATGTTTTATTTATTCTTGTTGAGTATTCAATTCTTTTTTGAAAACATTTTTTTTTAAATCTATTTAACGATTAAATGGGACCCTAACAGGTACTACCACCTCAGGTTAGAATGGACCTGGGATAAATAGTAATAAAGAGGTAATCACCACAGCTTCAAAATCAGAACCTCACTACTAGAAGCAGTTAAATGTCATATCCAGGACACTAAGACCTGGGATAAATAGTAATAAAGAGGTAATCACCACAGCTTCAAAATCAGAACCTCACTACTAGAAGCAGTTAAATGTCATATCCAGGACACTAAGACCTGGGATAAATAGTAATAAAGAGGTAATCACTACTGCTTCAAAATCAGAACCTCACTACTAGAAGCAGTTAAATGTCATATCCAGGACACTAAGACCTGGGATAAATAGTAATAAAGAGGTAATCACTACTGCTTCAAAATCAGAACCTCACTACTAGAAGCAGTTAAATGTCATATCCAGGACACTAAGACCTGGGATAAATAGTAATAAAGAGGTAATCACCACAGCTTCAAAATCAGAACCTCACTACTAGAAGCAGTTAAATGTCATATCCAGGACACTAAGACCTGGGATAAATAGTAATAAAGAGGTAATCACTACTGCTTCAAAATCAGAACCTCACTACTAGAAGCAGTTAAATGTCATATCCAGGACACTAAGACCTGGGATAAATAGTAATAAAGAGGTAATCACTACTGCTTCAAAATCAGAACCTCACTACTAGAAGCAGTTAAATGTCATATCCAGGACACTAAGACCTGGATAAATAGTAATAAAGAGGTAATCACCACAGCTTCAAAATCAGAACCTCACTACTAGAAGCAGTTAAATGTCATATCCAGGACACTAAGACCTGGGATAAATAGTAATAAAGAGGTAATCACTACTGCTTCAAAATCAGAACCTCACTACTAGAAGCAGTTAAATGTCATATCCAGGACACTAAGACCTGGGATAAATAGTAATAAAGAGGTAATCACCACAGCTTCAAAATCAGAACCTCACTACTAGAAGCAGTTAAATGTCATATCCAGGACACTAAGACCTGGGATAAATAGTAATAAAGAGGTAATCACCACAGCTTCAAAATCAGAACCTCACTACTAGAAGCAGTTAAATGTCATATCCAGGACACTAAGACCTGGGATAAATAGTAATAAAGAGGTAATCACCACAGCTTCAAAATCAGAACCTCACTACTAGACGCAGTTAAATGTCATATCCAGGACACTAAGACCTGGGATAAATAGTAATGAAGAGGTAATCACCAAAGCTTCAGAATCAGAACCTCACTACTAGAAGCAGTTAAATGTCATATCCAGGACACTAAGACCTGGGATAAATAGTAAGTTGGCCACTGCCTTCTGACCACAGTGAACCATTTAGTCATTACTTAGAATCAAACACACAGACACATGTCCAGATCCATTGGTTAATATATAAGAACACAATTATAAAGAAATGTGTAGTCTCTTTTTACTATCACCCTGACTGTATCTACTGCACAGGGGTAATACTTCCACAAATAAGGGGTATCCTGTATATGACATTAAACTGCATCTGATGGTGAGGGTCCAGTTCTCTGTGTGCAAAAAAAACTCTTAAGAAACAACTAAACAATAAATTTAAATATGAATTTACAATGAACCTATATAGGTTGACATGCTGTAAAAATCAATCAATCATATTTCCACTATCATATATGAGGTATTTATAAACAAATCTTTAGGAGTAGGGAAGCTCTAGAACTCATTTTACAAACAAAAAGTCGCCATTGTTCACGAACTCCACCAAATTTGGAGAGCTGGAAATCAACAGAACTCCGCAAATTTTTGGAATTGGAAGCTCAAATTTTGGGGACTGTCTAACTTTAACATAGTCTACACCTGTAAAAAAATTCAGAAAAATTGAAGGGGGTAGGTGACAATTTTATTTTTTTCTGGATGATTTGACATGGAATGACCCATATATTCAAGCTGATACGATGAAAAATACAAAGTTACAAAACACTGCCTGCTAAGTATTGTTATCAATAATTTTTAAAAAATCACAATATGAGTAAGGTAAAAAAAACATCATACATAATAAGTATAAAAATGTAAATAGTAGGACATTACATTTGAACTTGGCTAGTCGAGATTGTTATATACATCACAACAAGGACACAGGGTTCCCACTCATTTTAGGAAACCATTTTCCAGGACATTTCCAGGACATTTCCAGGACATTTTTAAAATTTTCCAGGACAGCACTTATTTGCGGCAATTTTATAATTTACTATTATGTCTAATATTGACACATTTAGCCAGTTTTATTCTTACTTTTCAATGATGCCGGGTTAATGAAGTATCTTGAGTTCATTGTAGATGATGACTACATCTATCAATTAATTATAGAGGGTGTCCATAAAGTCAGTGTGCACTTTAAAGTTATAAATTCATTAAAGTGCAAACAGATTTTATGGACAAAATGTACTATAAAATTGTCAGGCCTCCTGTTTTTGCTTAGCCATGATCACCATTGCTGTTTTTAAATTGGCAAATCAATTTAGATATTTTACCCCTCTCCCTCCATGTTTAAAATATTTTTTTTTATTGAATTTGTACAAATTTCAATAAACTCAAATTTCAAATATTTACCGTACTGTGTTTCTCACTTTTTATCGACAAATATATGGAGATATTTCCCAATGCCCCTTCACTTTATATCTATACTATATTTTATATACTATTATATATTAAAGTTATATTTCAAAGTTAAAATATTAGATAGTGAAGCACATTGGAAAAGAAAACATCTCAAAGAAGCATATGTTTGACTGTAGTGACTTAGTATAGAGATGAACACAATATGGGAACCAATTATTAAAAAGACTAAATCAAATTGTTTTAAAGTTAATTACTTTGAAAATAAAAAATATTGAAAAAGACTGATGGCAAATTTTATGCCTTAAGTTGCACAGGAAACACCAATAAACTTTTTCTAAATGATCATGATTCTTCTAGTGACACATGTCAGAATGATAGGCATGCAAAAACAATGGTCATTGTTTTTGAATGAGATCTTTGAAGGTTCTTCAACGCCTGTTTGATCAACTGTCAAACTGTTAAAAATAATTTCCCAGGTTGGATCATTACTATACTTGGATACAAAGGGAACACCTGAGGAAGGCTGGAGGATATAACAGCTGAAACATTATATGTATATACATACAATAAAGATGAGGACAACAATCCGAAAAATCAAAATTATTCCTATCAAACCTCATCTCAAAAATATAGTTCATGTTTATTTATGTTGTCATATTAGGCAGAAGGGGAGGGGATTGTGTTTTGTACAAATTCATAAAAACAAAATGTTTTAAACAGAACGGGTTGTTTGATTTTGTTTGGTTTCACAGCATATCAACCTCAGTGGGTCATTTAATGCTGACAAACTTTTGAAATAAAGTAATTCTTAATGGATAATCAATTTTTTTTATATATACATTTTTCTATTCAACCTATAAATGGGACCATAACAGGTACTACCACTCCGGTAAAGAGTGGACTAGTAAGCAATGGTGATGAAGGGGTGCTCCACATTCCCCAGACCTCCAGAACTGGAACCTCACCATCAGATGTCATTCCTGGGACCTTCAGCCACCACCACCTAGCACATATTATAAGAAGGGTTGATCATGGATTGATCGGAGGGGCTCTCTCCGACTGCCCATCTAAACTAAGTAATGGTCTAAGCTAGGTATACCCAATTTGTTAAAAGTCCATGTTTTTACAATACAAATATACCTCCCCCCCCCCCCCCCCGTTTCCAAAAAATAAGGATGCTACTCAGGTAGAAAATAAGTATCGAAAATCAGAAAATCAAATCAAAATAAAAACTAAAAAATAATTTTTAGATATTTTCAATTTTTTTTTTTTACTCATTTCGATAATTATTTAATCTTTATTTAATTATTTATCTTATAAAAGAAAAAAGTATACATCAATATTTGCTCTGTTTAAAGGGGGGGCACTAATTTTCAATAGAGTAAGTGACAAAAAATTATTAGAGATTGATACTAAAGTAAAGTAGTTATTAAAAAAATATGTTTTTAAAATATAATAATATGACATTTTAAACTTAACATCATGATACTCTTTTCTTAAATGAATTTTATATATTAATTTATCATAGCAGAAATACCTAATTAAATCAAAAAGTTTTAAAATAAAATAACTGATGCATTATAAAATCCATTCATTGATAAATCAATACTGAAAATTTCATTAAAATCAGATAATTCACAGATTTTTGGTAATTTTTTTTTTTTTTCAATCTAGTGTTAAATTCATTTTGTAAACGCGGATTATACGGCAACTCTAGTGGCCATATTAAGTCATATTTGATAAAAATTTACCAAAACAAAAGTTTTAAATGTATTAAAAATAAATTACATGTGTAATATTATTTTGCTTTTTGTACTGATGCTCATTATGTTACTACTTTTCGACTGAGACAAAAATTAGACCATAAATAATCAATTTAATTTTAATTAGTTTTTAAAATGAAAAGTAGACAAAAAAATAGGTATCCTTAGTCTAAGCAGAGTGTTGCATGTCATGGACTGCTCATCCACAAAGATTCCATCCTTAAGCATCATGGGTCACCACACTATGGCCAACAGGTGGCCCAATTGCAGTCGGTGTATTCTAAAGACCCAGACGACAGGGCTAAGAGCGGGTTATAAAATATCTAAATTGATGTGCCAATATAAAGCTGGTGGGGGGCATAATTGTAGAATATCTACATATATTTGCTGATAAAAAGTGAAAAATACAGCACGTACATATTTGAAATTTGAATTTGTTTTGTAAAAATTCATGGTAAAAAAAAATTAAACCTGGGGAGGGGGTAAAATATCTAAATTGATTTGGCGATGAAAAGTGGGGTTGGGGTGGGGCATTGTAAAATATCTCCATTAATTTGCTGATAAAATGTGAAAAACATGACTCTGAAAATATCTATATTTGGCTAGAATTATGTCTTATGCCAGCAATTAAAATCAGCGTAAATTAGGGCAGGAATCCGTGATGACAAAACGTTAAAATGACCAATAGTACTATTCGCAGAGTTCCGTCCTGGCCTCCTGCCTTAAAAAAACGCTAGCCGGTGATAGGTGAAAAAACAAACCCACCTATAAATGAAGTCCCTAGCTGAAGTGGTGCCTGCTGTATATGAAAAAATAATTTGTCAATTGAAGGCGTTTTTATGGATTTTTTTAGTTTGAAGACGTTAAAAGTAAGCCATATTTTTAAAAAAGGTTAAAATATTTACATTTACTTGTCGAAAAAAGACTGGAGGTGATAAAATATCGCATTAACTTTTTGGGAAAAAGGGCTGTTTTTTGTGGGTTTTTTTAAATATTTTCAAAAATATGGCTTACTTTTAACACCTTTAAAACACTAAAAAAATAATAATTTGTCGATAAAAACGCCTTCAATCAACAAATTATTTTTTCATATACAGCAGGCACTGCTTCAGCTAGGGACTTTATTCATTTGTTTTTTGATCTATTACCAGAGGAGACCGGGATGGAACTTTGTGAATAGTACCTGACCAATATTTCCAGGAGTGGGTGGGGGTAAAAAAGAACAATTTCCTCGTATATTCCTTTAAAATAAACTGAACCCTCATTTTATGTCCGTGTTTTTGCAATAAATGTTTTATTTTTTTTGCACCCGTTATTTTACAATACTAAATATATTTTCTTTATTTTAATATTCACTTCAATATGTATATTCTAAAAGTTTTTATTTTGTGAGAATGGTTAGTTTTAAAGGTTAGTTTTAAGGCTCGTTTTACAATTTAGGCATAAATTGGATCCTCTTTTTATGACCGTAATTGTTTTTTCGTCGACGATGATTAAAATCTGACGTTTTTATTTTAGAGTACCAAAGCCAAAAAGAAAAGAAATAACAACAAAGGGTAAACTTCAACTTTTTACTCGTAAATTCCTACCATAAAATTAGGCTTTAGCATTTTATGGTAGGAATTTACGAGTAAAAAGTTGAAGTGTAAAAATGAACCCCCACTTTAAAACTAACCATTCTCACAAAATAAAAACTTTTAGAATATACACATTGAAGTGAATATTAAAATAAATAAAGAATATAAAATGAGGGTTCAGTTTATTTTATGGTAGGAATATACGAGGAAATTGGTCTTTTTTTACCTGGGTGGGGAGTATTATCACCGTAAAAAGAACACTTACTTTAACCGAGTTGAAATTGACATTTGATGTCCTTGAATATTTTGTTCAAGCACCGCTTGCTTGAAGACTTGCTAGGAAGGTGTGTTCCCCAGCCCCACCCCGTCAACATGACTAAATACACTAACACTGCCAATCCTACATTGTTGACAGTAGCTTGATCCCAACCCCATATCCGACAAACTACCGAGACTAAAATGGTTATCAACTTTTGTCTTAGGAAATGTTTTTACTTTCCAGTGTTTCCAAAAATGTTTAACAAACTTTTTTTGAATGAATATTAATTTTATTTAATTCTTAAATGTTTCTGTTTTTTTTAATTGTTCATTTTCAGTTAAAATTTTGCGTGTGTGCTATTCTATACAAGTACAGAAAATTCTTTTTAAATGTTCTAAATTTTACGAGGTAGAGGGGGAGTTTTGTTAAACGTAATTTATTTTTTAACCTTTCTTTAACGAATACCTTATTATCTTTAGTCTGATGACAAATTCTTGACTTGTTCAGTGTCGTATAAAAATAAATCAAAATATTGCTACATGATGAAAGCGAAACTTCTAAATAGCCAATCAGAAGCATTTTTACTGTTTAATGAATATTCATGACCAGTTTGGGAAATGTTGGGTAGGTTCATTGAGCAAAAACAAAACAAAAAAAATAAAAAAGCGTCCTTGTTATTTTACTAGTTATATTTGTTAACGGTAACAATAACATTAATTTTGTCTCAGATAATTCAATTTTTCCAGGACAAAAAAAACGAAAATTTTCCAGGATTTTGAAAAAATACCCCTATCTTTTCAAGGTTTTTCAGTACTGGAAAACAACATTTTTTTCCCCAGGTTTTCAAGGTTTTCCAGGACGCGTGGGAACCCTGAGGACACTACTGCAGTACCACTATGGTGGGCCCAATTGAGACCTATCTCAGCTGCTGCTGCTGATACTATGCCTTGCCCAGCGCCTGTGGCTGCTGTTACCCCAAAACCTTTAGTACGGAATAAAGCCCTTGTATCTGACATGCGTGTTTGTTAGCCTCTCATTTTCAGTATCACTTATTCACTATTCTCTGAGCATACTAAAGAGATCATTCTTATGACAATAACAGTTAAGCAATGCCTGCCTACTATTTGTGTCTGTCTAAATACATATACATATAGTAGAAAGATATAGATAGATAACCTACTTAAGTTTCACCAAAAATTATCATCAGGGTTAATTGTAATTATTTAATCAAAAAATTGATTAATTAAAGACAATAACACTTAAGAAATGCCTGCCTACTATTTGTGTATCTTTAGATATATATACATATAGTAGAAAGGTATAGATAGATAACCTACTTAAGTTTCATCAAGAACGGATCATCAGAGTTAATCGATCAAAACATTGATTAAGTCAATTGCAGGAGTGAGTAATACAATTATAGCCTCACACAAAAAATTTAGCCTTTTAGAATAGTTTTGCAGCGAAAATGAATGCTAGATATAAGATTGTATCATTCAAAGGGCAATATATTATTTGTGCAAAGCTATAATTGTATTATTAAAATGGAGAAAAACCAATAAGCAGAAGCACATCTCTATGTATCGAAAGTTAATTAATAAAAATAGCAGGGTCCTTAATAGTTATACTTGATTGAAATTAAAGCAAAAAATTGTGACATTTCATATAATTTTACTTTCTTTCAATGAAGAGTACATCAATTTTTATCAGGGAAGTAAAACATTCAGTGGGTTTTTAAGTTTTGTATGGTTATAATGATATAATAAGATTCTGTGGTAAAAAAAAGTACTTTCCTACATCTCAGAAACTGGGCGTGTAGTCAAGGAGTGTTTGCTGGCATGCTGACAAATCAAGAATCCGGAGGTGTGGAAAGGTGCCTTCATATAGGATAGTACAGATGCAATACGGGTAAGTGAGTGGACATAAAAGACACCCCTTATCCTGTCAGGTGTCAAGTCATTCAGTGGACAAACATCAGTGAGAAAGTGAAAAGAAGTAAAGAACGAAGGAAGAGAAAGGAAAGCAGCAGCAGCAGGAGGAGGAGAAAGGAAAGAAATACAGTATAGATAAAAAAATTCTGGCTAAAGAGCAACACCCAAGGAAAAGACCGAGTAAACAAGCTATTCAGGCCATTCAATCATGAAAGAAAGGATTGGTTTATGGCATATCAACCTCAGTGGATCATTTAATGACGGCAAAGTTTTGAAATCCAATTTTTATAAACTCATGTTTTTCTATTTAACCCATATATGGGACCCTAACAGATACTACCACTCTGGGTCAGAGAGGACCAGGGAGCAATGGTGATGAAGGGGTGCTCCACATTCCCCAAACATCCAAAACTGGAACTTCACCATCAGATAGAGTTTAACATCATTCCCAGGACATGTAGACCCTCAGTCACTGCCTTCTAGCACCCATATGATAAAAAGGGTTGCGGCTTGCTATAATGGCAGTAGGGTCGGAGCAATCATATAGGTGCTTGAAGTGACTACCTGATTGTTGGGAGGGGGCCTCTCTGACCGCCTGTCTAGCCCAAGTAATGGCCAAAGTGGAGTGTTGCACTTTATGGACTGCTCAGCCACCTGGGTTCCATCCTTAAGCATCACGGATTGCCACCAACAACCAACAGGTAGCCTCATTGGGGGAGTCTTTCCCCTCTGCAGAGGTGCAGTCAGTGTATTCTAACGCCCCAGCATGGAAGAAAGGAGTAGAATGCATGTCCTCGGTGATGTAATCTGACCCTTTCATGGGTAGGGGGGGGGCGTAGTTGCACGAAGGTGGAACTGGTTGATGAATTACAGCATATAACCGAACTGTTGAGACTAGTCATGCTGTAACTTGAGGGTGAGGCATTGGCTCTGTACTTAGAAAGGAGTGAGAGAGACAGAATGTACCATGAGGATATTGAGTTCATGTTACCCAGGGCCTTCATGGATGGATCTTTCATCGCCTATGGAAAACTGATTAAGACTATGCAAACCACATAAGGCAATTGGCAGGGTTGGTAGGAGTTGTGGGGGGAAGAGTGCAGAGAAAATTGTGTAGCTGGCCTTGGTACATGGATTACCAGGCCAAATATTGATTGCACGTCAACAGCTGTCCTAGGTAGAAACCAAAGATATGGGTGAGCTGGTAACTGCTGGTGGGTTGTTAACTATCAATAGGACAGAGGAATCCTAAAGCAGAGGTACTTTAACTCAAAGTCGGACAACCAGTGGACCAGAAACTAAGAAATGACAGATTCAATAATAACAATTAAGTCAGCCAGAGATTAGCAAATAAAATACACAGGTGATTTGTTTATAGGAGTGAAGGTTTGTGTAGAACTAGCCACACTTTTTGAATGCATTGATATCAGAAGATATTGTAGTGCACTACAAATTCTTCAGTTTCAATACACTTTTATACAATGCATACCTACTGTATGTGTGTGTCAATATCTCTCTCTTTCTCTCTATTTCTCTCTATATATATATACATATATGTGTGTGTGTGATTGTTACAAAGCATCTTTATTGATTATTTGATATTACTGATTGAATGAATAAAAACAATAAGAAGAAGAATATTAGGTTAATTAATAATTATGCTTGATGAAGTATTGATATTAAAGTAAAAAATGAAAATGAGTTACATAAAGTTCTATACTGAGTTAGAAAAGGCAATAAAACATGTCAAGTGAGAATATTTACACTGGACAACAGAATATACAAATCTATAAAAAACTAAATGCTTATCCCATTTAAGTCAGGATACAAATGAGTTGTATAAAGTTTTATACTGAGTTAGAAAAGGCAATAAAACAGCATGTCAAGTGAGAATATTTACACTGGACAACAGAATACAAATCTATAAAAAACTAAATGCTTATCCCATTTAAGTCAGGATACAAATGAGTTGTATAAAGTTTTATACTGAGTTAGAAAAGGCAATAAAACAGCATGTCAAGTGAGAATATTTACACTGGACAACAGAATATACAAATCTATAAAAAAATTAATGCTTATCACATTTATGTCAGGATACAAATGAGTTGCATAAAGTTCTATACTGAATTAGAAAAGGCAATAAAACAACATGTCAAGTGAGAATATTTACACTGGACAACAGAATATACAAATCAATAAAAACTAAATGCTTATCCCATTTAAGTCAGGATACAAATGAGTTGCATAAAGTTCTATACTGAGTTAGAAAAGGCAATAAAACAACATGTCAAGTGAGAATATTTACACTGGACAACAGAATATACAAATCAATAAAAACTAAATGCTTATCCCATTTAAGTCAGGATACAAATGAGTTGCATAAAGTTCTATACTGAGTTAGAAAAGGCAATAAAACAACATGTCAAGTGAGAATATTTACACTGGACAACAGAATATACAAATCAATAAAAACTAAATGCTTATCCCATTTAAGTCAGGATACAAATAAGTTGCATAAAGTTCTATACTGAGTTAGAAAAGGCAATAAAACAGCATGTCAAGTGAGAATATTTACACTGGACAACAGAATATACAAATCTATAAAAAAATTAATGCTTATCACATTTATGTCAGGATACAAATGAGTTGCATAAAGTTCTATACTGAGTTAGAAAAGGCAATAAAACAACATGTCAAGTGAGAATATTTACACTGGACAACAGAATATACAAATCAATAAAAACTAAATGCCCATCACATTTAAGTCAGGATACAAATGAGTTGCATTAAGTTTTATACTGAGAAGAGGTAATAAAATAGAATGTTGAATAGCAATTTTTTACACTGGATACTATAATATATAATCATTCAAAACATATAAAATCATTAAAAAAAACAAGCCCATTTATTTACCATCTCTTTAATCAAATCTTTCATTAAATATAAAATATTGGACCAAAGTAGCTGCAATGATCAGCTGAGTATGCAATTCATTCAAAGATAAAGTCATATCATAATTCACAAACTCGAATCTGTTGGTTTAAAAAAATAAAATCTAGAATATTGAGAGAGAGGGAGTAGTGTACTTTCAGGTTTGTAGTCATAATTCACAAACTGATTACTTGTGTGTGTGTTTCTTTGTTTATATGTATTTTCCAATTACTGTAAATGTGCATCCAAACACCTGATAATTTCAGTGAATCTTTCTCGAGCCTACTTCAAATGGAATTTTTAAACTATATTTCTGTAAAAATAATGCTCAGTTTACAATTGTTTCTCTTCATGTACATATTAAAAAGGAAACTCACAAAAAATCAGATTTCAAAAAGATTGTGTGTATTTGCATGTCTGTAGAAATTTGAACTTGATCAAAATACTGAAGCACACAGATACTTCTTTTTTGTAGATTTGCATGTTTTTAGAAGTTTGGACTTCATCAAATACTGAAGCACACAGATACTCCTTTGTGTAGATTTGCATGTTTTTAGAAGTATGAACTTCATCAAAATACTGAAGTACACAGATACTCCTTTGTGTGCATTTGCATGTACTTAGAAGTTTGGACTTCATCAAAATACTGAAGCACACGGATACTTCTTTGTGTGCATTTGCATGTACTTAGAAGTTTGGACTTCATCAAAAAACATTTTTAATGGAATATTTCTGAATGTTTGGATATACACATTTGACAAGAATTTGACTTCCTATCCAATGTGTTTTCAGACCTGTTTGTAATATTTTTTTATAAATGAAAAATCCATAAAATTATTGATCCACACACTTAACAATAAAATGTTTTCCTTCATGTGTGTTGATTCATGTGCGCTTTCAAATTGGACTTGCGTGCAAATCCTGAGTTACACAGTTGACAAGAAAATGGTTTCCTTCCTGTGTGTACATGCATATGCTTTTTTAAGGACCACTTCTGGGAAAATGTTGATCTACAGATTTCACAAGAGAATGGTTTCTCTCCTGTGTGTGTTTGTATGTGCTTTCTTAAAGTGGAACTCAGTGAAAATGCTGATCCACAGACTTGGCAAGAAAATGGTTTCTCTCCAGTGTGTATTCGCATGTGCTTTTTCAAACCAGAATTCTCTGAAAATGCCGACCCACACACTTGACAAGAAAATGGTTTCTCTCCTGTGTGTATTCGCATGTGTGTTTTTAATGTGGAACTCTGTGAAAATGCTGACCCACAAATTTCACAAGAAAATGGTTTCTCTCCTGTGTGCGTTCGCATATGCTGTATTAAACTGGAATTCAATGAAAATCCAGTTCCGCATACTTGACAAGAAAATGGTTTCTCTCCTGTGTGTATTCGCATGTGTTTCTTTAAACTAGAATTCAGAGGGAATTCAGATCCACACACTTCACAAGAAAATGGTTTCTCTCCAGTATGTATTTTTATGTGCTTTTTTAAACTGGAATTTTCTGAAAAGGATGATCCACACACTTGACATGTAAATGGTTTCTCTCCTGTATGTTTTCGAATATGGTTTTGTAAATTTGATTTTACTGAAAATGCTGACCCACATATTTGACAAGAAAATGGTTTCTCTCCAGTATGTATTCGCATGTGCTTTTTTAAATTAGAATTTACTGAAAATGCTGATCCACACACTTGACATGAAAATGGTTTCTCTCCTGTATGCGTACGAATGTGCTGTTGTAAACTGGTCTTCTGTGAAAACTTTGATCCACACACTTGACATGAAAATGGTTTGTCTCCTATGTGTGCCCGAAGATGCTTTTTTAAACTGGAACTCAGCGAAAATACTGATTCACACACTGGACAAGAAAATGGTTTCTCTCCTGTGTGTATTCGCACATGTTTTTTTAAAGTTGAATTCTCTGGAAATGACAATCCACATACTTGACAGGAAAATGGTTTTTCTCCTGTGTGTATTCGCATATGCCTTTTCAATTTTGAATTATATGAAAATTCTGATCCACACACTTCACATGAGTAAGGTTGCTTTTCACTATATGTTTGCATCTTTATTTTTTAGTAAAATTTCTGGTGTACAAATTTAATATGAAGAGAATTTCTGAGTGCTTATATGTGACTACCGAAAAGTGAATTCTCTCAAACTGCAGATCTACACAATTTGAAGAAATGGATTTTCCCATTGGCATAAGTTGCTTCAATTTTGAAAATACTTATTCTCCTCAATAATACCTGTAAATAAAGAAAAGGTATTATTAAATAAGACAAGACACTCATTTTTATATGTTTTATATATATATTTTACAATATATATATATATATATATAATGAAGGAGAAATATCTACGTTAGGAAAGGTCTTGGTAGGATGATCGCATAGGCAAAAAAAAAAAAAATCACCAACTGCCAATGACTTTGTGCCTAACATAAGTCTACAAATGCCCTATCACTCTGATATTGAGAACTCTTTATTTATAAATATAGCAAACTACATTTCATATATATATATATATATATATATAAAATGATGGATATGAATATTAGATTAATCATTACACACACACACACATATATATAATGATGGATATGAATATTAATCATTATAATATAATGATGGATATGAATATTAATCATTACACACACACACACACACACATATATATATATATAATATATATATATATATATAATGATATATTGAAAAAACAAAGGATGTTTACAAAATGCATGGGCTCATCAGGAGAGAATGTGCAAACCGTTTCGGGGCCTTATTCTCTCCTGATGAGCTCATGCATTTTGTAAACATCCTTTGTTTTTTCAATATATCATATTTACATGTCGGATTAAGTTCCAATTTTATTTTATATATATATATATATATATATATATAATATAGAGAGAGAGAGAGAGAGAGAGATACAGAGAGATAGATATGTAATGATTAATCTAATATTCATATCCTTCATTATATATATAATGTGTGTGTAGCCAAGTTTTTTATTCTTCTCTGTTAGTGATATCTGCAAATAAAGAAACGGCATTATTCAATACAGACTTCTAGTTCTTTGTGCACTAATATGATTATAATAATTACATTTATAATACAATAAATGGTAATATATCACATGAATAAGGGCCAGTTGGTAGAGCATCTGCTTAGGAATCGCAAGGTTCTGAATTCAATACTAGTGCTCACCAAAATAGGGCAGAATGTGTACTCCGATATGTCCATTAAAGTGGGGAGCTGATGCTAAGTGTGGTGCTCCATCTCAGAAAAAAAACTCCCTTGTCTAGCGCTAGCAAAAGAGGAATATACTCACTCACTGTCCAGCTGATACTGACAACAGGACACTCAGCCAACTTTACTTAATTTTATATCACATAATTCATATTAAGTCATAAATATAATTTTCATTCTTCTCTACAAGTGATATCTGCAAATACAGAAGACGCATTATCAAATACAGATTTCTCATCCTTTGTAGACTTATATAATTATGATAGTTAAATTTCTGATACAATAAACTGTAATATATCACATCATACCAAAGTATGAATAACATGAATATACATTAAATATTCATCTATATTTCAGAATATAAAAAAATAAATTTCATTTAACTAAAAATGCCATAATAAGACGACTTCGGTTCCAGTGATCTTTTGAAAAAGAGATTTTATCTCGAAAATTCAAGAATACAATACAGGTTAACACACAATACCATTGTTACATTTTTTTTTTTTTACACCTGCATTGTGATAGCCTTCAAAATCAACCTCCAAACCAATATATACACAATGCTTCAAGCAAATTATAAAACTCTCTTAAAAAATATATATATATTTTAAAAATGTTAAGATACTGTGCTGTGATAATGTTGCCTTGTGGGTTTAAAAAAAAATAATATCAGAAGGCATATATCATTTTATCTGAATAGGAAACATGGTGAAAAAGTAAGATGCTGTGACCAAATCCAAGCAGTAAACAGATAAGTGGAAGACGCTGTTTTTTTTGTTGCATGTACCAAAAATGTGAACAAAATATGAGGATGTTATGAAAGACCATATCTGGGTTATTGTCCTGTCAAAACTTGTGTGAATTTCAGCTGTCTGAAATCCAGTGGAAAATGAGATCAATATTCAGAATTACATGAACAGTATATAGAAATAAACAAAAAGTACAATTTTCTGAATTAATGGGAATTTTATTTCAAATGAAGAATGCTCATTGTCCAAATGTGGAAAAAGGAATTTCTAACAAAGTAATGAATTAACAAATAAGAATTGTTTCCTAATGTTACATAATTAGTGGATCCCTAATGCTTTTATGAAGGTATTGTAGAAATCATAATGGCGATTAGTATAGCTGATGGCCTTGAGAGTGAGTGACAGCGTTTGACCTCACTCTGACCTTGCATTCTGGGGATGAATCGTGAGAACCGGAACCCCGATAGAAGGCCCTCTTCCGGTTTAAGGATACTAAGTAAGTTAGAATCAGTTAGAACTTAGAAGCCGAGCTAGCAACATGTAAGCCTCATCTGCACAGATTGTCTGGGTGGGGATTTGGAATAAAGTAACATCAACCTAAATCGAAGTCTTGTGTTTATTACTAAAAACTAACAATGACACAAGGCTTCTGATAAGGAGTGATCCCCAACAGAAACCAGACCCAGAATCCTCAATAGAAGACCAGACGAGACCTTAGAAGATATACCAGACCAAGATAGATGATAGACGATCAGAACCAAAGCCGGCCAGAAGAATAGACGACCAGAGTAAGAAGTAAGAAAGGTATATAACGTTATATAGATTTGGTAACGTGAAAAGACCAGTATATAACACTAAGGTAGAAATCCTTTTTAAACACCCAAAAATGACAAGAGATTAAGACTAGGGTAAGAGATAGGAGTAGACGTCAGTAGATACAGACCAAACTAGACATAGAAATTCTCTTCTCTGGTAAACCAAAACAGACACCTAATTTAACCCAAAAGTAACCATCTCCATTACGTAATTACACAAAGTAACCACCAAACAAATTGATCATTGCTTTTCCTCCCACAAAATATCAGAAAAATTATAGTTAAATTATCTCCCCTGCCACCAGGCGGCAAATCGCCAATATATGATATTGGTGCCAAAATTAAATCCCTTGTTGAAAGTTATTTATCAAGGGCCGCCAACCAAGCAAGTCACGTTTTTCAAGCGCTCCCTTTACCTTCACCTTCACCCTCAGCACTTATCATGTTGACAGTCAACCAGCGAGTGGAATAATAATTCCAGCACTCACCTTTACCTTTACCTCACCCTCAGCAAGATAAGTCTGGTTAGCAAATGCCACAAATTTGCAACTCCCCTTTTGTACCTTTTGAATATATATTTCTTCTATTTCAATTCTTGTTCTCATCTTCTTTCATCCAAAATTACTTGCTTACCAGCGGAAATTTTTAAGAGTCCTGAATATCTCTTTAAAAACTAAGGTCTCATTCCTCACATAATATAAAATTGTGCTCAAAAATTTTTCCTTGTTTTTTTGAGTTGCCAACAACTCTTGTCAGATCAACTGCTGATACAACAAGGAAGTTCCGATAGGTTGTGTTAATTTTTCATAAAACTAGACATGGGTGCAGAATTATTAAACAAATAATTAAAAATTAAATTATTACGCATACAATATGTAAAGAAACAATCAAAAATGCAAATTCTAAATTAATCAAAATCTTATTTCAAGTAAAAAAAAAAAAAAAAAAAAAAAAAAAAGATAAGAGTCTGAATGAATATATCAGTAGATTTTTATAAGTTTCTATACATGATTTATTTTTAATTTAAAAAAAAAAAAACATGAATTCTGACTTTCTTTTTTAATTGAATTGCCAAGAAAAAAAAACTTTTTTTCAATATCTTCTGATATAATTATTCAGACACTTTATCTTTATAGAAAAAATGTTTAAATCGTTTTTAATTGCTTCATTTTTTTTTTTTTTTTCAGATTTCATAAAATGAAATAGGGGGGAGTAAAAATATTTCTCCAAATATATTTTGGGAAAAACCTATTTTAAACATAATTTCATCAAAAGGTGAATAAGTATCGAAATTTTCGTGAAAATTTGACTCTTAATTGATTTTTCATAGAATTTTTTTTTTTTTAAGCCTGTAGTCATAACTTGTTTTTGGCTACGTTAAATTTCAATTGATTTAATGGTGCGAAAATGTAAACATTGTTTTCGTTCATAATTTTCATTATTTCTATCGGCTGAATTTTTTTTTTAATGTTTCGTTTTGAATTTTGAAGATAATATTAACCTTTATTCAAGTTTCATGGGGGGGGGCAATTTACACAGCAGATTGGATGTCCCTAGTAAGCATGAATGTCTTTAATTTTCTACGTTAATTCAAAAGCGAAAATAAAAGTAAAAGAGAGACAATTTTCATTAGCAAAAAAAGAAATTTTAAAAATCAAATTCACCAAAATAAGAAATTAAAACATTTAAAAAATTTAAAGATTTCTGAAAACGGTCAAATCAGATTTAAAAAATAAGTCACATAATTCCAGATAATGTTTACATTCAACAGAGGATTACATTATTACGCATACTAAACTACATCTTAAGTTCTTCGTTCTAATTTTTTTTTTTTTTTTTGTAGTTAAAAATGTAAATTGCTATTTGTAAGGAATAAAGGAAGAAATTAAATGAACGTTTTACTTACTTTTTTTTTTCTTTTTTTTTTTCGTTAGTTTCTTCAGATAATGCAAAATTAGAGAAAAGGAAGAAAGAGTAAAATTTTAAATAAATTAATGTTGTTTACTGGTAGAGTGGAATTTAAAATCAAAGATTGTTTACAATAGTTGAAAAATGTTTGCTAAAGAGCGAAAGTCAAGGGAGATAATTAAGTTATCTGCTTGAGTTTTTATTAGATACGCTGAGAAAATAATAGAAATTACGATGAATAATAATAAAAAATATTTTGTTTGTACTTTTTATGATAATTCAACAAAATTGTAACTCATTGTGATACTTACAAATATATAGTTACTTATTTCTTTTGTTCAAGGAATAACATATGTTAAAAATTAAATTTAAAAAGATTAATTGATATATTTTTATAGGCAGTGGCAACATCCGTGTAAAGAGGGGAGGGATTAAAAAAAAATTTTAATTTTTCAAATTTTCAAACTATTACCAAAAATCAGGGAATTGTCTAATTTTAATGAAATTTTCTCTGCATTATTCATTGATGACTTAATTTTATAATGAATAGCTTATTTTATTAAAAAGACTTGAAAAAAAAAAAGAATTATCAATCGGAGGGAGTAACATTTGTTCATTTGAAGAAAAAAATTTCCATCCCCAAATTTTTACATTTCTAGAAAGATCAAATCCTGAAGAACATACAAAAAAAAAAAAAAAAAAAAATAGAAAAAGAAAAATTCAATACCCGAAAAAAGTGATTTGAAAATTTAAAAGTTATTTTCTAAAAATTCTAAAAATAATTTATGTAGCATGTTTTTTTATTTTTTTTTTTATTTTAGTTTAAAAACAATAATTTTCTTTGAATTGATGCCCAAAAAGGTGGGTTTTTTTCTTATTCAATTGGCCTATTTTCATTCACTTAAAAATGTAATAATGAATTTTAAATGTCTGGAACTACGTATGTGGGATTGTCTGTCCTTGTTTGTCTGGAAGAGTTATCTTCCCTTGTGTTTCTGGTTTTCCCTACCAGGCGCTCTGACTATTTAAGCGGTCAAGCGCCAAGTTTGTGCCACATTTGTGAGATGCACAATGAAATTTTATTTTAGGGTCTTCCATAGATTCTTACCTATTTACACCCAAAATTCAAGACGACATTTGAACGATGTTTATGCATTTATCTCCCTTAGTACCAATATATTTTATAATCTTTGACTTTCCAGTAGGTATGTCCAATTTAGTTAAAGGGAGAAACCAAGCCTTTTCAGTTTGTAGTACATCAATTCAAATTATTCACTATCCATGGTGAATAGAAAAGAAGTAAACTGTCAGTGAGCAAGTTCAATTGTAGATAAAAATGACAATTTTAACAACTATATTAATACCATTTTTTCATTTGAAAGCTTTTTTCCACATTGTCTCTTTGTTCAGAATACAATGGAATACAGAGATGGGGAATTTTGTTAATTCATACTGCTAAACCAACTTTATTTTTTCTTGCATGTGTGTGCTTTTATAATGTCGCTGGATGTTTTTATATATTACTCTACTGACATTAGATTAAATAAGAGGAAACCAATTGGAATTACTTTCTGATTGATTTCTTTTCTGTTTTCTCATTAATGTGAAGTAATAATTGATACTTAATAATTGGTATAATTGTTAATCGTCTAATCCTTAGAGATTACTAACAAGTTCTTTGCTGTAAATTTTCTCAATAATAATAGGTTATTAATAATTTAAGCTTCCATTTAAAATATTTCACTTGCATGGACATCAGGAATTTACTTGATTTTTTTTAATGTTGTAGGGTTATCGCTGGAAGAGTTATCTCAGAATACAATGGGTAGCAGTGATGGAAACCCAAGACTGTTCAGTTTGTTGCTGCAAACTGCTTAAACAAAGTGTATACTTCATATTGATTTGCAAGTGTGTGCTTTTATAATGACTCAGGATGATTTTATAAATTACTCTACTGACAATAGAATAAAATAAGAGAGGAAACCAGTGGGAATCACTTTCTGATTGATTTCTTTTCTCTGTTTTCTGATTAATGTGAAGGAGGTGATTTCCGAGTTTTTGAAGGTTCCCGAATCCGACAAGAAATACCTGAAGAAGGCCGAAGGGTACATCAGCCAAAATAATGTGCAGATATAAATAAGGATGAGGAGAATAGTCCAAATGATACAGAAAGAAGTTTGTTTTGAATGTGTGTGCTTTCATAATGTCTCTAGATATTTTCTTTCCTTCAGCAACTGGACGCATATCAAGTAGTGTACTTAATCTATAATATACACTGTTCCACTCTACAGTTAGAAGAGGCTCCTTAGTCTTGGTCAGCAACCCATCTAAGTCAAGGAAAAGTCCAACACAAAACCTCTGCTGCCTTTCAAGGAAAGGGTAGGGGGAGTAAACCCCGAAAACAAATCAGGAGCCAGAGTCCCTAAGGTGGTGTGATGCTGAAATCAAGTGCTACACTACCATTGCCAAACTGCATTGGTTCCTTACCTTTTCTTTGGATCCCAGCGGCAGTGTGCAGAGAGGGGATTTGCTGCATGGGTAACAACTCATCCTCCATATGAACCAACCGAGGCTATGTAGTTAAAAAACTCAAAAAACTTTGACACTACTCCATCGTCTCTCATAGACAGAAGGATGCCCACCAACCAACCAGCCACCAACTTAATATTTAAACTCAGTTACAAAATATAAGGATTTGTGGACAAGTTAATGATCTTCAACATTTTCTTTTTCTTGAGACCAAGTACTTCACGAGTATTATTTGGATTATTCGGACTACTGTCCTCATCTTCATTGTTATCTGTACAACGTTTTGGCTGATGTGCCCTCTGTCCTACTTCAATTGGACTCATAGCCTAGTGGATAAAAGAGTTAGGTTAAGACAGTTCTAAATGACAGTTATCTCTAGACTGCAGGTTCAATCCTGGTCAGGGTCAACAGTAACATAGAATAATATTTAACACAGCTTAACACCTGTACCCCAGCTATGGTTAGCAGAATGAGAACAGGATACCCCTGTAGACTGAATAAAGGGTTAGGTTCAAAGTTCCGTGATGGCTCTCGATTATGTCAAGAAGGTTCCCGATTACAAAAAGAAGGTTCCCAAGTCCGAGAATGTTCCCAAATCCAACAAAAAATACCTGCAGAAGGCTGGAGGGCACATCAGCCTAAACATTGTACAAATGTCAATGAAGATGAGGATAATAGTCTGAATAATCCAAATAATACTAATTATCAAGCCTCATCTAAAAAAAATTCCAAGAAACAAGTATTTCACTGTCTTTTAAAAGACAATCTCTGATGAAATTTTCTTCAGGAAATTGTCTTGTCTCAGAATAGAATGGATAGCAGGGTTGGAAACTCCAAGACTGATTAGTTTGTTATTCCATACTGTTCTGCATGTGTGTGTTTTCATAATGTCTGTGGATGTTTCCTTACCTGCGAGTACTGTATAGGAGACAGATCTCAGTTAAAAAATATAAAGGACTCCACTTTTCTTGACTTTGTCATTGAAGACATTGTTTACTTCCAACTAGGATACGTTATGAAAATGGATTAAAATTATCAAAGGTAAATTTCACAATGAAAAATAAAACAATATTCTTATCATTTTTTCATTTGAAACCTTTTTCCACATTGTCTCTTGGTTCAGAATACGGTTATTTCCTATTAGACTAACATGATCAAAGAGGAACCACTCTTGACTGATAAATTATTTATTTATTGATTGATCTACTAGAAAAAAAGAAGACAGGGTTAGGGTTTAGTTAGTTTAATGGGAAAATAAATAATTTATTAATCAAGAGTGGTTCCCCTTTGATCAAGTTAGTCTAATAGGAAATTACCCAGAATACAATAGAATGGAGAAATCAAGACTGTTCACTATGTTACTTTATACTCCTTAACCAACTTTATTTTGTCCTGCATGCATGTTTTTTTAATATCTCTGGACGTTTTTATATATTACTCAACTGACAATAGAATAAAATAAAAGAGGAAACCAGTTGGAATTACTTTCTGATTGATTTTATAAGATTTAGTGTGGCATTAACGCAATAGCTAACACCAATTTCGCATAATGCACTAGGTTAGCCTTAATAAGGTAACCAAATGCAAGACATACAAATTGTACCATGGCCCACTAATATATATGGCCCCACATGTCACATAAACAGGCAGAATTCTAATAGGCTGGTTCATTTTATAGTCAGTTTATGTCTGTTTCGAAACTCTACAAAAATACACAAACTGTGGTTTTTATTTCTTCAAAAATGTAATAATAAAAGATTGTAAACAAACTAAGAAAAAAAATAGTCACAAAAAATTATCTTTTGACCGTAGCTTTCTTGTTGAAACATTTTACCATATGTTGTCAAACTTCATTCGGTGCAAAATTTTAAGTCCACCTTGAGAAATACTGCTTCTCTGTAGTATCATCCTTATCACTGCCTTCCATCACCACGGAATACATTTCATATTAAAAAAAAAATCAATTTTTTGTGATATAACCTGAAATCATAGAGAAATTGTTGTTAAGTTTGTTGGTTGATTTTACTAGTGTTTGTTTTGTATAACTGCATATTTTTTTATAACTATTTTCGTTAGTGTTGAGTATCTTGTAGCCATCCTTAGTTCCAGATGTAATAAGTAAGTAAGCGGGCCAATAAGAATCCAGTGTTAACATATTCCTTGTAAGTCCGTCGTCCAAGATAATCCAAGTATCAATGACATAAGCTCAGAATATTGCCTCCATTAATACAGCACAAGCAGGAGCAGCAGTGCCAGTGATTGGACAATAGAAATCCACCCCAGGTCACGTGGTAGTCAACGAGTCTATATTTAGGAGTGACCATTTGCCCCATGCCTTATATCATAATAATTCAACAGTTAGATG
Organism: Doryteuthis pealeii; assembly: GCA_023376005.1. Classification (NCBI taxonomy): domain Eukaryota; kingdom Metazoa; phylum Mollusca; class Cephalopoda; order Myopsida; family Loliginidae; genus Doryteuthis; species Doryteuthis pealeii. The sequence continues at coordinate 87,219,006 of CM042151.1, forward strand.
TTTACAATCTTTTATCATTACATTTCTGAAAAGAAAAGACAACAATTTGTGTATTTTTGTAGAGTTTTAACATTTTTTGAAACAGATAGGAATTTAACTATAAAATGAATCAGCTTGTTAGAATTCTGCCTGCTTATGTTACATATGGGTCCATGATTATATAATCATATATATAACAAATTCCAACAAAGAGTTATAACAAATAGATTTTATTGTCTGAGCAAAATACAATGGAAAGAATAGAAAACAGGATCGATGAAAGTCCTAAAAGAGTCCTTGAAGATAGTTGAGGTATAACATGTTGAAAAGTTTGAGACTTACTGTTTACTCCAGGATAAATCCATATGCGTGGCTAAATCTCTATGAAGACTTAGAGTATAAAAGTACATATACTATATGCTGAAATGCTAGACCTGATGAGTTAAAACTATGAAAACAGTATAAATGGGACACATACACAGGTATACGCCTGTAGTTGGGGCACTAAGCCCATCTCCACTACCATGGACAGAGACACTACTTATGTCTAGTTCATAACTGGAGATTCCAGGAGATAGAGAAAGTTATTTTCATGGGACTGCCTTCGCAATGCCACCTAACAGCAAACCATAGGAGCAAGGAAAGATAATCCCTACAATTTTTTTTCTCTGATTATAGATTAATGTGAAATAATCATATTGTTATTATTATTCAGTGGCTAATTATTGGAAATTACTAACAAGTTCTTTATCCAAGTCTTCTCAATAATAGTAGGTCATTTGTATCTTAAGTTTTCACATTAAAAAAACAAATTCAGTTGCATGGCTGCCAGGCATTTACTTGACTTTTTAGAAATGTTTTAAACAGATAATGCCAGCAAAATAATTTCCATGCATTTCTCTATTGATTTAATCTCGACGATTGAATCTCTTAATATTGATTTAATCTCTTAATATCTTATAATATACATATTATAACATATTCATACATTAAAAAATGTATTTTATTTATCGAACTATTTAAGATTACTTGATTTAAAAAAAAATGTTTTAAACAGATAATGCCAGCAATATAATTTCCATACATTTCTCTATTGATATGCATATAAACACATTTAGATATTTTCTCATTTTTTTCATCAATCATACATAATCGTTAATCAGTTAATTATTAGAGATTACTAACAAGTTCTTTGCTGAAAATGTTCTCAATAATTGTAAGTTATTTCTTTGGGTTTTTTTTTTCTGATTTTAAACTGTAAGATAATCTTGGGCACAACCAGGTTTACTGAATGATTTTGACCATGACTAATAACCTCAACCAATGCCTTAAAACTGCTTTGCCAACAAAAATAATTTACACAATTGACAATACTCACTATCCATGGTAAATAGAAAAAAAATGTTTGCCCTTGTCCGGGGCTCTTTAGTTTGTGACAAACAGCAGAAGTTTGAGAAGGTGATACCATATCTACTGTTTGTGATTTTTTTGACCAATGGGATCCAAGCAATGGAACACCAAGGGGGAAGCGTGTGGATTGCAATGGAGACTGTTTAGGAAAGTAAACCTCATTTGGCCACATTATGAGAGTATCTTGATAGATAATGAACTGAGTATATATATATATATATATATATGTATGTATATATATGTATATATATATATATGTACATTGCCGTGCCCCGACGGAGACTTATAGCGAGCTAAGTGTCTCTTAATTTATCTTAAATTCTGGTGTATTTGGTTGTTATAATACTTCTTAAATTTCATTATTTTGCGCCTAAATTATTTTCATCTTTACAGGGATATATTTAAAAAAAAAAAAAAAAAAAAAAAAAAGTCACCAGTCTAGCTAAAATGGCTAGAATCCAAACCAATCACCCCCCCCACCCTCTCTCACTATCAAAGCACTGGTTGTTTGAAAACAAGTCAGTAAAAGTTGAAATGACATTGCCATGCCATGACGGAGACTTATAGTGAGCTAAGTGTCTCTTAATTTATCTTAAATTCTGGTGTATTTGGTTGTTGTAATACTTCTTAAATTTCATTATTTTGCGCCTAAATTATTTTCATCTTTACAGGGATATATTTAGAAAAAAAAAAAAAAAAAAAAAAAGAAAAAGTCACCAGTCTAGCTAAAATGGCTAGAATCCAAACCAATCCCCCCCACCCTCTCTCACTATCAAAGCACTGGTTGTTTGAAAACAAGTCAGTAAAAGTTGAAATGACATTGCCGTCACTAATGAGAGCAGTTTTTTTTGTTTATCCCAGATGACAATATCTGGTTTAATAGCTTTATCTTTTATATATCTGCCTGTCTGGATTACTTTGTCATAGAACACAGTCACCTTTCCATTTGATGTTATTGGTGGAGGCTCATGTTCCCAGATGTACTGTGTTCTCTCAAGCTGCATTTCTCCACAGATTTTCTAGTGGCTGTGTGAATTCGCATGTGTCTTTTTAAACTGGAATTCATTGAGTTTCTTTCCTGTGTGTGTATGCATATGCATTTTCAAACCACAGCTCTGTGAAAAAGTTGATCCGCACACTTGACAAGAAAATGGTTTCTCTCCAGTGTGCATATGCATGTGTATTTTTAAGTTACTTGCCTATGAAAATGCTGACCCACACAATTCACAAGAAAATGGTTTCTCTCCAGTATGAATTCGTAGGTGTCTTTTTAAACTGGAAGTACTGCGATCTCTCAAGCTGCATTTCTCAACAGATTTTCCAGTGGAGGTATTTGCATACTTTGTTATGACGGGCATTGTAGTAGCCATCTGCCAAAAGGATCTGGATCTCTCCAGTGTGAATTCACATGTGATTTTTTTCAAATGGTTTCTCTTTGAAAACACTGCTCCACACATTTGACAAGAAAATGGTTCCTCTCACTTTTTTGTTTTATTTTATTATAACAATTTCTAGAAGCCAAGGGACCCCATGTCCTGGTGGCTAACACTTGATTCCTTTATAAATAGTACTTGTATCCTAAGGATTGTTTTAAGATGGAGCATGTTCCTTGGATAGGTGCTATTTGTACTTCCCAGCAGCTTGGTTTACTTGGTATTTTTTCAATTTTTACTTCACCAACCCAGTTGCCCCTCTCACAACTAGTATGATATTTTTTTCTCTCCAGTGTGCTTTAGCATGTGTCTTTTTAAATGATCTTTCTGTGAAAATTTTGATTCACACACTTCACATGAAAATCGTTTCTCGACTGTGTGTGTTTGCATATGTATTTTCACATTGGATTTCCTTGAAAATGCTAATCCACACACTTCACACGAAAATGGTTTCTCTCCTGTGTGAATTCGCATGTGTGATTTTAAATTGTGTTTCAGCGAAAATTCGGACCCACACACTTGACATGAAAATGGTTTTTCTCCAGTGTGAGTTCGCATGTGAGTTTTCAAAGTGCATCTCTTTGAAAATGCTGATCCACATACCTTACATGAAAATGGTTTCTCTCCTGTGTGAATTCGCATGTGATTTTTTAAAATGGATCTATCATAAAATGGTGATCCACACTCTGGACAATAAAATGGTTTCTCTCCAGTGTGCTTTAGCATGTGTCTTTTTAAATGTGATTTCTGTAAATATGTTGATCCACACACTTCACATGAAAAGGGTCTCTCTCCTGTGTGCTTTCGCATGTGTATCTTTAATTCAGATTTCTGTGAAAATTTTGATTCACACACTTCACATGAAAATCGTTTATCACCTGTGTGTGTTTGCATATGCATTCTCACACTGTGTTTATGTGAAAATGCTAAATCACACACTTCACAAGAAAATGGTTTCTCTCCTGTGTGAATTCGCACGTGTGATTTTAAAGTGCCATTCAGTGAAAATGCTAATCCACACACTTGACAAGAAAATGGTTTCTCTTTTGTGTGAATCAGCAGGTGTCTTCTTAAACTGCCATTCACAGCAAATCTTGCTCCACATGTTTGGCAAGAATATGGTTTTTCTCCTGTGTGTTTACGCATGTGCATTTTTAAATTGCCTCTGTATGAACATGATTTTCCACACACTTGACAAGAAAATGTTTTTTGCATGTGCTTTTTTAAATTGGATTTGTCTGAAAGTCTTTCTTTCCCCACATGACACGAGTCAGGTTGCTTTTCACTTTGTGATTGCATGTTTATTTGGTGATTATAATTTAGGAAAAATGTTGATGCACTAATTGTAGAGCAGTTAGGGCTCTTTAGCAAACTGTCAAGAATGAGAACAATTCTTTAATCTGCTTTACAAAAGTGTCTTTATGTCAAATCCTTCACATAGCATAAAGGTTTGGTGAATGCAAAACTGACGAGATTAAGGAATTTCTCCTTTGGTGTACTTGTATGTAATTATTTATGCAGAAAATTTATGAAACTTTGAAACATCTTCATTCTTGTCTAGGAATATCTGCAAATATAAAAAAGGCATTATTAAATACAGACTTTTCATACTTTGTTTTCATATATAATTATAATAATTACATTTCTGATACAATGAACTGTAATAAATCAAATAATTCATGTTAATTCATAAATACAATTTTTATTCTTCTCTATTAGTGATAACTGAAAATAAAGAATAGCTATTATTAAATAAAGACTTCTTATAGTTTGTGTATTTATATGAATACATTCCATTTGTTATAATAAACTGTAATATATCACATAATTCATATTGGGTCATAAATACAATTTTTATTCTTTACTAGTGATATCTGCAAATAAAAAAGAGCCATTATTATTTTTCAATCTTTGTGCACTGATCAATTATGATAATTATTTTAATTAAAGTGGAGAGGTCTTTATTCTGCATTATTATACACTTATCAAATTCTAATAAGATTTTGGCTACTCATTTCATAAAAATAAAACACATAATTTTTTGTTGTTATTATTGTCATTCAAATACTTTTTTTTTCACTTTCTGTATGTATAAAGATTAATTTATTAAAATAAAAAGATTTCTCTTTTTGAGAGAATGATCAATAAAAATGGACACAAGAACAACCCAATTCTAAAAGCCTTTCTTTTCTTTGGTAATTTTTTTCTTTTTAGCAAAAAAAAAAAAATTAAAGACAAATGTGAGAAAATCTTTTTTCTTTTTAGCAAAAAAAAAAAATTAAAGACAAATGTGAGAAAATTTTTTTTCTTTTTAGTAAAAAAAAAAATTAAAGACAAATGTGAGAAAATTTTTTTTCTTTTTAGTAAAAAAAAAAATTAAAGACAAATGTGAGAAAATTTTTTCCCAAAATACTTCCTGAAGTATGGAAGAATGGGAAATTTGACAACATACTTCTATATTATGCAATGTGCTGTATAAAACCAAAAACCAGATAGAGAAATAGATGAAAGGCTGCATCCTTCCCTTCCTGATGAAAGGTGACCTAGGAATTACTCAGAACTAAAGAGGCATAAATCTTACAGCTATAGCTGTTAAGGTTTGTAATGCCCTGCTCCGCACCCTTATTTTTTGTGGAGACGTAAGGGTTATTGTCAAAGGAAATGGACACGGTGAAACAAACTTAAATCCTGGATGAATTTTTGCACACACACATTCATATATCAAAACCTTATATGTCAGCAAACACGAACATCAAGCGCAAAAATTCATATGCACATACACATGTACATGTGAACATAACATCATGCTTTTTATGTGCGTTTATGTGTGCATGCATTCCAATATACACACACACAAACAGAACAGGTGCATGCTGAACTTAAGTTGAGAAAATTCATTTGATAATTCTAATGTTTTGATAATTCTAATGTTTTGTCACCTGGACTCCTGCCTTAATTTATGCTACTTGCCAGTGTTAGACCTAATTCTGGCCAAACATAGATATTTTCCAACTCGTGTTTCTTGCTTTTTTTTCAGCAAATTAATGTAAATATTTTACAATGACCCTCCCCCCTCAGCTTTAATTGGCAAATTTTCTCCCCACCCTTGCCGCTATTTAAAATAAAGGGTGCCTACTGCATTGATATATGGCTTGTATGTGGGTGTATACTGGTTTCGTTTCTTTCCAAATCGCATTCAGCCATCACTGAGGCACCCTGGTCAACTGATCGGTTCGGTTCTCATGAGATCTGACGAGATGTTCATCAATTGTTAACCCATATTCCATCACAAGTTCCTTGAGTGTGCCGAGTCGACGTCTTATCAACATTTCCGACGTCGCTTTTGTACGTACTCTAGTCTTTCTAGACAACGTATCGGAAACCCATCAATGCACACACACCAAGTTGGTCTTCAGGTGAATCACAGTCACCCTCCATTGCAGTACCATGTTGATGCCTCTCAACATTGCGTCAAGCTCCACCAGGTTGATGTGTTTGTCTTCACGTTTTGATCGCAGCCAACAGGCATCCTCGACCAGGGATCTACCATTTTCTGAAACAACGCCGGTGGCCAAGGAACTGGCATCAACCCACACAGTAAATTTGGATCTATCAATGCACCAATCGCCACAAAGGCTGTCTTGACCAAAGCCAAAACAACTAGCATTGCTACAATTGTGATGAGGAATCAGATGTATTGGGTGGGTCATCCTGTTTGGCTTGATGACACTAGACTACCAAAACAGCTTTTTTATGGTGAGCTCCTTTTTGGCAAAAGACCACAACACAAGCCAAAATAAAAACGGTTTCAAGATGGTGTTAAGGAATGTCTGGTGTACTTTGGTATTCCCATCGATAATTGTGAGTCTCTGACATCTGATCATGGGCAGTGGAGGGCTGCAATATACAGGAGTGCAGAACAGTTTGAAGCTGCAAGAGTGGACTGGGCAAATCTCAGGAGAATGTGTTGAAAACGTGAAACTCTGCTGGACAATTCTGGTAATGTGTGGATCTGTGAGGACCAGGCCCTGTTCTCAAAAGCAGGTTTAGTCAATCACATGAGAGTTACCTGACTGCAATTGTTATCTCTACCATGCCCCACTCTGATTCCCAGCATGAGGACTTTTTATGTTCCTCCTGCACAAAAGTGTGCTAAATAGTTGGTGGACTCAAGCTTCACATGAGAGTTTACAGTGATGCATATACAACATCTGTCGACTCAGTCAACACCAATCGATGTGCCAGATATGTTTTAAGTTATGCAAGATTTTGGCAGGATTGAAAAGTCATGAACAATCTCACAAACAGACAATATATATAAAGTTGCGATTAATATATATATATGTAGGTATATATACAGATATGTATGTGTTCGTATGTGTATATATGTCAGTTCACTCAAAGTATTATGGGTACTATGTAATCCAATAACACATCACTCTATAAATCTCAAGCCTGACATATAGATGGCATCATAAATAAAAATCTATATAATACTTATAAAGTATTAACATTCAAATGGCACATGTCAAACTTTGAGCCCAATCAGTTTACAAATTACAGTAATTTAAGTGAAGCTACTGTTGCAAATTTTCAAAAAATGGAAAAATTTGAATTTTATGTGCTGATAAATTTTTATTGTTGAATAGTAATGTATGGTTCTTAGAATATATGGAAGAGCAAAACTGACATATTTGTTTTACAAAGAGACGAGACGCTTCTCAGTAACCGAAAGTTTGTTTTTCTTAGCGTAAAAAATTATTTTATTTAACTTTTTCGACCAATTAGAATAAAAAGTAAGTATATATTGATTATTTTATCAGTTTTTCTCTGAGAAAAAATATTCAAATTTTCATTTCATTTCGATTTTAAAAATTAATACCAAAACCAAAGACATTTTTTTAACGTCAATTTCACTGTGAAATGTTAATAGTAAATTTTTTCAAGTTTTTATTCATTTTAAGAGTAAATTTTGGCTACACTTGCAAATTGTTCGGAAAATTAAAACATATTACAGGGTGACCCACAAAAAACAGAACCCAAATTATTTATTTAGTTTCCCATTAAACTAACCTTAGACCCCAACCCTAAACACCAACTCTAAACTCCAACCCCCAACCTTAACCATAATCCCCAACCCTAAACCTCCTAGTTAAAATTAACAGTTTTATTACAAAATTTGTGGGTTCTGTTTTTTACAATTTTCATTATTTTCCTAGGCTGAAATTTTAATAATATTTCAAGATAAAAAAAAAAATATTTTAAAAATCGTTGAAAACAAATAATTGGTTATTGAATGTGCACAAGAAAAAAATGTCAATTAGAGCTAGCCATACTTTTAGTGGTATAATCGTAAAAGGGAAATAAAATGTAACTTTTCTGTCTAAATTGCGGCCTTATAATTACCCTTTCGCATGTAATACGGATAGGTTTATTTATTTTTTAAGATAACAATGTAATTTTTCGCAATCGGATAATTTGATCTTTGAATTAACTGTTTTTCTTTGTAACAACCGTGTACTATCTTTAATTGTTTTTTACGAGATTTTTGATAAACAATGTTCGGAAATATTTATTTCCGTTTTATTCAAGATAGCCAAAACTGATTACCTGACCGAATTGGTGGTCCCTAATAATTTTCCTTATTTCCATAAGCTGAAAAAATTATTTAAAAAATCATCAGGAGTTTTTTTAATGTTTCTTCTTTTGGATGGACAAAAAATTTCAACATGATATTAACCTAGGGTCTGGCAAAAAAATCAGCTTTTATGAATTTTAAAAGCGAATTAAAAATAATTAAATTTATTATCTAAGGTCAAACTTTGTCTAAATCGATAAGTAGTAACATAATGACCATCATTAAAAAAAGAAAAATATCATTACATATGCAGTTTATTTTTAAAAGATTTAAAACCATTTGTTTTGGTCAATTTCAAGGGTTTTAAGCGCTTGTTTACAATTTTAATATAACAATCGCGATTGAAAAAAAAAATTACCAAAAATCAGGTAATTATCCGATTTTAATGAAATTTTCAGTATTGATTTATCAATTAATGAATTTTATAATGCATCAGTTATTTTATTTCAAAACTTTAATTTAGTATTTTTGCTATGAAAAATTAATATATAAAATTCATTTAAAATAAAAATATTCGGATTTTAAGTTTAAAATGTTATATTTTTAGATTCTAGAAATAAATATCTATTCAATGCAAACCTTATTTTAGATACATAAAGTAATAAGTTTTGAAGAAAAACTCTATTGAAAATGTACCCCTCCCCTTTTTAAGCAGAAAACATATCGATGTATAATTTTTTTTTATAAGATAATAGCCAATTAAATAATTATCGAAATGAGTAAAAAAGAATCTCCAAAAAATTAATTATTTATTACTTTTTTACATTTTATTTTTCGATTTTCGGTACTTATTTTCTCATAGAACAGTAGGTACCACCAGACCGTTTATGCCATCTTGAATAAAACGGAAATAGATATTTCCGAACTTTGTTTATCAAAAATCTCATAAAAAAAAGATCGTACAGGGTTGTTACAAAGAAAAATAGTTAATTCAAAGATCAAATTATCCGATTGGGAAAAATTACATCGTTATCTTAAAAAATAAACAAACCTGTCCATATTACATGCGAAAGGGTAATTTTCAGACCGTAATATAGACAGAAAAGTTACTAATTATTTCCCTTTTACGATTAACCCGTAAAAGTATGGAATGAAAATTTGAATATATTTTCTAAGAGAAAAACTGATAAAATAATCTATTATACTTACTTTTTATTTTAATTATTGAAAAAAGTTAAATAAAATAATTTTTTTCACGCTAACACTGTCAGCCTAACAGGAACAAACTTTGGTTACTTAGAAGCGTCTCGTCTCTTTGTAAAACAAATGTCAGCAATGCTCTTCCGTACATTCTAAGAATCACACATTACTATTCAACAACAAAAATTACAAATTCTTTTAAAAATATTAATCGAGCTCGTATCGGACCAATGTTTAGTGCACCTGAATTATAAAATTCATATTTTTAAATATCCGTGAAAAATTCGATTTTTTGACGCAGGAAAAAAAAAAATTTAATTTATTTCACGCAGAAAATAAAAATATTTAATCACACAAAAGATTGAAAATCTCTTAAAAATTAATTTCTTAAAAAATTTTTTTTTTTTGTTGACAATTTAATAGAATATAGTACATACCAATTATAAGAGCAAAAAAAAGTTTTCAAATATTAATATTATGACATTTTTTTGCACTTTTTATTTCCAATTTCATTAATTTTTCCTCAAAAAACTAGACGTCGTACATTCATACAATTTCATTGATATAGTTATTCAGACTCTTATATTTATAGAAAAAAAGAAAAAAAATTTTTCTGACACGTCATTTTTTTTTATCTCATAAAATAAAATAGGGGGGGGAATAGACCTCGTAAAAAATATTTCCCCTAATATATTTTAGAAAAAAACTATTTCAGATGTATTTACATCCAATGGTAAACATTTATGGAAATTTTCGGGAAAATCAGATTATTAATTGATTTTTCATAGAATTTTTAAAAAATCCTCTTATCGTAACTTATTTTTAGCTACGTTAAATTTCAGTTGATTTAACAGTGCAAAAATGAAAACATTGTTTTTCAATCATAATTTTCATTATTTTCGTAAGCTGATAAAAAATTTAAAAAATCATCAGGAGTTTATTTAATGTTTTTTCTTTCGAATGGAAAAAATCTTTTCAAGAAAATATTATTTTTTCTGCAAGTTTCATTGTGTTAAATGTAGGGGGGGGGTAAATTGCACAGGGTCAAATTGGTGGTACCTATAGAACAGCAACCGTAAAAAAAATTTTTTGTTTCTATTCATAACTTCGGTCTTTTATCTCTTTATTTATACTGTAATTAGTACATAAGACCAACTTGAAAAAAATGTTACGCCCCCAACATAAGGGGGGTCAAAATTAAGCGACCTGAAAAAAATGAGAAAGTTTTGAAATAAAATGAATAATGCATTATAAAGATCATTCATTGATAAATAAACACTGGAAAATTCATTAAAATCCGATAATTCCCTGATTTTTTGTAAATTATTTTCTGTAGGGGGTCTAAAGTCATTTTGTCAAAAACGCATTTTAGGCTCATTTTGCCAGTAGCTAATATTAACCTTTATGCAAGTTACATTGTGTTAAATATAGGAAGGGGGGGGGGTAAATTTCACAGGGAAAAATGGTGGTATCTATTAATCTACTGATGTCAATTTTAAACCTCCAGGAAAAAAAATTAAAACGTTTAACATGATTTTTTTCTTCTCTTTTACCACATCCTTAGAAGATTAAACTACGAAGATGGATAAAGTTGTTTTTTTTAATACCCAGAAGAGAAATAGTGAACATTATTTTAACGTTTGTTGAACTTAAAAATACGACATTCATACGAACAAAACAGATAAACCGTCATAAAAAGAAAATGCAAACAGAATATAAATCTCCATGAGTGGATGAACTGAAAACAAAACAATAAAAAAACGTATTTATCATTTTGAGTCAAACTGTCTTGAAAAATAATAATTAAAAAACAAAACAAACAAATAATTATAAATATTTAAGATGAAATATGTGAAAGTCTTTCACATGTTTCATCTTAAATGCCTTTGTGTCCTTAAAAAGGGATGAGGTATCTTTTTCTGTAATTAAAAAATGTGTAAATAAATTAAAGTGAACATTTTACTTACTTATTTTTCTTTTGTTTCGTCTGGTTTCTTTTCCTTGGTGCAATGTAAAATTAGAGAAACGGAAGAGAGTGCAAAATATTAAATGAATTAATGTTTTCTGTTTGAATAAAATTTAAACACAACCGTCATTTTCGATCGAAAGATGTAAAACAAGGGAGATAATTAGGGATTGACTTTAACACCGACCATCTATTTCAAGGATCACTAAACCTTTTTCATGGTATGTCGGATAATTGAAAAAATAACGAACGCGGGCCGGATAATATTAAAAATAACGAGCGCGGGCCACATTATTATTGTGTTCAATACTTGCTAGCCAGAACGAAAGCTCTGAGAAAAAGATGTAAAACAAAATTTATCTTTTCATGTTATATTATGGGTCGCGTAAAATGCACAATAGGTACCACCGATTTTCCCTGTAAAATTTATCCCCCCCCCCCACTATATTTAACATAATGAAACTTGCATAAAGGTTAATATTATCTTTAAAAAAAATGTTGTCCAATCCCACTGACCCCACTATCTTTGACAATCTCCCTGAACTTCCTTCCTTACCAGAACTGGACAATATACCTACATGCCGTGAAGTGTGTTGTTGGAAATCGGATAGTTAAATTATCTCCTACTGCCGTTAGGGGGCGAATCGCCAACATGAGGTTGGCGGGAGAATCAAACCCGATCACTTATCTGGAGATTGTCACCGAGGCGAGTCGCTAAAATAAGCACTCCCATCACCTAGCCCATAAAAAGGGTAGTTACCCAGGCATGTAGCTTCTAATAAGCACTCCCCACTTTTTGCTTATCGCACGAGAACCGGCTGGAAGGACTCGTCGCAAGCAAACCCCAAGACTTGACTTCCTAAGAAATTCTAAGAGAGGCGTCTCAACAGCATTCTACAACCACAGCAACCAGAATGCCCTTTCTAGTGCCACTTCTCCAACGAACTGTAATTTCACCTCTCAGATAAGTCTCGTAGCAAAGGCCAACAAAATTTGCAGCAATATTCTTGTACCCTTTGTCCATATATGTGTTTAAATTCCATTGTGTTGTTTGTCTTCTTTCGTCCGAATAATTAGCCTACAACTGGGAGAAGAGCTCCCCATAACTGTAAAATTCCTTTTAGTGTACCTGGCAGTAATTAGCTTAAAAAAAAACAACAAGGCTGCTTGGACTTGATGTTATCCCTGCAGAAATTCTTAAGCATGGTGGGAATGCTCTTATAGATTGTCCGCATGACATCTTTCAGAAAGTCTGGATCTCCAGTTGCTGTCCTCAACAATGGAAAGATGCAGACATTATTAGCATATTTAAGAGAAAAGGCGACAGGGCAGTCTGTGGCAACAGCAGAGGCATCTCCATCTTTGCATCCTCGGGTAAGGTTCCCACCAGGTTTCTACTCTCCAGACTTCTTGATCATATTGCTGAAAATGTCCTGCCAGAATCTCAAAGTGGTGTTAGCAAAGGAAGAAGCACTGTAGATATGGTGTTTGTTGCTAGACAACTCCAGGAAAAATCCATTGAACAACAATAGGATCTCTATATGATTTTTGTTGATCTAGCAAAAGCATTTGACACTGTCAATAAAAATCTGATCTCACTGACAAGCTAAAGCGACATCTCTTCCAGGCTGTAGTCATATCAGTACTGCTGTATGGCTGCACTACCTGGACCCTAACGAGGCGCCTCGAGAATAAGTTAGATGGGAGCTGCACAAGAATGCTGCGAGCAGTTTTGAACAATTCGTGGAAACAGTATCCCACAAGGGAGCAGCTGTATGGTCACCTTCCCCCTATCTCACAGACCATCTGAGTGAGACAGACTAGCATGCAGGGCACTGCTGGAGAAGCAAGGACGAACTCATAAGTGATGTTCTCCTGTGGAAGCCAACACATGGACATGCCAGTGTGGGCCGCCCAGCAAGGACCTACATTGACCAGCTATGTAAAGATGCTGGCTGCAGCGAGGAAGAACTCCCTGGGGCGATGAATGATAGGGAAGGTTGGCGAGAGATTGTTATGGATATCCGTGCTGCCTGCATGACATGATGATGATGATGATGGGAAACTCTAAGAAAGTTTGGTTGTTTCCCTATCATCCTGGCTGTGCTCAGATCTTTCCACGATGGCTCAATGGCCTGAGTAACAAGTACAGGCTCAAAATCAGATCCTTTTGTTGTAAGCACCGGAGTAAAGCTGGGATGTATTATTGCGCCCAATACATCCAATCTGTTTGTGGCAGCAGTAATGAAAATTGCCAAACAGAATTTAAACCCAGCAGATGGTGTCCACATATTCTATCGATTAGACAGCAATCTTTTTAATCTATGAGGATTGAAATCCAAAACATTTGTAACTGTAGAGGCAATACACAAACTGCAGTATACAGATCATACAGCTTTTGTCAGCTCTTCACCAGATGGACTACAACACATCATCAATGCTGTAGTTGAAACCTACTCTTGATCAGGTCTTGCCATCAATGTTCAGAAAACAGAAGTTCTCATGTGTCAACCTCTGACTCCAGAACTCCTCATTAACCATCAGCCACTGAAAAATGTAGTGGAGTTCACTTACCTAGGATCTATCTTAAACAACACAAATGATCTCACAAGTGAAGTGTGATGGGAGATTGGTCTGGCTTCAGCATCTTTTGGTAGGCTATCTCACAGAGTGTTCATGAACAGAGATCATGAACAGAGATTTCACCATCAATACTAAGATTTTTGTATATAAAGCTATATGCCTATCCACATTCTTATATGGAAGCAAGTCGTGGATGTTGTATCGCAGACACCTGAAAAAATTGGAAGCATTCCACAACAACTCCCTCCAATAGATACTAAATTTTATTCCAATGTTTGAAAAACATTCTTGACCATAGATGTTTCATATTAAGGCTGTTGAAGATATTGATGTGCCAGTGCTTTGTTGCTGCTGCTTTCTTCTGGCTCTCTTAGCTTCATGGTGTTGCGTCAGTGTGACTTCAAACATGAAGGGTCCTCTATAGAGAGCCTGATGCCACCGAGGGCGGTCCTGAGACAAATTTTATACAAATCATTAAAAACGAAGCATATTTAATTAACATATTTCTGAAATAATTTTATTAAGTATGAAATATAGGGCAAAAGAGAGAGAAGGTTAAAGAGATGAAGAGAGTGAGAGAGAAGGAAAAAGAGATGGAGACAGAGTGAGAGAGGAGAAAGAGAGGAAAAGAAAGTGAAAAAGAAAGAGAGATGGAGGGAGCGAGAAGGAGATATAGATAAAGGGAGAGAGAGGAAGAAAGAATGAGATGGAGAGAGAAAGAGATAGCAAGAGAGTGAGTGAGAGAGAGTAAGAAAGAGAGAGAAAGGGAGAGTAAGGTGTCTCCAGTTAACATACAGGACAAAAGCTCAAACTCTCTTTCTCCACTAGGTTGTCACTCACTAAGGTAGAGCATTTCATCCTTGGGCAGAATTTTCTGTCTTTCTTCTTCTTCTTCTTCTTCTTCTTCTTCTTCCACTTATTGGTCATTAGATTCAAATAAAAATGCAGATTGAAAGAAAGAACCTCTTCTGGTTTGTTTGTTGGGTTTTTTTTGGGGGGTGGGGGGTTAGAGGATTTTAAAAAAATGTTAATTGGTGCTTTCTATACAAAAACAAGACTGGTTGGTTGGTTGGTTGGATTTTATGGTATGTCAACCCATTGGGTTATTTTATGCCAAAGACGTTTTTATTATATTCATTCTTGATAGGTACTCAATATAATACCAAGAGGTTAGTAGCAAGTTTATGGTGGCAAAGGAAAAACAAACAAAGATTTTAAATTTCAACAAATTGTATTAACAAGGAAAAAGGTTGTAGTCTTGGAAATGATATAAGAAGAACGTCTGATGTTTGGTTGTCAAGTCGGTTGTGATTTTGGTAGTGATGTAGGCAGAAAGTCTGATGTTTTGTTGGTAGGAAGTTGGCGGTTGATGGCTGCTGACTGTGTCAACTTGGTAGTAGTTCGCCCCTTTAAGGCTTTGTCGGTCAATCAAGTGAGGATGTTAAGATGGAGAAGGTGAAAGAGTGATATCAGCTGTCTTGAATGTAGTGGTTAGCATTCAGGCATCCACTTCCTGTGTTCTTGGCTGTCTGTCCCAGCTAACTGAGTGTCGGTTGTTCAAAGTCGGGGTTTTTACACATTTTCCGCTCGAGGAATAGAATCAGCTTTTGCTTTCTTTATTTTTACCAGGAAGGTCACAGATTGATTGAAAATGCAAATTCTGATTTTATCTTGATACTTTGTTTTTAAGATTAGTGCATGTATCGATCCTATGCACACAGAAGAGTTTTTTTTTTCATTTAGCCAAAAAGCCACGGCTCTGTCAACATCCAGTGGATGTGCATCTTTAATTTGTATTTCAGTGAAGTTTCTCTCCTCTGTGTGTTTGCATGTGCATAAAAAAAATTGGTTAAAATCCTAATCCACACATTTGATAAGAAAATGGTTCCCTTTTTAAAAAAGGATCGTTTTAGGATGGAGCATGTTCCTTTGATAGCTGCTATTTGTACTTCATAGCAGCTTGGTTTACCTGGCATTGATTCAATGTATTTTTTAAGTTTTGCCTCCCCAACCCAGTTGCCCCTATCACACAGTGTGTTCTTGTGTTTTCTCAAAACATACCTGTATGAAAATGCTGATTCACACACTTCACAAGAAATTTGTTTTTTCACCAGTGTGTTTTCATGTGTGTTTTTAATATAAAACTTCTTGAAAAAGCTGATCCACACAATTCACAAGAAAAGGGGTTTTCACCAGTGTGTATTTTCATGTGTTTTTTTTAGTTACGCCTGTCCTGGGGCTAACACTTGATTTCTTTATAAATAGAATTTGTATCCTGAGGATCTTTTTAGGATGGGGCATGTTCCTTTGATAGCTGCTATTTGTACTTCATAGCAGCTTGATTTCCCTGGTATTGTTTCAAGATATTTTTTCAAATTTTGTTTCACCAGCCCAGTTGCCCCTATCACAACGGGTATGATATTTATTTATTTCAATGACCAAGTTGTTTTTTGTCATTCTTGAGGTTTTGATATTTTGTAATTTTTTCCTGCTCAGCTCTATTTAGGCCATAATCATTTAGGACAGCTACATCAATAATGAGAGCAGTTTTTTTCATGTTTATTCCAGATGACCATATCTGGTCTAATGGCTTTGTCTTTTATATATCTGCCTGTCTGAATTACTGAATTATTTTCTGTTGAGAAATTTGTAATATAAGGTGTGTGCTAGACGCCCGCTTCTACTTATAGACTCGCCGAGAACCATGCGACCAACCTCTTGGCCAATCACTGGCAGTACTCTGCTGCTGCTATAATATTTATACCGGCTGTTCGGATCTTAACTATGCACAACTACTTTGAACCATCACACAGGAAAAAGTGTTAAGTTTCTGAACGCCATCCTTGATATGCATTTCTAATTTTGTGTTTGCATGTTCATCTTTAAAAAAATTAGTGAAAATCCTAATCCACATACTTGAGGGAATTGTTCCCTCTTTTTAAAAAAAATTCTTATAACAATTAGAATTGGTTAAAATCTTAATCCACACACTTGATAAGAAAATGGTTCCCTCTTTTTAAAAAGGATAATTTTAGGATAGAGCATGTTCCTTTGATAGCTGCTATTTGTACTTCATAGCAACTTGGTTCCCCTGGTATTGTTTCAAGGTATTTTTTCAAGTTTTGCTTCACCAACCCAGTTGACCCTACCACAACGGATATGATATCTATGTCTTTCAATGACCCAGTTGTTTTTAGATCATTCTTGAGGTCTTGATATTTTGTAATTTTTTCCTGCTCAGCTCTATTACTTTCGGACAGCTACATCAATAATGAGTGCAGTTTTTTTATGTTTATTCCAGATGACATTATCTGGTTTAATGGCTTTGTCTTTTATATATCTACCTGTCTGAATTACTGAATTACTTTCTCCTGTGTGAATATGGATATGTATTTTTAATTTGAATCACAGTGAAGTTTCTCTTCTCTGTGTGTTTTCATGTACATTTTTTTTTTAAATAGTGAAAATCCTAATCCACATACTTGAGGGAATTATTCCCTCTTTTAAAAAAAATTCTTATAACAATTAGAATTTTAACAAGCCAAAGGGCTAACAATTGTGTCAAAGTATTTTTAAAAGTTCTGCTTGACTAACTAGGTTTCCCCTACCCTGTGTGTGTTTGCATATGTGTTTTTAAATGACCTGTCTGTGAAAATGCCAACCCACACTCTTTACACAAAAATGCTTTCTCTCCTGTGTGAATTCGCATGTGTCTTTTTAAACTGGAATTCATTGAAAATGCTAAATCACATACCTGACAAGAAAATGGTTTTTCTCCTGTGTGTGTATGCATGTGCATTTTCAAACCACAGCTCTGTGAAAAAGTTGATCCGCACACTTGACAAGAAAATGGTTTCTCTCCAGTGTGCATATGCATGTGTATTTTTAAGTTACTTGCCTGTGAAAATGCTGACCCACACAATTCACAAGAAAATGGTTTCTCTCCAGTATGAATTCGTAGGTGTCTTTTTAAACTGGAAGCCTTTGAAAATGCTGAATCACATACCTGACAAGAAAATGGTTTCTCTCCTGTGTGTATATGCATGTGCATTTTCAAAATTGATCTCTGTGAAAATGCTGATCCACACACTTGACAAGAAAATGGTTTCTCTCCAGTGTGCATTTGCATGTGTCTTTTTACATGGGATTTCTGTGAAAATGCTGATCCACACACTTCACAAGAAAATGGTTTCTCCCCGGTATGCTTTTGCATGTGTCTTTTTAATAGGGATCCCTTTGAAAATTTTGATTCACACTCTTCACAAGAAAATGGTTTCTCTCCTGTGTGTGATTGCATGTGAATTTTCATACTGGATTTCTGTGAAAATGCTAAACCACACACTTGACAAGAAAATGGTTTCTCTCCGGTGTGAATTCGCAAGTGTGATTTTAAAATGTTACTCTGTGAAAATGCTAATCCACACACTTGACAAGAAAAGGGTTTCTCTCCTGTGTGTATACGCATGTGCGTTTTTAAATTGCATCTGTATAAACATGATATTCCACACACTTCACAAGAAAATAGTTTCTCTGTTTGCTTTTGCATGTGCTTTTTTAAATTGGATTTGTCTGAAAGTTTTTCTTCCCACACATCACATGAGTAAAGTTGCTTTTCACTTTGTGATTGCATGTTTATTTGGTGATTATAATTTAGGGAAAATGTTGATGCACTGGTTGTAGGGTAGTTAGAGCTCTTTCGCTTTCTTATGCAAACTGTCAAAAAGATAGAGAACTCCAATTTGAATTCAGCTTTACAAAAATGGCCTCATGACAATTCCTTCCCATGGCAGAGGCATTGTGTAAATACAAACTTGGTAAGAATAAAGAATTTCTTCTTTGGTGTTCTTGTATGCGACTATTTAAGCAAATAATTTATGAACCTGTAGATCTACACACTTTGAAACATTTTCATTCTTCTCTAGGGATATCTGCAAATATAGAAAAGGCATTATTAAATACAGATTTTTCATTCTTTGTTTTTCTTATATAATTATAGTAATTACATTTCTGATACAATAAACTGTAATATAATATATCACATTATTCATGTTAAGTCACAAATGCAGTTCTTATTCTTCTCTACAAGTGACATCTGCAAATATTTTTTTATTATCTCCCTTTCTGATTTTTGGACATCCCTAGATAATATGTCTGACTTAGATAAGATTTTATTTTGTTTTTAGTGAATCTCCTCATTAGCTGGATGTGTAGAATTTTTAATGATTATAATTTAGCTAAAAATGTTGATGCACTAATTGTAGGGCAGTTAGAGTTCTTTAGCTTTCTTATGCAAACTGTAAAGAAGAAGGAGAATTCCAATTTGTACTCTGCATTACAAAAAATGACCTTATGACAAATCCTTCCCATGGCAGAGGGGTTGGTGTGCTTCTTTGTGACTTTTGAAGCAGAGAATTTATGAAACTGCAGATCTACACACTTTGAAAAATTTTCCTTCTTCTTTAGGGAAATCTGCAAATAAAGAAAAGGCATTATTAAATACTCACTTCTAATTCTTTGCGCACTTATATAATTATAATAATTACATTTCTGATACAATTAACTGTAATAAATCATATAATTCATAAACACAATTTTTATTCTTCTCTACTATCGAAAATTTGAGTTATCTGCCCCTTAATCAGTTCCTAGAAGTCCAGACGCCAGGGGGTAGAGTGCCCTAAATCATCAGAACAGAATCTGCAGGCACTGAGGTCGGAAAAGTTTTTAGCAGCAGACAAATTAAGAACAGCTTCAGCTTTGAGTCTCACCCCCCTCCCCAGATAAGACCAGACAAATTATACGGATGAGGCAACAGTCCAAAATGAACAGGCAAACACCCATGAGAGCCAACACAGTAGCAGCGGCCATAATAAAGTCAGCTTTTAGCCTAGGCTCCAGTAGGAATAAGACCTGACAACTCAACAGACTACTGCAACAAGAAACAATTACAGAAACATTCAACACAGCTAAGTACCTTTGTCTCTTGATTTTATAATATTTCCCACTGAGCGAACGTGTTTGGCAACTTTTCCTTGAACATACACTTTGTGAACAATTCATATATTGCACCAATAAAAGTTATTAACCCGAATATATAAATATATTCGCCTTGTGTACCTTTCCTTATAACAGCAATATCTGCATTCTTATTAGTCTTACTTTTATTTCTGTCACTACTTGTGATAACTGCAAATGAAAAATAGACATTGTTAAATAGAGACTTCTGATTAATTGTACACTTATATAATTATAATAATTACATTTCTGATACAATAAATGGTAATATATCACATAATTCATATTAATTCATAAATACAATTTTTTATTCTTCTCTACTAGTGATATCTGCAAATAAAGAAAAGGCATTATTAAAAGTATACTTTTCATTCTTTGAGCACTTATGTAATAATATATATAATTATATTATTTTCTACATGATCATAATAATCAAATTTGTGATACAATAAACTGTAATATATCACATAATTCATACTAATTCATAAATACAATTTTTGTTCTTCTCTACTTGTGATATCTGCAAATAAAGAATAGACATTATTAAATAAAGACTTCTTATTTCATTTGTTATAATAAACTGTATTATATCACATAATTCATGTCAATTCATATAGTTCTTATTCTTCTCTACTAGTGATAACTGCAAATAAAGAATAGACATTGTTAAATAAAGACTTCTTATTTCATTTATTATAATAAACTGTATTATATCACATAATTCATGTCAATTCATATAGTTCTTATTCTTCTCTACTAGTGATAACTGCAAATAAAGAATAGACATTGTTAAATAAAGACTTCTTATTTCATTTGTTATAATAAACTGTATTATATCACATAATTCATGTCAATTCATATAGTTCTTATTCTTCTCTACTAGTGATAACTGCAAATAAAGAATAGACATTGTTAAATAAAGACTTCTTATTTCATTTATTATAATAAACTGTATTATATCACATAATTCATGTCAATTCATATAGTTCTTATTCTTCTCTACTAGTGATAACTGCAAATAAAGAATAGACATTGTTAAATAAAGACTTCTTATTTCATTTGTTATAATAAACTGTATTATATCACATAATTCATGTCAATTCATATAGTTCTTATTCTTCTCTACTAGTGATAACTGCAAATAAAGAATAGACATTGTTAAATAAAGACTTCTTATTTCATTTGTTATAATAAACTGTATTATATCACATAATTCATGTCAATTCATATAGTTCTTATTCTTCTCTACTAGTGATAACTGCAAATAAAGAATAGACATTGTTAAATAAAGACTTCTTATTTCATTTGTTATAATAAACTGTATTATATCACATAATTCATGTCAATTCATACAGTAGTTATTCTTCTCTACTAGTGATAACTGCAAATAAAGAATAGACATTGTTAAATAAAGACTTCTTATTTCATTTGTTATAATAAACTGTATTATATCAAATAATTCATGTCAATTCATATAGTTCTTATTCTTCTCTACTAGTGATAACTGCAAATAAAGAATAGACATTGTTAAATAAAGACTTCTTATTTCATTTGTTATAATAAACTGTATTATATCACATAATTCATGTCAATTCATATAGTTCTTATTCTTCTCTACTAGTGATAACTGCAAATAAAGAATAGACATTGTTAAATAAAGACTTCTTATTTCATTTGTTATAATAAACTGTATTATATCACATAATTCATGTCAATTCATATAGTTCTTATTCTTCTCTACTAGTGATAACTGCAAATAAAGAATAGACATTGTTAAATAAAGACTTCTTATTTCATTTGTTATAATAAACTCTATTATATCACATAATTCATGTCAATTCATATAGTTCTTATTCTTCTCTACTAGTGATAACTGCAAATAAAGAATAGACATTGTTAAATAAAGACTTCTTATTTCATTTGTTATAATAAACTCTATTATATCAAATAATTCATGTCAATTCATACAGTAGTTATTCTTCTCTACTAGTGATAACTGCAAATAAAGAATAGACATTGTTAAATAAAGACTTCTTATTTCATTTGTTATAATAAACTCTATTATATCAAATAATTCATGTCAATTCATACAGTAGTTATTCTTCTCTACTAGTGATAACTGCAAATAAAGAATAGACATTGTTAAATAAAGACTTCTTATTTCATTTGTTATAATAAACTCTATTATATCAAATAATTCATGTCAATTCATACAGTAGTTATTCTTCTCTACTAGTGATAACTGCAAATAAAGAATAGACATTGTTAAATAAAGACTTCTTATTTCATTTGTTATAATAAACTGTATTATATCACATAATTCATGTCAATTCATACAGTAGTTATTCTTCTCTACTAGTGATAACTGCAAATAAAGAATAGACATTATTAAATAAAGACTTCTTATTCTTTGCGCACTTATATAATTACATTTCATTTGTTATCATAAACTGTAATATATCACATAATTCATATTAAGTCATAAATCCAATGTTTATTCTTCTCTACTAGTACTAGTGATATTTGCAGATAAAGAAGAGACATTATTATTTATCATTCTTTATCTACTGATCCCTTATATATTTATGATAATTATTTTTAATTAAAGTGGAAATATTCTGCATTATCATTCAATTATTAAATTCTAATGAGATCTTGGCTACTCATTTCATGAAAATGAAATAAATACAATTTTTTGTTGTTATTATTCATCATTAATCAAATAAATAATTTTTTAATAATTGAGTAAATGTAACTGTTTTAAAATACTAAATTAAAATCAATTCAAATTTACAGATGATAATTGTTGTTAAAAAATATAATACAATTTCAATATTTTTAAAAATTACTTATTTTTAATTCAATTTTATAAAAGAATTTATATCAGTTTTTGAAATAAAAAAAGATTAATTTTTGTCTGTTTGGTCATCCATAATTTCAAAATGACACACTAAAACATTATTTACATTCCACTTCAGTGAAAAATAGGCAATATGTAGGTATGCTCAGTTTATGGACTTTTCATGCATGTGTAAATTTTTTTTTTTAATATTTTAAAACGTCAATAAACAATGGAAAATTATCTTTTTAATGTTTTCTTTTCCGTTTGATAAAAAAAAAAAAACATTCCAAGTTTATGTGTTAAAAAAAAGAAGAAAAAAACAAATTTCTGTTACATATAACATACGTTTTTGCATTTTAAATAAAGTTACATTAAATTCTTAATCTTTGTTGGCATAGTTATCGCATTTTGACACAAATAATTAGAACAACGTAATTTTCTATGGAGAATCATACATGCAATAATTTTTAGTCTGAAAAAAAAACAAAAAACCTACAAATATTACCATTTCACTGATGCCTTTGTTGACTCTTAATATTACTGAAAAACAAACAAACAAGCTGGGAAAATCAAAATTAGAATGTTAAAAATAAATTTACAATAAAATTCTGTCAGAAATATTATAAAAAGTGAGACATTATTCTTTTTTTCTCGATACATTTCTGATAAAGTATAGATATTATTTAAGTTAGGAGAATGAAATACTAATTTACAAAATATTAATTTGGCCATTGTGTAGTTAGTAAAGTTCCATGGATTTGAACCTATTCGCAGCAGCAACTGTTCAAACATGAATAGAATAATATGTCCCTTTTAACCTCCCATAATAAAAAATGGCGACCATTTTTAATTCAATCCTTAATTTAAATATTTCTTTTTTTATAAAGACCATATTATGTTATCTCATTATTTTTTAGCTAAATATTTTTAATACAATATTTTCTTTAATTAAATAAATACAATTTTGGTATACAATGAACAGAAGTTTTTACATTTTATAAATTTTGAAAAATCCCTAAAAAAAAAAATATATATATATAAAAAAAGTAGACAACTGGAACTTTTAGTATAAAATTCCTTACAAAATAAGTTAACGATTTAGAAAAAAAAGGAAGAAATATTGTTTTCTTATTTACGAGACTTAAGTTTCAAATGTAAAAACGTCTTACTACCAAACCCATACTAGTAACGACTTTTTTTTTATATATGTTCCGTCATTGAATTATCTTCCTAAAAATGTAAAATTCATCTTCAAAAAAAAAAGAAAATACAAAAAAACTTGCACAGGGGATCAATGTGTGAAACAAAAACCAACGAAAAAATAATTTGCCTTTTCAATTTAATAAACATTTATTTACAATAAAAGTTCTTTTATTACTTCATATACCGAAAGTTTGATTAAAATCGCATAGTCAGTTTATTTTAGTTTATTTTTAGAAGAATTTCCTGTGATCCCCCTTATCAGCAGGTGCGTGAAAATGAACAACCCTATTTCCATTTTTTTAAATTTTTTTTTTTAGAATTCATAGAAAATTAAATGAAACAATTTTAGTTTCTATTTAGATTAATTGATTTTATGGAAATTTTAGAAGTCAGAGATCGACTTTCTTTTAACTTTGAACTAAAAAATACAGCATTCATATGAACAAAACAGTTAAACCGTTATAAAAAGTAAAAGAAAATGCAAACAGAACATGGAATTATCTTTAAAACATGTTTTAAAAAATCCTGCATTAAAAAAGTCAAATTAACAAAATGATTGAATAGCGTAGGGACTGGCATTTTTGTCATCTGCTACGAATTTTAAAAGCGAATTAAAAATGATTAAATCTATTATTTAAGGTCAAACTTTGTCTAAATCGATAAGTAGTAACATAATAACCATCATTAAAAAAAGAAAAATATCATTACATATGCAGTTTATTTTTAATAGATTTAAAACTATTTATTTTGGTCAATTTCGACGCGATCTGCATTCTGTCTATTTTTCAATGGTTTTACACGCTTGTTTACAATTTTATGTAACATTCGTGTTTGCAAAAAAATCAGGTATTTATCCAATTTTAATGAAATTTGCAGAATTGATTTAACAATTAATGAATTTTATAATGCATCAGTTATTTTATTTAAAAACTTTCATTTAGTATTGTTGCTATGAAAAATTAATATATAAAATTCATTTAAAATAAAAAATATTCTGATGTTAATTTTAAAATGTTATATTTTTAGATGCTAGAAATAAATATCTATTTAATGCAAACCTTATTTTAGACACATAAAGTAATAAGTTTTGAAGAAAAACTCTATTGAAAATGTACCCTCCCCCTTTTTAAGCAGAAAAAATATCAATGTATAATTTTTTCTTTTATAAGATAATAGCCAATTAAATAATTATCGAAATGAGTAAAAAAGAAATCTCCAAAAAATTAATTATTCATTATTTTTTTACATTTTATTTTTCAATTTTCGGTACTTATTTTCTCATAGAAAAGCCACCATAATTTTTTTTTTTTTTTGTTTCTATTCATAAGTTCGGTCTTTTATCTCATTATTTATACTGTAATTAGTACAGTATAAGACCAACTTGAAAAAAAGATACGCCCCCAACATAGAGGGGGGGGGGGGTAAAAAATAAGTGACCTGAAAAAAGTTTTGAAATAAAATAAATAATGCATTATAAAGATCATTCATTGATAAATAAACACTGAAAATTTCATGAAAATCCGATATTTCCCTGATTTTGGTAAATTATTTTCTGTAAAGTCATTTTGTCAAAAACGCATTTTGCCAGTACCTAGAGCGAGAGTGGTTGGACTGAAAACTAAACAATAAAAACATTTTTTTAAAGTCTTCAGCGTTTTAGTATCTATAATTTAAGTGTCTATAATTTGAAAAAAATATTTTTATATATTTGATGTTAAATTGCTTTTTGTCCTTAAAAAGGGGTAGAATATTTTTCTGTGGTTAAAAATGCGTATTTATTTATATTTAAAGAATGATCTAAGAAATATAAAGTGAACATTTTACTTACTTCTTTTTCTTTTCTTTCGTTTGTCTGTTTTGTTTTCTTTTTTGTTTGTTTGTTTTATCTTGAGACAAAGAACATTAGAGAGAGGGGGGAAAGTGTAAAATCTTAAATGAATTAATGTTATCTGTTTGAATAAAATTTAAACACAACCGTCAATTACGATAGATGAAAGATATTAGCTAAAATGTAAAACAAGGGAGATAATTAAGTATTGGCTTTAGCTACGATCATCTATTTTAAGAGATCCTGCTCTAGCTGAAGTTTAGATACGCTAAGGAAATTAAAGATGATATAAAATATTTTTTTCTCTGTATTTTTTAGATGAGGCTGGATAATTTGGATTATTTGGATTATTCGGACTATTGTTCTCATCTTAATTGTTATCTGTACAACGTTTCGGGGCATATGCCCTCGGCTTCCTTCAGGTATTTCTTATAGGAATTGATAATCTTATTTTCAAACTAGGTTTGTTGTAATGAGTAGCCTTCACGGAACTCTGAACCCAACCCTTTATTCAATCCATGGGGGAATACTGTTTTCATTCTGCTAATCATGACTTGGTACAAGGGTTAAAATGTGTTAATTATTATTCTATGTTACTGTCACCCTTAAACAGGATTGAACATGCAGCCTAGACATAATTGTCACTTAGAACTGTCTTAAAACAATGCCTATATCCATTACGCCATTTGTCCATGTGGATATAGTCATTGTACAGATAACAATGAAGATTTGTGTGCCTCAACTATCTTCATACAGAGCTTCATGTCAAGTTAAGTAGTTTTCACCATGGTTGCAGAATAGATAAGTTTTTGGTGGCTGTCTTGAGTAAAGTTATGTATATATATTCATATATATATATATATACTGGTAATTACAACAAACACACAATAAGGTAACATATTTAAGACAGAAAAACAAATAACTCATAAATTTACCAAGTAATATGTGTATTAAAACAAATAAATTACAGTAGTCAAAATGTATTGTTCAAGGTCCAGCAGAATATGCTTTTTTAAAAGTTCAGTAATGTAGAGGAAGAAAGGGTAAAGAAAGAGTATAACGTCTAATCAGCAGTGGAAATTTTAGAGAGGGTAAAATAAATTGTATCTTAGTAGCAGGCAAATAGTTTTATGTTAAACGACATGGAATATTCAGGAATAAGTTGGTCTTTCTGAAATTCTCTTTGAAAACCTTCCTTTTACCTATGCTCCAGATTCAGTCTTTTTTGAAAACTTCTTTTTAGGCGTGAAAGCCTCTGATTGGTCCAAAATTATCATTTTTATTATTTCTTTATTCAAACAAATCGAATAACACGCCCCAAAATTCGATTAGTGCCGTAATGAAAAGCTAATTCAAAATTACTTTAGCTTGTCGCAGTACAGAAGAAGCGCTCATGTCACGTGATGTACGTAAAATGGAGGATTGGTTGGTTAGGTTTTACGGCATGTCATCCCTTGTTGGGTCATTTTATGCCGAAGACGTTTTTGTTCTATTCTTAATGGGTACTCATTTTTTTTTAACTCAAATTTTTAAACACATTTTTAAAATCCATTTTTTCTATTTAACCCATGGATGGCACCCTAATATGTACTACCATTCCGAGTCAGAGTGGACCTGGGAGTAATGGTGATGAAGGGGTACTCCACCTTCCCCAGAACTCCAGACAGGATAAAGTAAAGATAACAGGTGACGAACACAACAAGGCTTATAAAACGAAATGCATTTATCGAACAAGAACATGTAACATACAATATACAATACAATATGTAACTTGTGATACAAATGTGTGTGCTTACAAATGTGTTACAATTGAATGGTGTAGGTGTAAAGGAATGGTCTGGGTTGCAAGATAATGCTTGCGTGACATATCTGTCCCAGGTAGGAATGTCTTGCTAGCTTTGTTTGTTTGTTTGACGACACGCGTCAACGGCCCTTCCGTGAGCTGTTTTAAGGTCCATCGTTCTTCGACGTCTATTTCGGTAGAAAGGAACACATCGTTCCTCGACGGCTGTGGCAGCGAAAGAGAGTGATTGAAGGTATTAATGCTCGAAATTTGGCAGCCAAACTGAGCCTCGTAACGTGTGCTCTGATTGGTTGCTGACAAAGGCCCCTAGCCAATCGCACGAGGTTTCTCATCAGGTGATGGCTAAAAGACCCTGGTCCCTGTTTAGGTAATATTATTTTCTACATTATTTCTATTTTTGCTTTCTACCTGCGCTGATCCTATGTGCAGATTATTTACTTTCATCATTTTATTCCTGCTTTCAATGCATTAGCTTCCGGCTCGCTTCTTATCGTATCACTACAAGTTATTGTGGTACATGGCATTTACATATTGTCATCTTCAGAATCTTCCAAAATTTTATAGAATCAGGTAAATACTAGTTCATTTTAAAGGCTTGTTGTATTAAATGACATAATAAAAAATAAAAATCACAAATGCCATAAAGCAATTCTATTTCATAGTTAGTGTAAGGGGGTGAATAATTTGGTACTTCACAAATTTTTAGAATCAAATCTTCAAAAAGTTCAGGAATTATTCAAAACTAAATACAGAATAGAATATCTAGGAAAAGTTTCAACCCTTGAAATTTGATGGCTAAAGTAAGCCTAGTAATGTGTGTCTTGATTGGTCACCGATGTTACATACACAAAAATAGATATCTCTGGATTCACTAATTACCAATTCAATTTACGCACACACCGTGATAAAAAGATACACCCACTCGCCAACAAAACATAAGTTACTAACGCCAAAACAGAAGTGAACTCTACGGTAGCCTAAAAAGAAGTGACCAAAATAACACGTTTCTATGCATAGGCTCCAGATTATACTTCCGTTTGGAAAACAAGAATTCCTAAACATTAAAGAAAATAAATTTGTAATAAAAAATTTGCATTTTCATCCAATCTGAACGATTCGCGGGTGAAATGAAAAGGACTTCAGTTAATCCGATTTTGGGTCGCGACAAACAGTCCACACCACAAAGGAAGCCAGTGGCACAAAATTTTACACTACAGGTCATATCTCTCACCTACCCCCTAACCTCATGAACCTTACTGCCGACCGACTCTTAAAGGGGCAACCTCCTACAACAAGACTACGCTGACTGATACACGATACCAACCGCTAACAACTACTAAAAACACAACACTCTGCCCACCTAATCAACACCTAACCACTACCAATGGTTCATCTGCCCACTTCTCAACCTACACTACAACTGATTCGGCCACCGGACATTCACTGACTTTATTATTCAAGATCACCAAAAATATCCTTTAAATTAATTTCTATCTTTTCCTCGCTTTTCATGTTCCTTTTTCCAATACAATTTTGAAACTTAAAATCTGTGTTTGTTTTTCCTCATCACCATACACTTCATACTAACCCTGTTTATTACACCATTATGGGATAGGATGAGTTTTGGGTGTTTCATGGTTTAAATGTAGCTGGATATTCTTGGCTGCGTTTTCTTAAGGTTTTATACCCCATCTCATATGGTAGTCGCACTGAAAAGAAGAAATTTAAGGAACAAAAAGAAAGATACAAAGGCAGGAGGTAGTTTTATGTCTTAGGCTTTATTGATCGGGTCATAGTCAACCCTGGCAAGGGGATATTCCCCTGGTCAAGGAAGCGGCTACACTCAGTTACAGCCTAAGTTCGAATGTCCGAGAGATTCTTTTAGGGGTTGGGGGGGCAGTCATTTTTGTCAGACATGTGCAGAGGGTCCTGCCGGTGAAGGTCCATGGGAGTTTGTTGGGTTTTTAAAAATTCATTTTAGTTATATTTAATCCCCACACCATTCAGCGATGATATTTTGGAGTGGCACAATTTCATATTGGCAGAAACCATGGTGAAGACTATTTCTAATGTAAATTGCAATCATAAAATTATTTTGTATTGAGAAATTAATATCAAGAATACTAAACATAAAATTTAATAAATATCTATGCATTTTGTGTTTGTTATCCTATACTGTAATTGATTTTTAAAGTCTTATAGGATTTTTCCTCTTGCTTATCTATACATATATAAAAGGCAGTTGTGTGTATGTATGTCTGGAGGAAACTACAAAAATAAAATAATTATTAACAAAGTAAATATATATACACATTCACATTCACCAGATCTTGCTTTTTTAGCAAAAATAATGATGATTTGATTTAAATTGACTGGTCATAAAATTGTTTCTCTCCAGGGCATGTTTGCATGTGTTTTTAAATGATTTGTCCGTGATCCACACACTTGACATGAAAATGGCTTCTCTCCTGTGTGTTTTTACATGCTGGTCGAAATGCACCAGCTACAGACAGGTTCACAAGGAAAAGAAAAACATGACAACACAAAGTCTGATGAAAAGACATTAATGGAGAGGGAGGGGTGACACTTTGTACAGTTTGTGTGGGGAGATGAGGGCACTTAAGTTTATGTTGTCAGCTAGCAAAAAGTTCTCTTAAGTCGGCTACTAGAATAAACTATGTTTGACTAACATCCTATCAACTGGGTCCCTACCTATTTGCTATCTATCAACTGACACAATGTTCTTCTCTGACTGCTGGTTGGGCTACGAGATGACTGATTTATATGCAGATTCCACCCCCATACCCTGTTTCCGATTAGTCTACCCGAAAATTGGCTATGCCATTTTAGCCAGACTTCATGACTCCAATTTCTCCTAAAATTGGGAACATAACTTTTTTTCCCCTGTCACCAACCCTCAGACCATTAACTTTTTGAGACTGATTTTCTCTTAAAGCTTCAATTCAAGGTGGAAATGCATTTTTTATAGATTTTGTGAACCTTCCTTGACCGATCCTTTGTTCCCCACACAGCCACATATATACATATGCTTGCATGTGTGTTTTAAAAATAAAATTCTGTGAAAATCTGTAAAGTTTTTAATGTACAGATGAAATTATATGAAATAGGGATGATAAATGCAAGGTGAGGTTATTGAATAATTAATAAATGATTTATTAAAACACAGACGACATTAACCAGTAACTCTGAATGCTGAGCATTCCCAATATTTCTAATGTAAACAAAGCAACTATTTTTGTTCCAGTCTATTTAGGTCATTTTTAACAAATTATCTTTTAACAATATTTTAGAGACCAAGGGGCTCTTTACAGGAGCTGACACTTGATTTTTTTAATGTATAGTATTTATATCCTAGGGCTCGTTTTAGGATGGAGGATGTTTCTTTGATAGCTGCTCCTTGTAGTTCATATCAGCTTGGTTCACCAAGTAGTGTGTCAAGGTATTTTTTAAAGTTTAGCTTGACCAATCAGGTTGCCTTTATCCTGTGTGTTTTTGCATGTGTGTTTTTAAATGACCTTTCTGTGAAAATGCTGAACCACACTCTTGACAGGAAAATGGTTTCTCTCCTGTGTGAATTTGCATGTGTGTTTTTAGATTGGTTTTACATGAAAATGCTAATCCACATGCTTGACAAGAAAATGGTTTCTCTCCAGTATGAATTCGCACGTGTGCTTTTAAGTTGGATCTCTCTGAAAATGCTGATCCACACAATTGACATGAAAATGGTTTCTCTCCTGTGTGAATTCGCATGTGTGCTTTTAAACTGGAACTCTGGGAAAATGCTGACCCACATACCTGACAAGAAAATGGTTTCTCTCCAGTGTGTGTTTGCATGTGCGTCTTTAAATGACCTTTCTGTGAAAATGCTGATCCACACACTTGACAGGAAAATGGTTTCTCTCCTGTGTGCATTCGCATGTGTAATTTTAAATTGGAACTCTGACCAAATGCTGATCCACACACATGACAAGAATATGGTTTCTCTCCTGTGTGTGTGCGCGTGTGCTTTTTTAACGTTTTGCTGTTTAACCATGATTTTCCACACACTTCACAAGAAAATGTTTTTTTTCCTGTGTGCTTTTTTAAATTGGATTTGTCTGAAAGTTTTTCTTCCCACACATCACATGAGTAAGGTTGTTTTTCACTTTGTGATTGCATGTTTATTTGGTGATTATAATTTAGGAAAAATGTTGATGCACTAGTTGTTTGAATTCAGCTTTACAAAAATGGCTTCATGACAATTCCTTCCCATGGCAAAGGCATTGTGTAAATACAAACTGGGTAAGAATAAAGAATTTCTTCTTTGGTGTGCGACTATTTAAGCAAATAATTTATGAACCTGTAGATCTACACACTTTGAAACATTTTCATTCTTCTCTAGGAATATCTGCAAATATAAAAGAAGCATTATTAAATACAGACTTCTCATACTTTGTTTTCATATATAATTATAATAATTACATTTCTGATACAATGAACTGTAATAAATCAAATAATTCATGTTAGTTCATAAATACAATTTTTGTTCTTCTCTACTTGTGATATCTGCAAATAAAGAATAGGCATTGTTAAATAAAGACTTCTTATTTCATTTGTTATAATAAACTCTAATATATCACATAATTCATGTTAATCTATAAATACAGTTCTTATTCTTATCTACAAGTGACATCTGCAAATATTTTTTTATAATCTCTCTTTCTGATTTTTGGACATCCCTAGATAAATATGACTGATTTAGATAAAATTTTATTTTGTTTTTAGTGAATCTCCTCATTAGCTGGATGTGTAGAATTTTGAGAAGGAAGTGTATAACTTAAGAGGTATTTTGGGACTCTTATAATTTCCCAGTAGTAATCAAGTAATTTTGGATGAAAGAAGACGAGAACAACAATTGAAGATAAAGAAACATATATTCAAAAGGTAGAAAAATATAGCAAAATTTGTGGTGTTTGCAGCCAGACTTATCTTGCTGAGGGTGAAGAAGGTAAAGGCGAGCACTGGATTATACCACTCACAGGTTGACTGCTAACACAATGTGAAGAAGGTGAAGGGAGTGCTTGAAAATGCGACTTGCCTGGTTGACACCTCACGATAAGTGACTTTCCTCAAGGAGTTTAATTTAGGCACCAATATCATATATTGGCGATTCACCCTATGGTGCCAGGGGGAGATAATTTAACTATAATTTTTCTGATAAACTTAAATGATTTTAAAATCTATGAGGAGCTTTATTAATTAATTGTAATGTATTCCTTTTTATATATCTATTGTTGTGTGAGTCAAAGAAAAAAATAATTTAAAGGGAAATAATTGAAAAGTATACAAGCTCCCAAGTAATTATACTATAATTCTCTACAGTTACACAAAATAGTTATTTTAATGACTGATTAAATTATTATTAAAAACTCTTTAAAGTGATTGATAACTACAAGGATTTGAAAAAGTATCACTCAAACGTTTTCTCTCGTGTACCAAATTTTGAAGCAACGGGTATCACATATCAATTACTCTAATTACCCCACTGTAACAAAAAATCTCCCCCCACCACAAAAAAAGTTATTAGTTCAATGACACATCCAGGTCAACTATTGAACAAAATTATTTTCGATGTCAAAAAATAAAAGTTTAAAAAATATGTAATAAATAATAACAAAAAAGAACAAAAACAATCACTAAGCTATATTTGATAAAATATATTCGGTTTCACCTTGAGTTTACTCTTAGTTGGAAGAATACCAGCTTGTTAACAGTGCCATTGTAAGGTGGTCTATCACAGAGCGAGAGGAAAGGAGCTAGTTTTACAAGCTAAAAAATTAGTTTAAAATTATTTATATTAGGAAGAATATGCACCCTCCGTAGGGCATAAGTATTTAAGTTTTAGTGTAATGAAATATATAAAATTAGAAAAAACTGACAAAATTGAATCAGAACGTATATAAAAAGATTACGCTTATTCTATTTATATTTTATTTGGTTTCTATATAAAATCCTTCATAGGATTGATTTTGATACTTTAGAGAATAAAACAATCCTTTTAGGTGTATTTTTTGGATTTGGATTTGGTCCATGAATCTTCTCATTAGATCAATCAGACCAAATAACCAATAGGCACCCGAATCATCAACTTAATGAAAGGTTCACATTTTAACTCATCACCGGTAACTTCCGCTTCCAAATTTTTGTAAACAAATGATTTTAATCAGAAGATTATGGAGATGTTGAACTCACAATAAATTAATGGTTTACACACATAATCAAATTAAAATTCAATAGCAAAATCTTTTTTTAAATAAATACTTTTTAATCAGAAATTTATGAATATTTTTCAACACTTTACGATGATTTAAAAAAAGACGAAAGATATTTTTATACTAAAATAGTTTTTACTTAATCAGAAGAGAAATGCAATTATGTTTATTTAAATAAACATACAGTTTTTATTTACAAAATATTTTTATACCTATTTGAATAAAAGGATGTTGTTCAGAAATAGTATCACACAATTTGTAAAATTTGTTTTTATCAGATACAATATAATTTCAAAAATCGTCTGTTCGTTTATTTTCAAATATTTTAAAGTGAAAGTGATGAGTTAAAATATGAACCTTTCATTAAGTTGATTATTTGGGGTGCCTATTAGTTACTTGGTTTGATCAATCTACCAAATTTTGGGCATGAAGTATAAAACTTTAAGAAACAAAAAGATATGTGGAGAGATTTCCATTGATTATACTATTAAGACTCAATTAATAATAATTGTAAAACTAAAACATATTCTTTTGAATAAGAAATTTTCCTTTTAATTCTCTTTTTAGAAGATTCTAATTTTGTGTATAGATCTCCTCATTATCTTAATCAACAAAATTTGGGGAATGAAGAGTAAAACTTGAATGCTTTAAAATAGATGTGAAGGTATGTCAATTGTACTTGTATTCCTTTTTATATATTGTCATGTGAGACAAGGAAAAAATATAATTCAAATTGTTTGTATTGGATAAGAATACTTGATACCATATATATATGCTATATGCAAATTATTTATTTGTACTGGATAAGAATACTTGATACCATATAACTATATGCAAATTATTTGTACTGGATAAGAATACTTGATACCATATAACTATATGCAAATTATTTGTTTTGAGAATAGTTACTTGAAGCAGCAATTGTTTACAAAGGATTATTATTATTAGTTACTTGAAAACATAACTGTATGCAAATATTAGGATTAGACAGGAATACTTGAAACCCCTAAACTGTGTGCAAATTATTTATATTAGAGTACTTGAAACCATATGACTGTAATCAACTGATTATTATACTTGAAACCATATGATTATGTATAAATTATTAGTATTAAGAATAAGGCTAAACTTGCAAATTGGTCGGAAATTAGGGTGACCTTTTTCTAGG
Source organism: Doryteuthis pealeii (assembly GCA_023376005.1). Classification (NCBI taxonomy): domain Eukaryota; kingdom Metazoa; phylum Mollusca; class Cephalopoda; order Myopsida; family Loliginidae; genus Doryteuthis; species Doryteuthis pealeii. Next base: position 87,254,287 of record CM042151.1, read on the forward strand.
TCACCCACAAATTTTGTAATAAAACTGTTAATTTTAACTAGGGGGGTTTAGGGTTAGGGTTAGGGTTTAAGGTTAGTTTAATGGGAAAATAAATAAATAATTTGGGTTCTGTTTTTTCTGGGTCGCCCTGTAATATGTTTTAATTTTCTGACCAATTTGCAAGTTCAGCCAAAAATAGTTACTTGAAACTATAAAGTCTGTGGAGTGGATCATTGTTGGTATTAGCCAAACATTGAGGGAGTCTATCACCTTTTCTGCAATAAAATTACTATGGTAACAGTTTCCCATACTGATTATGATATTCATGAATATAGATATATATAAATATATATAAGTAAAAATAATGTCATCAGTGTGGCCTAAAGTTGGTATCAGCCAATTCGGGAGGGAGTCTATCCCCTTTTCACTAGCGCTAAACTAAGGAGATTGTTTTTGTGTCTGACATGGAATGCCACACCTACCATCAGCTCCTTAATATAACGCAAAGGTCCCTGGGCTACTCATACACTGAATTGGCGAGGGCCGTTATCAAGCTATGAACCTTGTGGTTTCTAGCCGAACACTCTACTGACTGAGCTAACCCAGCCCTTAAATATATATATATATATATATTATATATATATATATAATTCAAAGACAATTAATTGAAAAGTATACTAGATCCAAAGTGTAAAACTTTAATAATCTAAGATATGTAGGGAAGTATGTCAATTGATCATACTTCTTATATTCCTTTAAAATATTATAAAAAAAAAAATTCAAATGGAAGTAATTGAAAAGTAATTACAAAAAATAGTTATTTTAATGACTGTTTAAATTACTAATAAAAACTCTTTGAAGTGATTGGTAACTATTTGGGCAGGAGGTGGGGAAGAGTAAAAGTTAGCAACGGATATCTATCAAAACTTTTTCTCTTTTTACAATACAGTCTATCATATATTTTAATTTATTTACACAAAATAATCTTGTTAATTCATGTCAATTTTACACATTCATCTCCCTTGTACCTTCATTTTCTGGACATTACTACAATCTGAATTGATAAAAAAACATTTTTTTCAAGTTTTTTTAAATAAAATATGCAATTCATTATAAAAATTAAGTCATTACCGAATAATTTGCTGGAAATTTCATTAAAATCGGACAATTCCTTGATTTTTGGTAATAGTTTAAAAATTTGAAAATTTTTTTATTATTACTTCTCTTTGCAATCTCTGCACATACCTACTAATATTTATCTATTGAAAAAGGGAAAAAATATTATTCTATGCTACTGCTGCCCTTGGCCAGGATTGAACCTTTATCCACTAGGTCATGTGTCCAATTGGACACATGAATTAGGTTAAGACAATTCTAAGTGACAGTTATCTCTGGACTTGTAGGTTCAATCCTGGCCAAGGGCAGCAGTAGCATAGAATAATAATTAACACAGCTTAACACCTCTACCCCAACTATGGTTAGTGGAATGAGAACCCCTGTAGACAGAAAAAGGGTTAGGTTCAAAGTTCCGTGACAGCTCCCGATTATGACAAGAAGGCCGGAGGGTACATCATTCGAAATGTTGTACAGATAACAATGAAGATGAGGACAATAGTTTGAATAATGCAGATAATACTAATCAAAAAAATAACATTTAAATTTTCGAATCACTTTCTTCGGGTATTGAATTTTTATTTTTTTTTTATATGATCTTCAGGATTTAATCTTTCTAGAAATGTAAATATTAGGGAGTTTTTTTGTTTTTTGTTTTTTTTCTTGAAATGCACCCCACCCCCACCTACATTCGGAATTGATTAAAAAACCAACTTTTTTTCAAGTTTTTATAAGATAAGCTATTCATAATAAAAATTAAGTCAATGAAATAGTGAAAGTTTGATTAAAATTGAACAATTCCGATTTTGTAGTAATAGCTTGAAAATGTTTAAAAAATGTTATTACCGCTACTCACGGAGCTTGCCCATCCTATTGTACATCATTTTATCGGTGTTTTCTTTTTTAACTAAAAAAAAAAAAAAATCAGGCATCCGTGCCAAGAAAATAAAAACCGTAATAAAATGTTAACAATACATAATTCTTCATGTGTTGTACCTGTACCCCCTTTTTTTTCCTTTTTTTTTTTAACTGTCTTTTATTTCCCTACTAAAATATGAACCAATATTTTAAATTCAGCAGAAGACTAAAATACTTTCGCATATTTCATATTGAAAATATTTTTCGTTGTTAAAAAGGGGTATTTTTCTGTATTTAAAAATGTGTATTTCTATTATTTGTAAGCCTTAGAAATGCAAGGAATAATGTAAAAAATTGAAGTGAACGTTTTACTTACTTATTTTTCTTTTATTTCGTCTGGTTTCTTTTCCTTGGGGCAATACAACATTAAAGGGAAGAGAGTGCAAAATCTTAAATGAATAAATTTAAACACAACCATCATTTACATTGTCACTTACGGTCGATGAAAAATATTAGCCAATAATGTAAACAAGGGAGATAATTGGGCTTTAGCTTTTGTCCTTTGAGATTTAGATAGGATAGGGAATTTAAGAAAAACTAATATTTTGTTTTCAGTTTTCATGATGATTCAACAAAATTAGGACCTGCTCAATGGAATCTTTGAAATTTATAAAAATATTTATTTTTTCATTTCTTTTGCCCAAGAAACAACATTTATTAAAAATGAAATTTAAAACGATGAACATTATATAATTTAGAGAGTAATAAAAAATAAAATAACCAAAGAAAACAAAAACAAGAAAATATTTTATTTGGCTTGAAGTAGGAGTTCGTATGCTTCTTTTAAAGTCCGTTATTCGTCTCGTGAAGGGAAACAAATAGAATAATCGTAAATTATTAAAAATTATTTTTCAAAATTAACAAAAATCAGGGAATATCAGATTTTAATGAAATTTTCAGTATTGATTTTAGCAATTAATGAATTTATATCAAACCTTTCTGATCTTTTTCAGGTCACTTAACTTATTTTCTGGGGGCAAAATATCGGTGGAGATATATATGATTGATACTTTTTTCTGCATAAATAAAAAGACAAAGGTGTGTATAGAATAAAATAAGGAACCTACTGTGGTAAATAAGTACTGAAAATCGGGAAAAAATTAAAATAAAAACTAAAAAAATAATTTTTGGAGATTTTTTAAAATTCATTTCGATAATTATTTTATAAAAGAAAAATATACATCAATATTTGTTCCGTTTAAAAAGGGGGGCTAATTTCCAATACAGTTTTTGACCAAAAAAATATGGGTGATTGATACTAAAGTGAAGTAGTTATTAAAAAATATTTTTTAGAATCTAATTATGACATTTAAACTTAAAATCATGCTGCTTATATTTTAAATGAATTTTATATATCAATTTATCAAGCAGAAATACCTAATTAAAATTTGAAATAAAGTAACTGATGTTATGTATTATAAAATGCATGCATTGTTAATCAATTCTGAAAATTTCATTAAAATCGAATGATTCTCTGATTTTTGGTAAATTTTATTCAATCGAGAAAATGTTGAATTTATTTTGTAAACACGCCATCTTTAAACAAAACAGCGTTTAGCCATCCGTGATCGAAATTGACCGGAAAATCGTTTTAAATGTATTAAAAAATAAATTACATGTGTAATATTATTTTTCTTTTTTTTTTTTTTTTTTTTTTTTTTACTGATGCTCATTATGTTACTACTTTTCGACTTGGACAAAAAATTGACCTTAAATAATCGATTTAATTAATTTTAATTCGTTTTAAAACGAATAGCAGCCGAATTTTGGGTATCTTAGAAGACTTCTCGCGTAGCGTAAATAATAGCAATGGTTTGCAATCTGAGATAAGTTAAATCATTAATATGGAGTTTGAGTCTCACTGGATGTCCATACATCCAGCCTTGAGCCATAACTTAGTAAATGATTAAAATCATAGTTTGTTTGAAAAGTTTAGGGGCTAGATCTTAATTTTGCAGACCAAGAAAAAATATGAAAGTAAAAAAGAATTATTATTTCCCTTTATTTCCGTTCTTTAGAAGATATTCTGACTTCGATCGTAAAGTGAACATGTTTCTTTTTTATTTAGGGTAATTTAAATCAGAAAATCTTTGATTTATTTAAAATCTTTGTAGTTTTCACTTTTCCCTAACGTTTCTCGATACAAACCAAACAAAAGAACAGAAAGAAGTAAGTAAAGATTTTACTTAATTTGTTTGTTTTGCAAATTGCTTTCCGTCTGTAAAGTTGCATTTCCTTTCAATCATTAATCATTCTCACAGAACTTTGTGGTTTTGTTGATATTCATGACGAAAATCTGTAGAAATCTGTATGTTTGTTTTGTTTTGTTTTGTTTTTTTTTTTTTTCTTCATTTGGCATAAATAACATCATACGGTCCTGTTAGTCATTTTTTTAAAATTCTTTAATAATTTTCTTTTGGAATAAATTATTTGGGGCATTTTTTAAATGTACCCAATTTGTGCAAAAATCCGTGTTTTACAAAATAAATTTACACCCCCCCCTCTCATTGAAAAAAAAATTAACAAAACTCAGGGAATTATCCGATTTTAATGAAATTTTCAGTATTGATGTATCAATGAATGGATTTTATAATGCATCAGTTATTTTATTTGAATACTTTCTGATTTTTTTCAGGTCACTTAACTTTGAACAGCCCTCCTTATTTTGGGGGCGCAAAATATCCGTCAGGTTATATAAATTCGAAACTAATTCATTGAGACATATTTATTGAAAAATGGCATTTGGTAAAAGAAAATATTTAAGAATTCAAATGAAAGACAAGTTTATTTTGCCGAAAGAAAACGAATCAAAAGAGCGTACCAGGCTGGCTTCTGATGTTAAGGACGCATTCCTTAAAAAAAAAAAAAAAAGGAGTGCGTATCGTGAAGATAACCAAGAAATTTATCCTGATGGTGTTTGTAATGGTTAGCACGCTAGTCTCGCAGATCCATTATTACTGAATAGTGAGTTAGATCCTCGCTGGATGTCCCATACTTGCAAACTTGTGTTACATCGTAGTATCATGTGACATAAGATCTGCCAATTCTGACTTCAGAGGCGTATTTTACAAAATAAATTAACCCCGCCCCCTGATTTAAAAAAGATTACCAAAAATCAGGGAAGTATCCGATTTTAATGAAATTTCAAATATTGATTTATCAATGAATGAATTATATAATGCATCTGTTATTTTATTTCAAAACTTTCTGATTTTTTTTTAGGACTTTGACACCTTCACTCCCACCCTTATTTTTGGGGCGGAAAATATCAGCTGTGTTATATACTTTTGAAAGTAATTACAATAAAAACAAAATAGAAGGGGAAAAAATTAAGGGAGCGACTCAAGTAGAAAATAAGTACCAAAAATAGGAAAATTAAATGTAGAAAAGAAACTAAAAAAAATGGGGAGATTTTTCTTTTTTTTTTTACTCTGTTGTTTAAGTATGTAATTGACTTTTATATTATAAGTGGAGAAATTATACATCAATATTTGTTCTGTTTAAAAGGGTGGGAGCCTAACTTTTAAATTGATTTTTCTCCAAAAATTATGAATAACAAAAGTAAAGTAGACTAGTTATTGAATAAATATTTGTTTTTAAAATGTAAAATCTTTAAAAAAATATGAAATTTAAAATTAGGATTTTCATATTTCAAATGAATTTTATCTATTTATTCGGTATATAAATTGTTTCCTTGAAAGCATGTATGATTGGCACAAACAGTAATATCTATTTTAAAGAATTTCGATTTATTTCCATTGAATTAGTTAGAAGAATTCATTGATTAATAAGTCAACAATTGAAATTTTATTTAAATCAGATAATTCCCTGATTTTTGGTAATTATTGTTTATCAATCTGGTTAAGTAAATTATCACTTACGACCTGTTGTAGATCCGGGCATCTCACATTAAACTTATTTAAAAAAGGTTTTCCTTCTCAAGATAAGGTTTCCCAAGGTAAACAAGTTTTACACACTCTGTGTTTGGAACAAGAAAAGAAAAAAAATTATATTCAAATAAATATCAACAATTAGTAATTTTTTCTGTACATAGTGTATTTAATATTATTTGTTATTGATTTCTAAGAAGAAACTTTTAAAAATGTTTTTCAATTATTATAAATGGCTTTCTTTTGAGTGCATCATAAATCTTCACTTAGCCATTTTTTAGCAGAATTTAATTGTTTAAAATGTATTAAAAATAAATCACATATGCAAAAATAAATCACATATGAGCATCAGTAAAAAAAAGTAAAATAATGTATTTTGCTTTTTTACTGATGCTCATATCTTACTACTTTTCGACTTAAACAAGAATTTAACCTTGAATAATTGATTTAATTCATTTTTATTTTTTTAAATGAAAATAAGGGAACAAGTTGGTAGTGCCTATAATTGTAACTGTGTTTTTATAATCTAAAATATAGTTATATATATATATATATATATATATATATATATATATATATATATGTTGGCTTTTTTCAAGTGAATGTATGGAAGGCTGACTACGCTATATTTAGTGGATGTCCACTTGAATATTCACATGTTAAGACTGATTTTTTTTTTCAATTTCAACACTTATTAGATTTGGTCCATGGCTGCACATTCAAACATCACATTTTTAAACTAATGTCAAAAATAAAAATTATCATTGAATTTTAATAAAATTTTTGATATTCAATAAAGAATTATTTTTCCTTTAATTGGTTGGTTGGTTTTACTGCATGTCAACCCAATTTGGGTTATTTAATGCCAAAGTCATTTTTAAGCAATTGTATGGTTTCAATTAATGATGGTGATTTGTGGTCTATTTAATGGTCTTATTTTTAAAGTTTTAATAATTTACTGAACACCACCCCAAAAAATAAAATGAAAGTGAAATGATTGAGAAAGTTCTAAGTGCCAAATTTTATTAATGGCTTAATATGAAGTACGAGAAATACTAGAATTTATTGAAATAAAATCTAAAAGATTTATAATTGTAAATAATGTATTAGTACACAGTTTTAAAAAAAAATAATATTTCTTTTTCATTCACAGATGTCAATTACAAGGGAGAAGAAATGAATTAATTTGATTGCTTGGAGTATATATTATGTAAATAACGTTTTTAGAGACATACAGCCAAACACATTGTTTGAAAATCATAAGTTGTTTGGTTCTATATTTTTATAGAGTTAACATTCCAAAACACATTCATGCACTGAAAGCAAATGCTATTCTTGATCAGCATTTTTGTTTTTTCTTTGAAGCATTTGTTTATAACAGGCAAGAGAGAAACCCAATTCCTAAGTTTCAGTTGAGCAATAGTGGACATCAGTTGAAAAAATCAACACTTGTAATCTGTGTGGAACAGGATATATGATGAGTTCTAATTTGAATAGACACATTCTAATATGCATCAAAGAGAAATCTTTTCTCTTGTGCAGTGTATGGATCAATATTTTTCAAATAGTTTATCTTTGAAAACACATACCATGTAGCGTAATTATTATGGTGTTTGGGGATTGAGAGAAAAAAGAGAGGGGAAAAAGAAATAAGAACAAAGGTTAAAGTTTGGAAGAGTAAACACACAAAGGATAACAGTAATTGACCAAGAAATGACCCCAGAAATAGATTCAAAGATAAAAACGGAAATTCCGGTTTTGGCAGGAAATGGATATGACCAGGACAAAAAACTTAAAAGAAAATCACTCTCTTTTTGGCCAAGCCTCATGGGAAGTAGTGGGGTTTTCCCGGTTCCTCCTATGGGTTTGATATAGTAGCAAACATGATTTACAACAGAGTAATTTGATCGTACCCTCTTTCCCTTTCTTTCTATCTTCCTCTCTCTGAAAAGAACCCACGAGCGTGGAAGAAATAAACAGACCCCTGTGATTATACAACCTTGTGTGTTGTTTCTGAACTAATGACTATTACTACTACTAACAGTGACTACTACTACAACTTGAGTTGGCCTATGCGACATACATCGTTCTGGTACAACCGGAAAGAAACTTTCTACTTATAAAGTGTGGATTTGCCTTTTGCATGTCCTCCTTTAAAATACACATGCAAATACACAGTGGAGAGAAACCTTACACTCCCGAAATGTGTGGATCACTATTTTCAATGAATTCCAGTTTAAAGATAAATGTGCAAACACAAACTAGAGCAGAGCCTTTAGCTGTGAAGTTTGTGGATTGGAATGTTCAAGTAGAGCTAATTTAAAAATACACATTCGAACTCACACAGGAGAGAAACCCTATATTTGTGAAGTATGTGGATCATCATTTTCAAGAAGATTCCAATTAAAAATACACATGCGTACACACACTGGTGAGAAACCTTATAGCTGTGAAGTCTGTGATATAGGATTCTCAAGTAGAGCCAGTTTAAAAAGACACATAAGAACACATACTGGAGAGAAACCCTACAAGTGTAAATTGTGTGGAACATCATTTTCAGAGGGTTCATATTTAAAAACACATACAAGAACACACACAGGAGAGAAACCCTACATTTGTGAAGTGTGTGGATCAACATTTTCACAGAGTTCTACTTTAAAAATACACATGCGAAGACACACTGGAGAAAAACCCTACATTTGTAAAATGTGTGGATCAGCATTTTCACAGAATTCATCTTTAAAAAAACATATGCAAACACATACTGGAGAGAAACCATACACTTGTGAAGTGTGTGCATCCCAGTTTTCAGTTAGTTCAGTTTTAAAAACACACATGCAAACACACACTGGAGAGAAACCCTACACTTGTGAAGTGTGTGAATCAAAATTTTCAAAAAAACACAGTTTAAAAATACACATGCAAACACACACTGGAGAGAAACTTTTCAATTGTGAATTTTGTGAATTAGGATTTCAAGGCGATCTGATTTAAAAATACATGTGCAAACTCACACTAGAAAGAAAATGTACACTTGTGAAGTGTGTGGATCAGTATTTTCGAGGAGGTTCCATTTAAAAATACACATGCGAACACACACTGGAGAGAAACCCTACACTTGTGAAGTGTGTGGATCCTCATTTTCAGTGAATTCAGCTTTAAAAACACACATGAAAACACACACTGGAGAGAAACCTTACATTTGTGAAGTGTGTGGATCAGCATTCGCACAGAGTTCTCATTTGAAAAGACATGTGCAAACACACATTGGAGAAAAGCATTAAATTTCTGTGTGGAAATCTAAGTACTAAACAGGTTCATCACTGATTAACTTTTGTGATCTAGCAGAAACTGGTGCTTTCAACATGAGTTGACTGTAAGCCAAATATAGTTATAAGTTTATCGAAAATCACAGATATATAAAGTTCTCTGATGAGAATTTTTTCTTGTTTTGAAACCTGTTTGATCATTACTGAATATGTCATTCTGAATGATGGAAAAAAAACACATAACCTTTTACTAACCTTGACTCATTGGCTTGAGCCATGCATGAGAACAGAAAGGTAGATAGAAAGTCAGTTATGGCTACGTGATTGAACAGAACATGCAAAATGGTATCTGTCATCCGTAGGCTATTTTCCCACATGTGTTAGTTCTTACTAGCCAAATAAAAGACATCTTAAAACAGGATCAAGTCTTGTGTTCATTACTAAAAGCAACAACAGACACAAAGATTAGAAGACCATAGTCCAGACCAGAAATAACAGAAAGCCAGCCCAGATATCCAGATAGATAACCCAACCAGCAAAGAAGAAGATAAGTATTCTATAAAAATAAGAAGATAAGAACATGGCTATAAAACAATCGCTTAGAATTTAAATTTAACAATTAATGGAAAATCATCAAGTGTTTAAATTTGGCACTCTGCTCTTTTAGATGTTCCTGGCAGTGTTGTACCATTTTAGTATTATCATTGTTGATGCTGTGCCAGCTTTTTCCCCTCAACCTATATTTTCTGACCCTTGATAACCATAATGTATTTTCTGGAATATTTCTTCCTATATGGTATCAGGAATTATAATGCAATCTCCTTTGAGAAAAACCCTGTTTTCAATTTTGAGTTCATTGTGGTATGTAGGAGTTCAGTAGTGTACTGAAATAAAGTTTGGCTTAATAAAAGGCTTTATTCAAAAATCAGTTATATACTAGACAAAGAAAAAAACAAAAACTCTGATATATATATATATATATTTACCAACCCCTCCACACAAGCAGGATATGACACAAGGTCAATTTCTTAAGCAGAGTTCAACAGGTTTGAATTCAGAGTTTTCCTTCTCCTAGACCGGTTGCCTAACCAAGGTTAAAGAACCTAATTTGCCCTATTATTTATCTATAGCTGAAGGGAGAATAGGATTCATACTTTTCCCAAGGTATAAGCGCTAAGTGAAATGCAATTACCACGTCCAGGATTTGAACTCAGGGTGAGAGTCCATTTCCCATGACTTTAACCATTACACCACTCTGATATAATCCAGGATAAGAATAGCCTGCTTTGGACTGCAGTGACCCATGATGCTTAAGGATAGAGCCCAGGTGGATGAGCATTTGCAATAAATACTCACTTTGGCCCTATCTTGGGCTAGACAGGCGGTCGGAGAGGCCCCTCCATCAATCAGCTGGTCACATCAAGCCCTAGCACCTATATGATTTTCCCAACCCTATTGCCCTTATGGCAAGTCCCAACCCCTTTTTATCATATGGGTGCTAGAAGGCGGTGACTGAGGGTTTACATGTCCTGGGAATGATGTTAAACTCTATTTGATGGTGAGGTTCCAGTTCTGGAGGTTTGGAGAATGTGGAGCACTCCCTCATCACCATTGCTCCCTGGTCCACTCTGACCCGGAGTGGTAGTACCTGTTTGGGTCCCATCTTGTGTTAAATAGAAAAATTTGAGTTGATAAACAAAATTGTATTTTGCATTAAGAATGAATTTATTTCACAACTTTGTTGGCATTAAATGACCCACCAAACCAAACAAACAAAAAGGAGCAATATCACCACATTTAGTGACAGCAGCATATCTTAAGCTTCCCATTTCTTTTCTGTGCATACACAATACTACTGATCCAGTCGGTTCATCAACCTTCCAGATGATACCTTGATCCACCATGCTCTTAATTCAGATTTAATTTCATCCTTCATGTGGATAGGACATTTCCTGGGTAACAGGATTACTGCAATATTTCAGGACAAAGTGAGGTACTGATTATCTTAGGGAGTCACATGATAAGACGAGCTTGGGAATGTAAGATCTAGAGTTCATTCAGAGTTGATCAGAGAACCCATTCAGGGCTGGATGTGTCTGTCCATCTGTGCTGCAACTTACTCTCCTTGTGCATGGGTAAGGACACTTTCGAGAAATTTAATGAAATTATGTGTACACAAAATTAAGTCTCTGTGTTCCTGATTAACTAAAGAACCAACATAGAATGGATAACCAGGGTGAGAGACAACCCTGATGATGAGATACAACCCTGGATAAAAAAAAACCAACACAAAGAGATACAGCCCAATTTGGCCAGACATAAAATAGAAGAATAAAAGAAGACATTAGAATGTGATAAGGATTATAAAACAACCACAGGAAATGGAATTAGCATTTCAAGTCATATTCATGATGTCACATTGAATACACTTTTTAGTAATCTGAATATTAGTTACATAAATGAGAGTAATCTCCCCTTGTTTGTTTCACTTTAAGGAAGACGTTTGTACACTGAAAATACAAATTTGTTCAAATCAATACAACTGCATGTTTAAACACAAAAATATCATAAAATGTGTTCTTAATAACAATTAAGTTCATTTCAAATAATGCACAAGCAGAATTAAGAACACATTTATGATATTTTCTTATTCATGTAGCTAATGTTCAGATTACCCTTTTATTTTTCAACCAAGATGAGTCTGCCCTTGTTGTTTCATGTAGGAGGCTAGTTCCTTGTATAGCCCATCTTTTGGTATCCTCTCTTCTAACATGCACTGTACAAGATTCTGTTGATGTGCAGAAGTATCTTAGGCTGTGAGGATTGAACTCATTACAATGCCACTCTTGTCTAAATAAAAGTCTCTAGGTTTCACTATAATCTATAAACTGCAACCTTTGTGTATATCTTCAGCTTTCTGTTCTTTCAGACTGTATCTAACGGGCAAATATTCGGGATCCACCTTTTGGTATCAGATTCTAGGTGGAGACTGTAATGGAGATCCTAAACTTTGTAAACTTGTAGACAGAAAACTAGAGGTGATAGAGCAAAACTGTTTATAAATTTGAATTCAGCACATCCAAATTAGTAAAAAAAAAACACCTATTCACATTCTTGCCTCAGACAAAAAATATTTTTTTGTAAACCAGTGTAATCCTTTGTAAAGATTACAGCTTCAGTCAACCACTCCAAAGACAAACAATTTACACACAGCCAGATGGATTCAAACATGTACTTAGTGTAATGGTTATCTTTGTAGGAAATGGAATTGGCTACCCGAGTTCAAATCCTGGACAAGGCTATTTGTGTTTCACTTTATGCTAATGCCGTTGGGAAAGGCATGAATCCTTCTTTTATCCTCCCATCTAAATAGTAGGACAGACTGGGTTTTTTTAGCCTTGGTTAGGCAATCAGTCTATGAGAAGGAAAACTGAATTCAAACCAGCTGTACTCTGCTTAAAAATTGACCCTATGTCTCATCCAACAGTATAGCAGAGGGAATGGGTAAATACGTGCTATAGATATCAGCAGCCCAACACAAGATTTCTATTGATGATGCTTAGATGTCTAATGACTATAATTGATATTCCCAGCTGATATCAATGCGACTAAAGATGAACATGAGTATTACACAACCGAGGGACTTTGTAAATCATCAGGAATCATCTTTCTGTTGTAAAATTTGGCCTCTATCAGTTATTACTGGGCGTATGCGTATTGTTTCAGCCGTGGGCAGATGAACCAGCTCTTGTGTTTTTCGTAGCCGATAACCAATCATAGTCTTGTTGTAGCCCCTTTAACTTGCCGGGGCAGGCCTTGAGATTGATGTGCTCAGCACTGACTCCAGGATTTCTCTGACTTGTCGACAAAGCCGATTTATATAGGTTGTCGGGACCAAAATCGGATCCTGAAATCTTTTTCAACCCAGAATCGTCGATTGGATGAAAATGTGAACAGTAAGCCGCTTATGCGTCCATGTTATTTTGGTCACTTCGTTTTAGGTTACCACTTCCGTTTGGCGTCAGTAACTTATATTTCCGCACCCTATCCATTACCAACCATAAATGCCTCAATAATTACTTACATATGGTGTATATTAACATAATAGGACACACGAGTTGTCATTTTTACCGCATATATATATATTACCAACCCCTCCACACAAGCAGGATGTGACATAAGGTTAATTTCTTAAGCAGAGTTTAACAGGGTTGAATTCAGTTTTCCTTCTCTTAGACTGATTGCCTAACCAAGATAAGAGCCCAGTCTGCCCTACAATTTACCTATAGTCAACATGTGGTCTATTGGGGTGGGGGTAGCCCTATGCATAGGTGCAGCTAGCATATCTACATCCCCAGCCAACAGGCGGATATACTGGAGGAGAGGCAAAGCTGGCTTAGGGATGTATGTGGGTGTGATTTCCGCTAGCTTTTACTCATTTTTTATCTGTTTAACCCATAGATGGAACCCTATCAGGTGCTACCACACTGGTCAGGGTGGACCTGGGAGTAATGGTGATAAAGGGATACTCCTCATTCCCAGAGTTCCAGAATTGGAACTTTACTACTAGATGCAGTTTAACATCATACCCAGGACACTAAGACCCTCAGCCACTGGCTTCTAGCCCATATATGATAAAAAGAGTTGGGGTGGGGTTGCCATAAGGTCAATAGGGTTGAGACAATCATATAGACATGGCCAGCCAATTAATCAGAGAGAGGGGCTTCTCTAAGCCACCTCCCGTCTAGCCTAAGTAAGGGCCACAGTGGAGTGTTGCATGTCATGGACAACTCAGCCACTAGGATTCCGTCCTTAAGCATCATGGGTCACCATCTACGGCCAATAAGTGGACCCATGGAGGGAGGTATTTTACCCCTTTGCACAGGTGCAGGGCTCAAAAATTATTCTGGAGGAGAGGCACAGTTGGCTAAAAGTGATGCAAATACGTTTTTCTTCTCTCTTTTTACTTTTTTATTTTTTTATTTTTTTTATTCTATTTATTTATTTATTTTATTTTATGACTCTCTACAACTATATGAATTTATTGATTAATTTATTCATCTTTTTGAATTCCATTTTTGATAGATGTTGTTTCTTGAACAAAAGAATTTAAAAAAAATATCTCTGTGAATTTCAAGGTTTCTATTAATTAAATTGAAAAGAAAATATTTCATGTCTCTCTTTTTAATTTCCCTTCCGCTTCTAAAACTCAGCGAAAGCACAACCACCTCAAATTAGCCAATACCTAATTGCTTCCCTTGATTTTCCGTCTAATGTAAATATTTTGCATCGATTGTAAATGACGGTTGTTATTAAATCTAATTCAACCAGAAAACATTAATTTCTTCTTAAATTTTACACTTCTTCCTTTTCTCTAATGTTACTTTACTCCAAGTAAAAAAAAAACAGACGAAATAAAAGAAAAAGAAGTAAGTAAAACGTTGTTTTTACTTTTTTTTATTTCTTCTTACAAATAAAAATAAACCTTTTTTTACTACAGAAAAATAAAACTTTCTTTTTTAGAACGAAAAAGAATTTAAGATTAAATATACGTATTTTAATTTTTTGTTGAATCTAAAGATTATCTGGAAATAGATGAACCTTTTTTTTTTAACTCATTAAATCGTTTTCGGAAATCTTAAAATTTTTCCAAATGTTTTTATTTTCGAATTGTTGTGAATTTGATTTTTTTCTCAATGAAAATTGTTTCTATTTAGTCTGCAACTTTAATTTTGACTTTTGAAATAATTTAGAAAATTAAGAGTTCACCTTCTTCACGAATGTTAAAAAAAATAAAAATAAAAATGAAAATTGAAAAGAAGGAAGTATTGTTTCCAACGAAACTGATGCCTCACTTACATCTTCAGGTTAAACAACAAAATTCCGTAGCAGTAAATGAATGAATTTAATCTACGGTTTTCGATTTTTTAAAACTTTTCTCTAAAAAAAAAAAAAGAAGCAAAACAAAACTTGATTTTCGGATACTGTCGTCATGGCCTCCTGTCCTAAAATACGCTAGGCGATACTCGCTGAAAAAGTGAACTGAACTAGTTATGCACCATGTAGCGGTTTGAAGGCGTTTTTATCGATCAGTTAATGCGATATGAAAGCACTATTTTATAGACCCCACCCAACTGTTTTATCGACACGACAAGTAATTGTAAATATTTCAATACTCCCTCTCTTTAAAATATCTTCTTTTTTTAACAGTTTGAAGGCGTTTTTATCAACAAATATATATTTTTTATAGATAAGTTAATGAGATAAGAGAGTGATATATTTCAGCCCCCCCCCCCCAGGTGTTTTAAAAATATTTACAATTACTTGTCGTGTCAATAAAAAAAAACTTGGGGGTGGGCCGTAAAACATCGCTTTCATATCACATTAACTTGTCAATACAAGCACCTTCAAACCTCTACATGGTTTATAACTAGCACGGTTCACTTTTTCAGCAGGCACCATCTAGCATATTTTAGGGCAGAAGGCCGGGACGACAGTATCCAAAAATCACCAAACAAAAGATGATTAACGTGAATGTTTTTTCTTTTTACTAACTGCATCACTAAAAGAACCAAACGCAAGAGATGCAATACAAATTAACGTGTAATTTCTAATGTAATAATTTTACTATGCTCAGAGAATAGTGAATAAGTGATGCTTAAATGAGAGGCTAACAAACACGTGTGTCAGATACAAGGACTTTATTCTGTAATGAGGTTCTGGGGTAACAGTAGGGGCGGGGTGAGTATAGTATCAGCAGCAGCTAAGGTAGGTCTCAGTTGGGCCCATCATAGTGGTACTGCAGCAGTGTCTTTACTGTGATGCATATAACAATAAGTCGTCGGGGTGGCCTAAAGTCGGTATCAGCCAGTCAACGACGGAGTCTATCCTCTTTTCACTAGCGCTAGACCAAGGAGATTAATTTTTCATCTGAGGTGGAGCATCACACCTACCATCAGCTCTTTACTTTACCGCACATATCCCTGTGCTAGTTATGTGCTGAGTTGGTGAGGGCCAGTATCGAACTAGGAACCTGAGCTAACCCGGCCCTTGCATATAACAATACTTATAGTGTAATAAGATGAGGTTCTTGTACAGAATAGCCCACCCTTATGAATTTTTGTTTATTTTGTTTTAAAGTACAAAATATTATCTAGACATGTAATACTTACTGTACAGAGTGATTAAAAGATGTTAATACCCTTGTGGGAATAAATAAGTAAAGTCGTCGGGGTGGCCTAAAGTCAGTATCAGCCAGCCAATGAGGGAGTCTAGCCCCTTTTCACTAGCGCTAGACCAAGGAGATTATTTTTGCATCTGAGGCGGAGCGCCATACTTACTATCATCTCCTTACTTTACCGCACAGATCCCTGTTCTACTCAACATAAATAGAAGCGGCTACCCAGTGTCACCTGGGTAGAGGGAAGAAAAAAAAAACTGGTGTATTGATTTGTTTACTTTTGAGATTTACAAATGCTGGACATTTTTAAGTAGAATTTCAATGCTATTTCTATGTATATTTTAATTTTTAAAGATCTTCAAAAATAAATCAAATCTTCATAATTTTTTCACCTAAAAAAAGAACCAGTGATATTTAATGTGTATGTATGTATATATTTTATCATTAATTATTTTATTTTCAGAATTTCATCCGGACATACATACATACCAATTGTCCTTTATATATGTATAGATTTCAAACAGTCTTCATATGTTCCCCATCCCTGTCAACACATTCTGGGAATCTCCCACAGGTAATTAAAATAATGTTAGTATTTCTATGGGAGTATCTTTATTAAAAAAAAAGCAGAACTGGTATTACTGAGAAAGAACACCTTTGAATGGGGGAACAATGGCTGCAAATGCACTCTATCAAGAAGTTTTTTAAGTAATGTTTCTAAACTAAAAAACAGAATTTCAAACCAAAACCTTGAAAATGAAGATTACATATTGTATCAGAAATGTGATTATCATAATTATATAAGTGCACAAAGAATAAGAAGTTTGTATTTAATAATGCCTTTTCTTTATTTGCAGATATAACAAGTAGAGAAGAATAAAAATTGTATTTATGACTTATTATGAATTATGTGATATATTACCATTTATTGTATCGCAAATATAATTAGTATGATTATGTAGAAAATAACATGATTATATATATAATTACATATGTGCTCAAAGAATGAAAAGTATACTTTTAATAATGCCTTTTCTTTATTTGCAGATATCACTAGTAGAGAAGAATAAAAAAATTGTATTTATGAATTAATATGAATTATGTGATATATTACCATATATTGATATATGAAGAGTAATAAAACAAAATAAATAAAAGATTACAGTTATAATTATATAAGTATACAAAGAATAAGAAGTCTGTATTTAATGATGGCTGTTCTTTATTTGCAGATATAACAAGTAGAGAAGAATAAGAACTGAATTTATGATTTAATATGAATTATTTGATATATTACAGCTTATGGTATCAAAAATATAATTATTCTAATTATATGTGCACAAAAATGAGAAGTCTTTATTCAAAATACCTTTTCTTTATTTGCAGATATCACTAGTAAAGAAGAATGAAAATATTTCAAAGTTTGTGGATCTACAGTTTCATAAATTCTATGTTTAAATAATCACATACAAGCACTCTAAAGCAGAAATGTCTTATTCTCACCAAGTCTGTATTTTATCAACTCCTCTGCCATTGGAATGTTTTGCCCCATTGTCATTTGTTTTTACAAAATGGAGTTCTCCTTTATGACTATTTGCATTACCAATGCCAAAGAGCCCAAACTACCCTACAGTTAATGCATCAACACTTTTCATGAATTATAATCTCTAAATAAAAATGCAATCACACAGTAAAAAGCGACCGTATTCTTGTCAAGTATGTGGATCAACATTTTCACAGGGATCTAATTTAAAAACACACATGCGAATGCACACAGGAGAGAAACCATTTTCCTGTAAAACATGTGGAGTAAAATTTTCACTGAGTTCCAATTTAAAAACCCACATGCGAAAACACACAGGAGAGAGACCATTTTCTTGTCAAGTGTGTGGATTAGCATTTTCACAGAATTCCAGTTTAAAAAAACACATACAAATACACACAGGAGAGAAACCATATTCTTGTCAAATGTGTGGATCTGCATTTTCACAGAATTCAACTTTGAAAAAACACATGCGAATTCACACTGGGGAGAAACCATTTTCTTGTCAAGTGTGTGGATCAGCATTTTCACAGAGATCCAATTTACAATCACACATGCGAATTCACACAGGAGAGAAACCATTTTCTTGTCAACACTGTAGTTCAACATTTTCAAAAGGGTTCCAATCTAAAATCGCACATGCGAATACATACAGGAGAGAAACCATTTTCTTGTCAAGTTTGTGGAGCAGAATTTTCAGAGAAATCATATTTAAAATATCACTTGCGAATACACACAGGAGAGGCACCATATACTTGTCAAGTCTGTAGTTCAACATTTTCACAGAGTTCTAATTTACAAAGCCACATGCGAATACATACGGGAGAGAAACCTTTTGCTTGCAATGTTTGTGGATCTGCATTTTCAGAGAATTCCTGTTTAAAACAGCATATGCGAACACACTCAGGAGAGAAACCATATTCTTGTCTAGTGTGTGGATCAGCATTTTCACAGAGATCCAATTTGAAAACCCACATGCGAATTCACACAGGAGATAAACCATTTTCTTGTGAAGTGTGTGGATCAGAATTTTCGATGAGATCTAATTTAAAAACACACATGCGAATTCACACTGGAGAGAAACCATTTACCTGTGAAGTGTGTGGTTTGGCATTTACACAGAATTCCACCTTAAAAAAGCACATGCGAATACACACAGGAGAGAAGCCATTTTTATGTCAAGTGTGTGAGTTATCATTTTCACAGAATTCCAGTTTGAAAAAGCATATGCGAACACATTTAGAATAGCAGTTTTTTTCCTGTTTCAGAGAAATCACATTAAAAAAAAAAGCACATGCAAAAACATGCAACCTAGCTGCTGTTTTCTCTTCTTGTGTGTTTCAGAGAAATCACATTGAAAAAAAGAAAACTCATACAAATACAGGTGAGAAAGTATTTCCTTGTTGAGTGAGTTCCAATTTGAAAACACCATTGTAAAGATATTTACAAATGCACCCTGGCGAGAAACATCAACCTCTTGTAAGTGCATGGAACTTGGTTTTATCAACATATATTTTGAATGTTTACTAAATGCAGTATTGTAAAATCTTTCAAAGAGATATCTGAAAGAAAGCAACTATCTACTTTTTTGTAGACTATTTCAAAAACCTTTTCCAAATATATCTTGCTCAATAAAAGTTATGTAAAAGATGTTAACTAAATATGTTTCTTATTTGTATATGTGTAAATATTCTTACCTGACATGCTGTTTTATTCCCTTTTTATTCAAATCACCAAAGGTTGAAACATCCCTACTGTAGGAGTTATCCTTCAGATATAGAAACAATGATACTCACTTCAACTCTGTTACAAGATGAATGCTTTACACAAAATCCAACATGGCGCTGCGAACAGGATATAAAACTGAAGATTGGGAAGAATATTTTGTCCAAGCAGGGATCTCTCCCGACTCAGCCAGGAGCTATGCTACAACATTCGCAAGCGAGAAGCTGACAAGAGAGAACCTCCAAGATGATGGATCGGGCCATGCTTAAAGAGTTGGGAATCACGGCAATGTGAGAAGCCCTGTCTATCCTGTTCGCAGCGCCATGTTGGATTTTGTGTAAAGCATTCATCTTGTAACAGAGTTGAATATTTTACACAAAATCCAACACTTACAATGTTAATTAATAGGAAAGAAAACATTTTTTTTCAAAGGTTTTTAATGAAATAATCTATTCATTATAAAATTAATTCCTTAATGAATAAACTGCTGAAAATTTCATTAAAATTGGACAATTCCCAGATTTTTAGTAATTGTTTTAAAATTAGAAAATAATGTTTATGTTCCTTTGGTTAAATTGGACATAACTAATGTTATCATAGCAGTGATATTGTTAACTGAGAAAGTAAGGGAACACTTTACTATTACTGTTATATTGTAAACAGAGTAGACAGAAAGTAAGGGATCAACTAGATTTTTAATTAAATGAGTTTTAATTTAAACATCTTCAACAACTTTAAAATCTATAAATTGATGAGTGATATTGATAGAAATTTATTTTGACATTGCATCATATTAAGATAAAAGATAATTATTGATGTTTTATTCAATGGAAGAACAAGCTAAAAAATAGTCAATTAAATAATACTAATATGTTAACAAATGTCATGATATTCTGTGCCATTTAATTTAATTTAATTTAATGAAAAATAAAAAATAGTGATTATTTTTTATCAATGGAACAACAAATTTTGTACTTTAAGTAGATCTTCTCTAGTATCAGAATCATTAGAGAATCAAATATTTTGATTATACTTGATAATATTTTTAAACAGTAACACTTTTATTCCACTACTTTAAGTAATTGTAAGCATTTTTAAGTACTTGAAAACATCACTTGGATAGACACTATCCAAGGGATTAGACTAAACTGCATTTGATAGTGTGGCTCTAGTTCTGGGGAGTGTGGAGTATCCCTTCATTGCCATGACTCTCAGGTCCACCCTGACCCTGAGTGGTACGACTTATTTTATGAGATGCTACTTCCAGGATTTGTTAAAAACAGCATGCTGACTCCTTGTGTAGATGGGAATCTAGCTGAATGTGATTATTTTATAAACAGTGGATTACATGAAAAAAATTAATAAAAAGAAAAATGTTATTGTTTTGGGCTTCCATAATTTAAAACCATGCACATCAGTTTTTTAATTAGTAAGAAAACTACAATAATTTTCCCCAATGAAAAACAATTTTAAAATCGCACTTGATATTATTAACACTTTTGTGGGGATTAAGATAAAATAAAAAAAAATAACAATCTCCCATGAGCCTTCAGACAGGATGTGCAGGAAAAAGGCCCCACTTCCTACCACCAAAATAATCTCTTATCCATTCAGAGTCAGGCTTCAAGTGGCATCAGACACTTACAGGACAGGAAGAAATTTCCTCTCCATGAGGTTGCTATGACCCATAAATAAAGCCTGAATCCTAACACTCCCTTTTGTCTTTGTCTCTTTATTTTCCTTCCTTTAATTTCTTTTAGACTCGATCATCAATTATAATGGGGTTAAAAGGAAAACATGTGAACATGCACCAGAAATAACTAGCGATCTTTAAATTAAACATTAAAATTCTTGTCACCCCACACTTTTCAACATGCTTTCTGTCAATATGAAATTGTGACACTCCAAAATATCATAGCTAAATAATGACCCTGGCTAACAAACAATGTTTAAAACATTAATAAATTTTATCTTTCATATTTTTGACATTCATTTCCCAATGCAAAACAATTTTAGGATTGCACTTCACATTATTAATAGTTTTCAATATGATTTCTGTCAATATGAGATTATGACATTTGTGGGGATTAAAATAAAACAAAAATAAGAATAAAATAAAAATAAAATAAACAACAAACTCCCATGGGGCCTTGACCAGAAGAACCTCTCTGTGCAGGTTCGATAAAAAGGACTGACTCCCTACTCCAAAAAGGATACCTCGGCCATTTGGATTTAAGCCGCAACTGAATGTGGTCGTTTCCTGGCTAGGGGGATTGTCCCCTTGCCACGGCCGACTATACCCTGTTCAATAAAGCCTAAGTTGTAAAATACCTCTTGCCTTTGTCTCTTTCCTTTCTCATTCCTTTTCATTCCTTAAGTTCCATTTCAGCTTACCAGCCCACAAAAACAAAGAACCAGCTTTATTGGGGACAAGATACCAGTATAAACGAACTTAAATTAGCCCCATACATTCCAAAATATCATTGGTAAAAGGTGATTCAAAAGTAGGTTTAAATATGGAAGATTTTCAGATCATTCCTTTGATATTTTTATGTTAATTATGACTTCACAAATCTGCAATGGTATTTGCAAAGTTATGTTAATTACATAGACAAGATAATGATAAAGTCAACAGGTAATGAAACACAACTCAAGGCTTTATACAAACAGTGTATTCAACAAACAACATGAACATGCAATATACAATATGTAATGTGTGACATACAAATGTGTGTGTGGTTTACAAATGTGTTATAAATTGAACAATTGTATAGTGTAGATGTAGGAGGTTTGCAAAATAATGCTCTTGAGAAAACTTATCTGTCTCTGGTAAGAAGTGTCTCTTGCTAGCTTGAAAAGTTTGACTTGTACGATGTCATCGGCTCCTGTGATAAGCTGGATTCATTAAGCACGTCCGTTTATGGCGGCTGGTTACAGCGAAAGAGGCAGGTTGATGGTATCAACCTGGTGGTTAAACTAAGCCTAGTAATGTGTGTTTTGATTGGTTGGCACCAATGGCCCTTAGTCAATCGCACAAGGTCTCTTACCAGGCGATGGCTAAAGGGCACATTCTCTTTATCAGGCAATGGTCAAGGGGAGGTAACTGTGTAATGTCATTATTTATTTTAATTTTGCTTTAAAAAAAATTTTTTAATCAAGAAATTTAAATGTTTATTATTTAAAAATAAGGAAGAGTAAATTCTGATGAAACTTAACAAATTACATACAGTAAAAGATAACAAAAACAAAATGCATGAATATTTATAAAAAAAATTAAATTTGTTTTATCTTTTGTATTCTTGACATTAATTTCCCAATGCCAAACAATTTTAGGATTGCACTTAACATTAGAAATAGTTTTTAACATGATTTCTGTTAATATTAGATTGTGACATTTATTGGAAAAATGATAGTCCCTGTCGCTAGGAGGCGAATTGCCAACACGAGGTTGGCAGGAGAATCAAACCTCATCACTTATCTAGAGATTGTAACCGAGGCGAGTCGCTAAAATAAGCGCTCCCACCACCTTGCCATAAAACAGCAAACTTTCTAAGGCTGTCACAATAGCAAACTAACAGAAGGCTGAGGAACTAAATTCCCACCAAAAGGCCACAATTTTTACCAGGCAAATAGCTTCTAAAAAGCATCCCCTACTTCACTTATCGGACGAGAACTGACCAAGACTAGGCATTTTAACAGCATTCCAAAACCAGCGAGTAGGACACCTTTCTAGCGCTCTTCACCAAGAACTTTTATTACACCTCAGATAAGTCTAGTAGCAAATGCCATTAAAATTTACAACAATTTCTGTACTTTTGATCATATATGTGTCTGTATTTTATATTAGTGTTTGTTTCCTTCTTTTGTCCGAATAATAACCACTACTACGGAGAATAAGAGCTCCAAACGAATCCCCGTAAATACTCTTACATTCCAAAATATCACTGCAAAATGGTTATTAAGATTTCCATATAGAAGTCGTTAACCTGTCAATAGCAGTCAATGTTTTACCTATGCATATATTGAGATCACTTTCTTTCAATCACAACCAGTTTACAAAACTTTCTTTACACCCTATAAATTTTGTTTTATTGAAATAGTTCTTTTTTTTTTTTTAATTCAAATTAGTTTTTTGTGGTTGTGGGTAAGGATTTTATTTCTTTTTTTTCTTTTTTAACAAATGTTGTTTCTTGAATAAAAGAAATGAAAAATTTTTTTTTTTTTTTAAATTTCAAGGATTCCATTGATTTTGATGAATCATCATGGGAATTGGAAATAAAATATTTAATATCATTCTCATTTTCCCCACTTTATCTAAAACTCAGCGAAAGCACATAGAATATAAAATAGATCGTCGTGGTTAAAGCCGAGTGAATTTCAAGGGAGATAATTCTCCCTTGATATTCACTCAAGCATCTATTTTTCATCGATCGTAACCAATACAATGGTTGTTATTAAATTTCATTCAACCTGAAAACATTAATTTCTTATGAAATATTTAACAATCTTTTTTTAATTTAATGTATTACTCTAAGTAAAAGAAACCAGACGAAAGAAAAGAAAAAAAGTAAGTAAATCGTTGTTTTTAATTTCTTGCTTTAATAAACTTTTGAAAAAAACTTTTTAACTACAGAAAAAATGAAACTTTTTTATAACGGAAATAAAAAATTAAGATGAAATATGCGAAATTATTTCAATACACTGTTGAATCTAAAGATTATCTGGAATTATATTAATCTTTTTTGAAAACTTTTTTGATCGTTTTCGAATATCTTACAATTTTAATTTTAAAACATTATTTTCTAATAGTCGCAAAGTTTAATATTTTGCCAATTTAAATTGTTAACGTAAACGATTGCCCCCCTCTGTTGAAAACGCCTTCTTGTTCATTTTTGTACAAAAAATTATTTTGATTACTATTTGGTTGGGAGTATTATTTTTTGAGGAGTTACGAGGTGGGTTCATTTTACCATGTAAATGTTTTGTAAAGAGCATCTCCTCCGGTGTTTATTGAAAATTCCTAGACTATAACATTTCCAGGTCGTTGAGAATTTCTGGCGAACACTGCCTATTTTTCATTCTTTTATCTATTTATTTATTTATTTATTGTTTGTTTTGTTTTCTTTAGAAAAAAAACAAACAATTATTTTGATTACTATCCATTAAGCAACAAAGAATCAATTAAAAAAAAAAAGATTGAGTATTTTAGTGGTACTTATAATAGGGGGAGGGTTCAATTCGCAATGTAAAAGAGCTGAACAGGGGCTGAACTTGCACAAAGGTGTCAAAATTAGCGTGACCTACAAAAAACAGAACCCATATTATTTATTCATTTTCCCATTAAACTAACCTTAAACCGCAACCCCAACCCTAACCTTAACCCCTAAACCTAACCCCTTACCCTGTGGTGAGCCGGAAGTTATCGCTTCGACAGACAGAGATCGAATGACAAAAATAAGAGGTTTGCGCATATGGATCGCGCAACCTAGAAAAAAATAAAATTCAAAATAAAATTCGTAAAATTCAACCAATCAGAGGCGTTACCGCTTAAAAAGAAAAGTCATCGAAAGAAGCCTCGCTGATCCTACCTGATTACTATAAAGTCTAGGACTTTTTCATTTTCAAGCAGAAAGATTTTGCCTGCCAAAGAGAATCCTTGTCACTTGTTTTAAGAAATTTTAATGCATAAGGTACGAACTATCTATCTATCTTTCTCTCTTTAAATAATCATCGCTTTAAGAGACAATCTAAATATCAGTACAAATACAGCCTGACTGATGATTATTTGGACATACAAACTTTAACGTTCCTTCTCATTGTGTGAATTGTAAAATATTTTATTACATTTTACATTTGAACTTTAAAAAAAGAACTTTGGCGGAACCTCGCCCAGTATTCGATGCTACCTTTTGTATACATTCTTGTTAATACAATTTTGTTTGTTTAATCAAGAGTTTTGTCTTCTATGCCATTTTGCTTGATTTATTTATGGTCTTTAAATGTTTGAACACTTTTATTGAATATTGACATCAAACTGCCCTACCTATCACCATAACCCTAACCCTAAACCCCCAAGTTAAAATTAACAGTTTTATTACAAAATTTGTGGGTTCTATTTTTTCTGGGTCACCGGTATACAGGGTGACACAGAAAAAACAGAACCCAAATTATTTATTCATTTCCCCATTAAACTAACCCTAATTCTAACCATAGACCCCCATAGTTAAAATTAATAGTTTTATTACAAAATTTGTAGGTTCTGTTTTTTTCTGGGTCACCCTAATTTTGACACCTTTGTGCAAGTTCAGCCTAATTAGGTATGCCCAATTTTGGTAAACCTAACTTTTACATTTCTTTTGGTAAACCTAACTTTTACATTTCTTGAAAGATCAAATCCAGAAGACCACATTAAGAAAAATAGAATAAAATAGAATAGATGTCAATACCCGAAAAAAATTACTTTTTTTTTAACTCAAAAGATAATTTTTGTAGCATGCTTTCTATTTTCATAGTTTTAAAAACAATATTTTCATTTGAATTGATGAAAAAAAAAAAGGAAGAAGTCTTTTCCCTGATTTAATTTATCTATTTTTATTTGTTTAAAAATTGAATTGTGAATTTTAAAGGTCTAGATGATAACATGTTGTAAACAATTTTTTTTTTCATTAATAAAGATTTATTTAATCTATCAATTTTGGGCAACGTATATTTCGAGATTTTTGTATATTTAAAGATGGTTCTTTTTCATTTATGGAAGACTAAAGTGCTTAACTCTTAATGACCTATACCACCTCATTCCGCCCCGCCAGAAGTTACATTCATTTTCCTAATCTGCCCCAAATGATAGTCTTTGTTTAAATGTAATATTAAACATATTTAGAAGTCTTTGATTTATGGAAA
This sequence comes from Doryteuthis pealeii, assembly GCA_023376005.1. Lineage (NCBI taxonomy): Eukaryota > Metazoa > Mollusca > Cephalopoda > Myopsida > Loliginidae > Doryteuthis > Doryteuthis pealeii. The sequence continues at coordinate 87,280,804 of CM042151.1, forward strand.
ATAATGAGTAACTTTAAATGAAAAGCCACTTTTAGCCATTTTTTTATAAATCCTTATAGGAATGGGGCTCTGGACTTTGTTTAAATGTAATATTAAACATATTTAGAAGTCTTTGATTTAAGGGAAATAACAGGTAGCTTTAAATGAAAAGGCCATTTTTTGATAAATCCTCATAGGAATGGGGATCTGGACTTGGAAAATTCTCAACAGGATGTTAAGAATTAAGGAAATTTTTTTTTTTCCATTTTTATCTTCAAAACATCCAGATGTTCACTCTGGGGGATAACAGCAACTGTTTTAGTACACATGTCCTTGTTGTGTTGATATTTGTTTTACTTTCTTTTTCCTATGCAGTGTAACTGCTGTTGGAAATTTTACATGCTATAAACTCTCATTTTTTTTTTCCATTTTCACTCAGAAAACCAAAGTGGGAAAACATCATTTATCCTCCTTTTAACTCGAGTTTCTGGACATATATTTAGTTAATCTTTCATTTAAAATTTTAGCTCAGTCGGTAGAGCATGCACCTAGGAATCACACGGTTCATGGTTTGATACTGGTCACCGCTAACTCAGTCCATGAGTAGACCAGCTTGGGTAATTTGATCTAGTAAAGTGGAGAGCAGATGGTAGGTGTGGCACTCAACCTCAGCGAAAACAATCTCCTTGCTCTAGCATTAGCTAAAGGGTGATACTGGCAATAGGCTAATCTACTGACTACTACTAGTATTTGACATGGGGTTACCATGGTGATAGTAGTCAATATTTTTGATTATTAGATAGAATTGATGCAAGAGAAAGTGTCTAAACATAATATTTAAATATTTTGGAAAGAATAATTCAATAAAACAAGAATTCCTAAACGTATGCATGTAAATTTACAAATTTTGAGGATAAAGGATAATAATTTTATAAAGCAAGAATTCTCAAAGATTAAAATAAAATCAATATAAATTTTTTTTCAAAAAATAACAAACTTCCATGAGCCTTTACGGAAAGAACCCTCCGTACATGTGTGGGAAAAAGGACCCACTTCTGACTCCAAAGAGAATCTCTCAGCCATTAGGATATAGGCCCTAACTCAGACAAGACACTATTACTGACTAGGGAGAAATTCCCTTACCACATGGTGGCTATGACCCACGAATAAAACCTAAATCATAAAACAACCTTTTGTCTCTTCTTTGAATTCCTTCCTTTTCAGTGTGATCCCCAAATTAGATGGTGTTAAAAGCAAAACCCTAGGAACATCCACCAAGAATAAACACAGCCACCTTTAAGACTTAAAACATTAAACCCCTTGCCACCCCATAAATGTACACACGTTTATTAAGAGTTTATCACTCATAAGATTAATTTACATGTTTGATTGTGGGTATTTGAAATATCTGAAAAGGAAACCTATGAATTAGAAAGTTAATTGGGGTATGTTTTGGCAATTTGGGAAATAAATGCCACAAAGTTTCTTAAGGGCTTATCACTCATAATATTATATGCATTCCTAAACATTGCTTCATCAATGTGGAACCATTTTATATTGCCCACTGATTCCTTTATGTATTTAATCCTTCTTTTGAATTGTGACCAGTAGGCTTCTGCACTATTCATGCTTACCCCTGTGTTAGGGTCAACAAGATTTTTTTATGGTCCACTGTTCTATGAGTGTATCTCATTTTGAAAACTTTACTGTAACTTTTCTACATACATGTCTATATAAATGGTAGATCCTGGAGTTATATTTTCTAAAATTATAGCTTCCAATGTTACTACCCTGCAGTCTTGTAAGAAACGCTATTTTTCCCATTTGCTAATGAAACCCAGTCACCCAATGTTTTTCTTTAAATTAATATAAAAAAATGTTAGTCATTTTTCTATACATAGTGTATTCAATGTTTTTTGTTATTAATTTCTAAGAAACTTTTAAAATTAAAAAATTTGAGAATCAGTCCATTGAAATCATCAGTTACTTTGACTTGGGTTTGTTTTGTTTTTTTTGTTTATTCATTTAAATTTTTGGACCATATGACCTTTTTGATCTCAATAAAGAAAGGACATGTTTTTTCATTTACACCATCAATATCCGGTTGTTTTAACAGACAATTTTTAGATTTTTTTTTAATTGTAAAACTAACCCCTAACCCTAACAACCGGATATTGATGGTGTAAATGAAAAACATGTCCTTTCTTAATCGAGATCAAAAAGGGGTGCCTTAAGGTCATATGGTCCAAATTTTTTAAAGTAAAATACAGTCTTTTATTGATGATTGAACATTCTTTATCTCAGTGTAGCATTGTAAGCAAATGGTACTGGGGCACGAAACACCAACTGACTAGAGATATGACTAATTTTGAACACATTGATATGTTTGTAATAATGCCTCTTCTTTATTTGCAGATATTACTACAACTTGATATGAATTATGTGATATATTATAGTTTATCGTATCAGAATGTATTATTATTATTATTATTATTATTATTAGAGTTTTTCACACCAGCATTAGCTAATGATATTTCACTGGAGTCTGAGTGACAACAAGTCTCCTCAGGTCTCCAGGACTCTTCTGAGTATTCTAGTGAATTGCAGCAATGCAATATTCTGGATGGTCTCAATTTTTCCTCTGATTTCAAGATTCTCCCATCTTTTTTCCAAGCTTCTTGGGACCGTTCCAAGTGCACCAACTACAATTGATATCACTTTGACCTTTATATTCTATAGCTTTTTCAATTCTCTGGCAAGGTCCAAGTATTTTTTAATCTTTTCATCTTCACCCTGTGGTCTGCTGGAACCACAAAATCCACCAGTTGACAAGTTCCCTCTTTTTTGTTAATCAACAATAGGTCTGGTCTCCTAGCTGGGATAAGGTGATGTGTTTTTATTTTGAAGTCCCAGATTATTATTATTATTATTATTATTATTATTATTATATAAGCGCACAAAGAATGAGAAATCTGTTTTTAATTATGCCTTTTCTTTATTTTCAGATATCACTACTAGAGAAGAATTAAAATGTTGCAAAGTGTGTGGAACTACAATTTTATAAATTCTGTTTGAATAATCATATACAAGAACACAAAAGCAGAAATTCCTTATTCTCATCAAGTTTATATTTTCTCAACTCTTTTGCCATAGGAAGTCCAAATTGGAGTTCCTGTTCTTCTTTAGAATTTGCATTACCAGTGCTAAAGAGCGCAAACTACTCTACTTTGAAATTGTTCCTAAATTATCATCTCTGAATAAACATGCAATCACACAGTAAAAAGCGACCTTACACTCAAGTGTGTGAATTAAAATTTTCACAGAGATCCAATTTAAAAACACACATGCGAAAGCACACTGGAGAGAAACCATATTCCTGTAAGATGTGTGGAGCAGAATTTTCAGTGAGTACCTATTTAAAAACACACATGCGAAAGCACACTGGAGAGAAACCATTTTCTTGTCATTTGTGTGGGTTAGCATATACACAAAGTTCCAGTTTAAATAAGCATATGAAAACACACACAGGAGAAAAACCCTTTTCTTGTCAAGTGTGTTGTTCAAGATTTTCACAGAGGTGCCATTTAAAAAGACACATGCAAATACACACACGAATGCACTCAAAAGAGAAACCATTTTCTTGCGAAGTTTGTGGATCATCATTTTCAGAGAATTCCTCTTTAAAAGCGCACATACGAGCACATTCAGGAATTAAACCATACTCATGTCAAGTGTGTGGATCAGCATTTTCACAGAGTTCCAATTTGAAAAAACACTTGAGAATACACACAGGAGAGAAACCATTTTCTTGTCAAGTGTGTGGATCAGAATTTGCACTGCGATCCAATTTAAAAACACATGTAAGAATACACACAGGAGAGAAACCATTCTCTTGTGAAGTGTGTGATTTTTCATTTTCACAGAATTCCAGTTTGAAAAAGCACATGCGAATACACACAGGAGAGAAGCCATTTTCTTGTCAAATGTGTGAGTTATCATTTTCACAAAATTGCAGTTTGAAAAAGCACATGCGAAAACATTCAGAATAGCAGTTTTTTTCCGTTTCAGAGAAATCACATTAAAAAAAGACCTCATCCAAATACAGTGGAGAGAATATTTCCCTGTCAAGTGCGTTGTTCGGTATTTTCACAGAGTTCAATTTGAAAACATCTTTTGTAAAGATATATGCAAATGCAAACTGGCAAAAAACATTGACCTCCTTTAAGAACTTGGGTTTTTTTTTCAACATATTGTCAAGCCCTAGCACCTATATGATTGCCTAAACTTTTTTATTATATGGGTGCTAGAAGGGATTGAGGGTCTTCATGTCCTGGGAATGATGTTAAACTCTATCTGATGGTGAGGTTCCAGTTTTAGAAGTTTGGGGAATGTGGAGCACTCCTTCTTCACAATTGCTCCTAGGTCCACTCTGACCCAGAGTGGTATTACCTGTTAGGGTCCTATCTATGGGTTAAATAGAAAAATGTGATTTTTAAAAAATTGAGTATCCATTAAGAATGAATTTATTTCAAAACTTTGTCAGCATTAAATGATCCACTGAGGTTGATATGCCATAAAACAAATCAAACTAAACTAAAACAACATATCATATTTTCAATGTTACATACTGTAGTCTTGTAAACTTTTCACCGATATCTGAAAGAATGCAACAATCGGCTTTTTGATTAATCTGACTTGTTTGAGTTTGTGAATTATGACTTTAACTTTGAATGATTTGCATATTTGTTGACCATTTCAAAATTTTTTCCAATATTTTATGCTTAATAAAAATTTTGAAAATATATTAATTAAAAGTGCTTCTTTTTATTTAATGATTTGTATATTCTGCTGTCCAGTGTAAATATTCTTGCTCCACCTCATTCCCTGGCCTGCCAAAACCATCCTCTCTTATTGGCACTACTAGGTCCGAAAATCCTGCTGCAGTCAAGTCTGTCATTTGGGGCAGGGGAACATCAACAAGAATATCATATGCTATCTATCACTTAATGGTCTTATTTTTAAGTACTGAAACCTGTTCTTCTTTTCTTTTTTTTAAACTTAAAAATCTGGGATCTATTCTATCTTTAAAAAATGAAATAAAAACAAACTGTGCACATCCCTAGTGGTTGTGTTGTCAGAAATGTATACTATTTACTGATTTATTAAATAAATAGAATATGCATCGCAATTTTTCTTCTATATAAACGCTTGACTATAGTGAATATATTTTTTCTGTCATGTTTTCCAGGTGTAATTGCCACTAAACCGACCAGTTAATTATATCTTATTTTTATATAGCTATTTTTTTGTCTATAAAATTAACAACAACCACAGTATCCAATTTAGAGTAGTTTAATGGGTTTATTAATACCATTTTGTGCTGACCACTATTTCTGCAATCTATGAACCCTAACTGGAAAAGCGTAAGGGTAAGTCACTTTTATGTCACTGATCAGGGGACAGGCAACATGGTAAGCGCTTTCACATTTCTTTGAGGATTTTTTCTTTCTTTGAGGATTTCCTATTTTTTTAAAAAGTATTTGCTGTTATCCATTTATTGAATGTTATTTGTTTTTCCTTGTACAGTTTCACAGTGTTTATTAAATAAACTTAATGACATCAGTAAACAAGCGTCATACATCCCTTTCTACAAAGACCAGTAGGCAGTAAAAGAGGAGAAAGATTTCTTAGTAGTTTTGACTAATGAGAAGAGAGCCCTTTTTGTTGGAATTCAGAGTTTACTTCTCATAGACCAGTTACTATACCAAGGTTAAAGAGCCCAGTCTGCTCTACTCAGAGATGCTAATAGGTACATGTCCTGCATGCAGAAGATCATGAATATTAGGTTGCAGGTTTCAGCCACAAATCGGCACAATCTATATTTAGAATACCTTTCTGTTTGCTTAGTGAATAATGGACATGGTTAAACACCAATTTCACCATATATGAGGTATGTCAAAAAAGTTCCAGGACTGGTGTCACAAAAAAATTATTTCAAATCCAAGCTACAAACTACAAGTTATCCCCTTCAAAGTAATCCCCCTGGAGTCTAATGCAGTGCAGAAAAAAACACCAACATAATAGGCCAAATCGACACTTGGGGAGTGATCGACCCACGAAAAGTGCTACCACCTGTGATAGTGGGAAAAATAAGGAAAAAAGCAACTTCCCTGATTCAGTAGGTAGTATATGATTGCAATAATGTCTCATTGCGACCTAAAAATTCCGTAGGTCTGGTAAAGGTAATTGTGTCTGCCTACTGACAGCAAGATTAGTTGAAGAGGTAACTATAACTACCAACACCAACAAAGAGAAGGGTTAATATAAAGGTATCAACCAATCAAAATGAAGAGTGAATTTACATAAGCATGACTAACAAACCCACTAAAAAGATATCCGACAAGCGGACTAATTTCCCAACCCCAGAATTGCAGGCAAGCACCTTTCATAAGGTTTTCTTTTCTATTTTTTCTTTTTTTTTTTTTTTTCTCAACAGCACTTTCCCATACTTCTCTGCCATGCTTGCATGCACTCCTGGAAGGAGCTTGTCACAGCTTTTTTGATGTTGTGCACATCCTCAAAATGGGTTCCCTTGAAAAACCTTTGAGCTTGGGGAAGAAGAAAAATCACATGGGGCCAAGTTGGATGAGTAGGGAAGTTACCAAAATATTGTAAAATTTTTGACACTAATATTTCCACCATTTTGTCTTGTATGCTTGTGTGACTAAAGTAGCTGTGTTCTTCCTCTTTCATCCAGTGTCAGGGTTCTTTGTTTATCATCATCATCATCAAAGTGTTTCAACTGCACAGATCCCCCAGACTCTCTCTCTCTCTCTCTCTCTCTCTCTCTCTCTCTCTCTCTCTCATCACTCTTAGCAACTCCTCTAGTTTGCATCCAGTGTCTGCACAGAGCTGATGAATATAAGGTTTTGCTGGTTGGCCAACACTGGTGTGTCCATAAGTAAGAGTCCATACTCATCTCACTTGGTTCAAGTAAATGATTTCTTTTTAAATCCTTCAAAGATAATTACATGGAAAATAAGATTTTTTTCCATTTTTTAGAACAGTTTGTTTATTTTAATCATATAGATGCTATATTTTTGAAGCTCAAAAAAGAAATAAAGAAATACAATATTACTCTCGAGAAGACTTGATAATTAGTATTATTTGTATTATTCGGACTATTGTCCTCATCTTTATTGTTATCTGTACTACGTTTCGGCCAATGTGCCCTCCGGCCTTCTTCAGGTATTTCTTGTCAGACTCGGGAACTTTCTTGTCATAATCAGGAGTCATAATCGGGACTATCATGGAACTTTGAACTCAACCCTTTATTCAGTCCACAGGGGTAACCTGTTCTTATTCCGCTAACCATAGCTGGGGTACAGGTGTTAAGCTGTGTTAATATTATTTTGTTACCGCTGCCTCTGACCAGGATTGAACCTGCAGTCTAGAGACTATAACTATCACTTAGAACTGTTTAAACCTAACTCCTTTATCCTCTAGGCTATGTGTCAAATTGGACATAGCTGACAGAGCTTTGTTTATGTGTTACTTTTATATATGATAAAAAGAAGAAAACAGAAAAAAGAAAAAGAAAATTTTGTTATGATTAATTGTCACTAACATTTCTTAAATCTTAATTTCAATTGATTTTTATCGCGACTCCAAGATCCTCAATGTCGCTATTAGAATCAGAGAAATTCGCCTATTTTACAACTAATGTATGAAAATAAAAATAAGTCGATATCGATTACCTCCCTTGTTATTTTGTCTTCGACAGACGATTTCATTTGAAACCGTAAGAAAATAATTTTGGCTTTTACAGAAAAAATAATTACCAATATCTTGAGCTTATTTAATATTTTGGGGATTATTATCCTCCCCCACTTCAAAATCTTCACATTGCTTTTTGGGAATTAAATCAAGCGAAAGAAGATAAATGTAAGTGAAATGTCTGTTTAATTTCTTTGTGTTTATGAATGTATTATAAATAATGTATTCAATTATTGTGAAACTACTGTATTTTCGCTTCTTTTCTTTGCATATTTTTTCGTTCATTTTTATCATCAATTCACTCTCGAGCTTGTACATTAAATTTTAATTCATTTTTAATATTAGACGTATGCAATAAATGGGCGATCTATCTTTCTATCTGTCTATTGTTTTGTTTACTTTATTTCATTATTTTGTTAATTTCAACGAAAAGATATCTTGTGTTCATCTGGGTTTTTTTTTTCTCTCTCAAAATTTCTTTCTGAGAAAGTGCCGTTTTATTTATAATCTGTTATTGTTTCTCAAATCTACAGAAGTAATTTTTAAATTGTAAACTCGGGGTCCGAAAAAAGTAAGTAATCAAAATAGTGAAACTAAGTTTATTTATTCTGATCAATAACTAATTTATTTTATCTTTTATTCATTTACTTTTATTTACCAAAAATATAAAGAGACTTTTGGGGGTTATTCTTAAAAAGAAAATTAAGAAGCTTCCTTATGCGATTAAATTTAAATAACATTAATTCACTGCGCAACTAGAAACGGTGTTTAGTTAAAATTAGTCTCTTTTTAACACATATCCCGAATACAAAATAGACGATTCAACATTTTTTTTTTGTTCTTTTTTAAATCTGAAATTCAAGTAAGTCGTTTTTATTTAAACATATTTGTATTATTTATCATAATAAATTTCATTTCATGAATAAAAATTGGGTACTTTTGAAAATCGATTTTTTCCAGAAATATTTTTGTTTAGTAGATATGTCTAAATTAACTAAAGGGACTTAATAAAAAAAAAATCTTTTTAAATTTCAAAATAATTACCAAAAATCAGGAAATTATCCCATTTTAATGAAATTTTTAATGAAAACTAATGCATTGCTTATGAGATCCTCCTTACTTCTCCAGCATAACCCATCATGTTTTGCTCATCTTACTAGGATGGTTTGTGAGATGAGATGCAAATAGTCATACAGTTGCTGTTTTGTAGGGTGCTACTTCCAGAATCTGTTTAAAAAATTTACATCTTAGTGTTTTTATGAATTTTCTATATATCTTCTTAATTAAACAGAGTAAAATGAAATTTAATCACCAAGTTTTCATTCAAAATATTCACAAATGCACTGATGTTTGCTCTTTGACTGGGAATCAACCTAGTCACCAGGTCTGAAAAATTCTCCTTCTTTTCAATTGTAAAGTTCAAGGTTATAATATAAATTATAATTGGTTGAAACAAACTCCGACAAGGGTGTTAAACATAACATGGACTTCAATATAAGCACATGGAGAAACATGGAGAATACATGTACGTGACAAAGATACATAATGTATGTGTGAATGACATATGAAAGGAATAAGATACAAAGTAGATATATCTAGACATAGAAGTAATGAGGGTTTATGGAGAGTCCATAAGAAAGTCACTTACTAATGCCGGTGTGAGGGGTGAAAACCCCCACACAGGGAGGGTATAGACAAGTGTCTAACCCATAGTTGTCAATTTCCGAGAAGCGAGGAGAGAGAGTTCAAAACAGGTGCTTAAATACAAAAAAAACCTGGTGGTCAAAAACGGGAACCCAGAGGGAAGATAATTCTTCCAGGCAAGGGAAGACAACCCAAACAATAACATAATCAACACAATCAGTTGACCAGTCCTATTACTTACATACAAACAATAAAATTGTGCTGATTTGGATTAAGCTATAGTGAAAAGACTTGATGTGATTGAAGAATACTGACTGTAGTTGAAATCAGCATGCCAATTTTAGTTTAAATCAATTGAACTGTTAATAACTTTATCCATTTTTCTCAGACCTTCAGAACTGGAGCCCTACCATTGGATGCAATTAACTGTCATACAAAAGACTATTAGAATTTTGAACCTCTGATTCAGAATCTTATATCAAAATGCTTTATTGCAAAAAACAATCTAAAAAAGTTAGTTTTTCTTTTAAGTCTTTTAATATTAATCAAATTTGGACAAAGTTATTAACTGTTTTGCAACTACCATTCACATCTATACATTAACACATATCTACACATTTACACATTGTAAACCCTTTTTCTGTTGTTGTTGGTAACTGACTTGTTCCTGTGACCCGTGTAATTGAGTTGGACAGATTGCTGTACACTCGCACAAGTAGCGTGAACACCACATCCCTTTGCCGTGTCTTTGATCAATTGAAAATATCTTCACCAACAGGCACACAGAAAAGATGCAAACTTTCATTAAGTTGATGATTTTGGGTGCTTATTGGTTACCTGGTCAAGTCTTTTAATATTAAACAAATTTGAATGAAGTTATTAACAATTTCAAATTATACATTCCCACTTTTTTTTATAATATTTTTTTTATTTGCAGATTATCCAGTGATGTAAAGGATCAAATTTTTAGGAAAATCTTTGAACTAAGCATTATTTCAAGAATATTAAAGACATGGATCCCCAAGTAAAAACAGAGGTGATTTCAAAAGACTTGAACAACAAGCAAACGGGGGAAAAACAATTTTCTTGTGAGGTATGTGGATCTACATTTACACGGAGTTCAAATTTGCACGTTCACATGCGCACACACACTGGAGAGAGACCATTTTCTTGTGACATTTGTAGATCAGCATTTGCTCATAGTTCTGTTTTAAAAATACACATGCGGAAGCACACTGGAGAGAGACCATATTCTTGTGAAATTTGTGGATGTACATTTTATGCCAATTCACAGTTAAATAGACACTTGCGAAAACACACTGGAGTGAGACCTTATGTTTGTGAAATTTGTAATGCCACATTTTTAGACAGTGCATATTTAAAAATCCATATGCGAAGACACACTGGAGAGAAACCATTTGCCTGTGAATGTGTGACTTTGCTTTTTCTTCTAGTTCAGACTTGAATAAACATGTACGGACACATACCGGGGAGAAACCATATCCCTGCCAACTTTGTGATTCTGCATTCTCAAGCAGTTCAAATTTAGAGGCCCACATGAACAGGCATACAGGAGAGAAACCATATTCTTGCAATAATTGTGCTTCTACATTTTTCAGCAAATCAACTTTAGGGAAACACGTGAGAAAACACCATGGAGAAAATTGACTTCTTTATTATGTTATCTTTTTTTTATCAAACAGTTATTTTGGCACTTTGGACCAAGTTACCTTTAAGCACCCTAGGGGTGACCTGGATTCAGAAGGACATGTTTCGCTTTGCACAGTGGAAGTGTGCTGGGCCCATAACCTGTAAAGTTTTAAAATGCCATCCTTGGCCAGTTGAAAAGGGCTTAGAGAAAATCCTGTGTTATGGAATCCTTTGGTAAGCATATAAGTCTATCCTGCGTATTGGTAAAGGTCCAGTGATTTAATCCTATGTCCGTCGTCAAAGAATATCACAGTAATGACCAGTACGGTTGGTTAAGTATTGTATCCGCTTCAGAGTACTGCCAGTGATTGGCCAAGAGATAGATCCATGATTCTGGCCGAGTCTATAAGTAGGAGTGGGCATCTAGCATACACCTTATATCCAAAAATCTCAACACCATCTACATCCGGTTGTTTGTTAGGGTTAGGGGTTAGGGTTAGCAGTTAGTTTTATAATTAAAAAAATGCGTCTAAAATTCATCTGGTAACAAACAACCAGATGTTGATGGTGCAAAGCGAAACATGTCCCTCTGAATCCAGGTGTGCTTAAAGGTAACTTGGTCCTGGACTTTCTTGACCCTTTCTCTTTTGATTTAATTTTGGTTGCATCTCTTATTTCAATTATTTCTTTAAGAATTTCATTGAAAGTACATTCACTTAAACTTGTACACAATTAATCCAAACAAAATTGATAAGTCGATATTTCTTGAATATTAACCCATTTGATTTCTAAGGTTCTCTATTATTTTGTGCTTCAAAAAGTCTAGTACATTAATTTTTTATAAACTTGTCATATATATATATATATATATATATATATATATATATATTGCTTATCACAAACTTGAACTTTACCCTATAAACGTATCCTTTAAACTGATTTATAATCCACTTAGCAACAACTGCAAACCTAATACTGTCAAACTCAATAAAAATGCTTGAAAAAAAGACATGTCCCTACCGCTTGGCATAAAATAACCCTGGATGGATTGACATGCCGTTAAAATCAATTATTAACTTCAAACAAAGTTTTTATATCAAGTCAATTTTAGCTACCATACATTCTAAACCGAAGGCCAACTACTGACACCTACTACATGAATCCCCTTCAACTTGTACACAATTAATCCAAACAAAATTGATAAGTCGATATTCACCTTACAAAAAGGCTTTCATCAATCTCTAGAGACACACCAGTCCCACCAATTACTGTGTTTTCTTTTATAAACTCTGCACAAACTTCCCTTAATATGTTTCTCCAGTGTACTGTGGAGTATTCTGAAATTTCCAACTAATATTGGTAAAATAGACCATAGGTGAATAAGTAATTAGATCACATCCTGTCAACTATGTTTCTAATTTCAGATACTTTTTCTGATTACAGAAATATCTCCATGTATCCTCCTTGTCCAAAAATTTTAAAACCATTTGGTGCCTAGCATCACATTTTTTATCTATGTGAAGAATACCTTAATCTTGTAGGAATTTCACAGCTTCTGCTTTGTCTCAAACAAGGTCATTAAATGCAGACAGAAACTTACTCTTCTGACTGGTGAATGTAATTAATTTATTATTATTATTATTTACTCATTTTGAGTTTTCACATCAGCATTAGCTGATGGTCTTTCACAGGAGCCTGAGTGACAACAAGTCTCCTCAGGTCTCCAGGACTTTTCTGAGTATTCTGGCAGATTGCAGCAGTGCAGTGTTCTGGATAGTATCAATTCTTCCTCTGGTTTCCAGACTTTCCAAACCCTTTTCTAATCTTTTTGGGACTTATTATTATTATTATTATTATTATTATTATTTTTAGATAGAATTAATTTTACAATTACATTTGAAAAAAGATATGTAAGAAAAAATAACAACACAATAAGGACCCGCAGATTGAAACAGATTTTGCTGTCCTCAGAATGAAAATCCGGGTTTTTGAAATAGAAATGGGAATAACTTATAAAACTATACAAACAGGTGTAAATAAATAATATGACATGATGGTAAGTCCTGCTAACCACGTTCCTGATTTCAAAGACTTCTTCTTCTGATTACAGCCATTATGTCTACATCTCCATGTATCCTCTTTGTCCAAAAATTCTAAAATCATTTAGTGCCCAGCATCACATTTTTGATCCACATAAAGAATACCTTTATCTTGTACGAATTTCACACCTTCTGCTTTGTCTCGAACAAATTCATGATAAAAATAATGAAAAAATGTACAAAAATATGAAAAAAATTATGGAAATATGAAAAGGGGTACAAAAAACAAGTTCTAAATTTCATGTACAAAAATTGCTTAACACTGCTCTTTTGAAAACAATTTATCAGCTTCAGGTTTAATCTAATAGATTTCAATGGAGTTATTAAAATAATATTTAACTAAAAATCTTTTAAAGTACAAAAAGTATGAAAAATAATAAAAAATGTACAAAAAATATGAAAAAATTATGAAAGTATGAAAAGTGGGTAGAAAAACTATTGCAAGCTATAATTTTCAGGTACAATACTCACTTAACACTTCTCAACCAAAAAAAAATCGAAAATGAGATGTCAAAAATGTTCAAAAGTGCCATTTTTTTCCTCAAAAATTTCATTGATCAATATTTTCCATTAACTAAAATCTATGAAATTGCATATTGATGACAAAATATTCAGTGATTGAACAAATTTAATTATTTGTGTATAACGTGCACCCCTAAATTTGGGCTACAAAATTTTTAATTAGACACTACATGACAGTTTTAGAAGTAATAAAGTGATTTTTTTAAATTTTAGGCCTGTGGTATGTCAAACAAAAGCACTTGCAGGGGGTATATCACACAGGATCCAAAATTTCAACTAATGTGTACTAAAGTTGCATCTCACTCCCATGCAGTAAGTTAATTTGTGTGATTGGGGTTTCACTCTGCGCCAAAGGGTTAAATTTCCTGGGTATGATATTAAACTATTTAATGGTGTGGTTCCAGGTCTGGAGGTCTGGGAAATGTGGAGTACCCCTTCATCATCATTGTTCCCAGGTTCACTCTGACCGGAGTGGTAGTATCTATTAGGGTTCCATCCATGGGTTAAATAGAAAAAAATGATTATGCAAAATTGAGTTTTAGAAAATTGAGTACCCATCAAGAATGAATAAAAAAAACATCTTCGGCATAAAATTATCCAATGAGTTGACATGCTGTAAACTCAAACAACACAACCAACTCAAAAGGGTTAAATCAAGACTTAATTAATCACTGACTAACAATTAATTTCTGTCATCAATATTGCATACAGTCTATTTAAATTATAATGATATAAATGCATTTTTCTTGTTCCAGTCAAAATAAAAGCCTCATGTGAAGAAACAAAAAAAAAAAAGAATTAAATCCTTCTTCATATTTGAGGTAAACAAAAACTAATGTCCATATTCTTGTCTTGTTCTTTCTAAATAAATTTTTATGGATACTCTGATGTCTTGTGTTTGTCTATAGTAACAATGTATTACTTTATAAGAAATTTCATCTGTGATTATATGAGAGGTTTTAAGGAGGCTCTTAGTGTAATAGTTACTGTCATAGGAAATGGACATGGCAAGATAAATTCAAATGCTGGACAAGGCTGTGCCTAAGAAGAGAAGTATTACATCATAAGCTTTCCAGACTCAAATAGATTACGAAAACAAAAGCTCAGAATTGATGGTGAGATGCCGCAAGAAGTGTCTGCTTCCTAATTTAGTACCAGACTGAGTCAGTTGGCTCTCACATTGTAGTCACATGACCCAAAACGAATATTAAAGTGTACAGTATTGGTTTGGTTGGTTTTAATAAACAAAGAATTCAGGTTGATAACAGTACCTGCTTTTGTTTAAGTTGAACGTCACTGCTTAACTTTGGTGATTTAGTGGAAACCAGTACTTTCAATGTGACTTGATCATTATATCAGAGTTGTGAGTTATTACCCTGTTTAAAATATGCCATTTAAAATTTATCGGAAATCTGATAGTGAATTATCTCCCCCTGCTGCTAGAGGGCGAATCGCCAACAGGAGGTTGGTGCCAGAATCAAACCCCGGTACTTGTCTACAGGCCGTCGACCTGGACAGAGGCGTTTTTTAACAGCATACTTTCTGAAGGCTGTTTCAACAGCAAATTTACCAGAAGGCTGAGGACCCAAATAGTCTACTTGAAAAGGGCCCCATCCACCGTCATTTAAAGGAACAGTTACCCAGGCGAGAAGCTTCTAAAATAGCATCCCCTACTTTAATTATCAGGGAGCAGTCAACGAGGGAAGTCGCAAAACTAAGCGATCCCTAGACTTTACTTATCACAGAACAGTTACCAGGAAAGGACATGAAAAATAAGTGTCTCTACAGAACTCTACCACCAGCAAACTTTCTAGGTATTGTGTCCGCAAACGTTCCAAGGCTGATACAACTGCATACTAACAGAAGGCTGAAGAACAAGAAACGACCTGGCGAAGCGTCTTAACAAAATTCCAACCAGTGACCAGAATACACCTGTTATCACCATTTCTCCAACGAACAGTATTTCACCTCACAGATAAGTCTTGTAGCAAATACCATTAAAATTTGCAACAACACATTTCTGTACCTTTTGATAATATAAGTGTCTGCATTTTATATTGTATTTGTTTCTTTCTTTCATCCAAAATAGCCAACTACAGAGAATAAGGGCTCCAATAAACTCCCGTAAATACTCTTAAATAAATACAACTTACAAGGGTGAGACAAAAAGTAATGCTATTTTGTTTAGGACAGGTATAATTTCCAACACAGGAACACGTATCATACATCAAAATGATGCTGGTCCTCTGTGGATCACATCCCTACTTCTCCACATAGTCACCATTTCTCTCAATAGCAATGTTCCACCTTCCAATGAGAGCATGTATCTCTGCCCCATAAAATTCTGTTGACTGTTCTTTGAGCCACTTCTTCATTACAGATTTCACTTCCTCATCACTGAAATGTTTGCCTTTCTACAGCCCATGAAAGAGGGTTTGAGAGGACTAGCTTCATTTTGATATATAATACATGTTCCTGTGTGGGTAATTATACCTGTCCTAAACAAAATGGTATTATTTTTTTTACTCACCCTCGTACTTTGTTTTTCAACATTGGTAAATATCTGGGATAGAGCTACTACAAAGTATTAAAAAAAAATCAGCATTTTTACACCCTGTCTGAAGATACTGTAACAAGCTAAGCTTATCACAGTTGGAATAAATTATTATAAGAAGGAAATTTAGAATGTTTTCTTTCATTTATATATATATATATAATATACATATATATATACACCTCAACTATAAAGATGCCAAAAAAACAACACAAAACAGTCAGTCTACATTCCTCTGAAGAAGGAGAGTCAAGTCTCCGAAATATTAGAATGAAATAAAATGAAACTTAACATTCCACAAACTGAGTTTCTTATGTATTTCACACGCAATGCTTCACACTAAATCCCAAATAAACTAATATAACATATGAACACTGAGAACCAGACTCACCATATATATGTATATATATATAGTAAATGAAGAAAAACTCTAAACTTGCTTCATTACAATAATTTATTTCAACCGTATTAATACGGCATCTTCAGGTAATCACAAGGACATGACATGAGTAAGAGTCATGTTCTTGTGATTACCTGAAGATGCCGCATTAATACGGTTGAAATAAATTATTGTAATGAAGCAAGTTTAGAGTTTTTCTTCATTTACTAAATATCTTGCTCTGTCCTTTTACTCACTGGTATTAGGTACATTGAGCTCTCCTTATGGTCTACCTGCATCAGCTTGGTTAAACCACACATGGAAAGACCCTAACTACGGAAAAAAAACAAAAAAACTATATATATATATATATATATATATATATATATATATATGCTGTTGTTAAGGGATCCACGTATACTTCTAGTTTATATATGTTATATATATATATATATATATAATGTCTATTTATAGTATATATATTGTTTGGGATTTAGTGTGAAGCATTAAGAATGGAATATCAGAAACTTGTTTTTTTAGTTTTAAGTTTTGTTTTATTTCATTTAATTTTTGAGAGTGCTTGCTTCTCTTCAGCTATTTGGATGAAGAGAAGCAAGCATTCTCTTAGATCAGCAAAGCTCTGGAGGTACATAGTCATCAAGAGTAATTATACCTGTCCTAAACAAAATAGCATTACTTTTTGACTCACCCTCGTAAGTTGTATTTATTTAATTTTACATAGCATATTTTAAACAGGTATACAAAAGATTAAGCAGAATAATAACTCACAACTCTAATATAATGATCAAGTCACATTGAAAGTACTGGTTTCCACTAGATAACTTATGTTCTGTGTCACAAAATTGGATACGGTTGTATAGATGCTAATAATTTTCAAACCATTATGGGTTATTTAATGCCAAAATTTACTATATAACTGTGTGCAAAAAATCTCTTAAGAAACAATTGCAAAAAAAAACAAATATAAATGTACAATGAACACAATTCCCTAACGTCTTGGTATAAAATAATCCTAAACAGACTGAGCGTTACATTATGCTCTCATTTGCAAATGGAGTGATGATGATGGGTTGATATAGAAAAATGTAATTTTATACTTATCTCTGGACCAGTACTACATTGGAGAGGCTTGAATCTGTTTGCTAGGCTGATAATGAGTTGGCTGACAATTCTTTGTTGTTTGGAGTCTGGAAACCAACTTAGGTGCTCGGGGACATATTGCCTTGTGCCATTTTAAGTTTTTAGTAATAACACAAGGCCACTTCTTTTTCTCATGAGATTTTTATTTTACCCCAAGTCACAACTGCTGAGAGCATTGCTGGCTCTCTCAACGCCTCATGCCAGACTCACTCCACACTCTCACTCCTCCATTATGTTACATGAGAACCTATTTAACCACTCAATCAGTCTTACTTCTTATATTAACCGTTTTGTGAAATGTTTCCTGTTAACAACTACCCTTAGTGTTAAATAGTCTCCTATTACTTTTAGGTATACCTTCTAAGTCTTCTTTCTTCAATCGCTGGTTGAGCTCTCAGCACCTGGGTCTTTCTTCATATTGGTCACCTTGGTTTGTCTAGAATGTTTCTTGGGTTGCATCCATTTTTAATTTTTTAATAATGAACACTATTGAGGTTGAGTAGTCAGATTGCATAGTGGAAACAATGCATGAAAAAAAAGAATTTACAATAGGTAAAAGAGAAGGTGAGGAGATGGATGCACACACGAAGTTAATTCAACAAAGATTTTATTACGAACCTCAACAGTTTATAAAAAGGCGGTTTGAGCTCCTGCTGATGTCACATTAAGTATATTTATTAAGACAAATATGAGCTAAAATATTCAATAAACACAAAGTCTCAATTTGTTTTATGTATACAATTTTATTGCCCAAGACCCAATACTTCAATGCACGTGGAGAAGAATTAACTCAGCACAGATGTTGGTTCACATCCACCTCCACCTCCACCTCCAAGGAGCACTTTAACTCAACTCACTAAACTAAACTTTGCCACTGATATTGACAATCATGTGACATTCTCAACCAATAACAATATCATACCCAGGTCAATTAGAGTAATAAAAATCCTGATTATTTTCCATAGGGGTAATTCCATGTCAAATCATCCAGAAAAAAGTAAAATTGTCACCCATCCCTTCAATTTTTCTGAATTTTTTTCCAGGTGTGAACTATACTAACATTAGACAATCCTCAAAATTTAAGCTTCCAATTCCAAAAATTGGTGGAGTCATGTCAATTTTTAGTTCTCTAGATTTGGTGGGGTTAGCAAAAAATGGTGACTTTTTGTAATCTATTTTTATCTGTAAAATGAGTTCTAGAGCTTCCCTACTAATAAAAATTGGTTTGTAAAAGCATTTTTGCCCATGAAATCTAAAAAATGCAATCAAAAAGTTTTAAAGTCAACCAATTTTAAGTTGATGATTTCTGAGTTTTTTTCATAGCAAGATCAATATCCTGATGCGGCACTGCATCTATGACAATTTTTTTTCTATTATTATTTCACATATATTGAACATTATTTATACCAAAAAGTTTGATATTTTCTCAGAACAAAGGCCTGGATGATTTGACATGGAATTACCTATAGATTCTTCTAAATAAATTGTTAACTTTTAAATTTAAATATTCTACACTACATTACAAAATGAATAGGCTACCCCATGCATTAGGTATTATTAGATACACAACACAAAATCAATAGCAAAGAATACAGTATTCAGGAAATTAGGAAAAGTGAACAATTTTTTATTTTATTTTAATGGTTAAAATTATTTACAGCCAAGATACAGAAATATTCTTCAAACAAAATAGGCAAATTTCTCTGAATTTTTTTTAGATGAGGCTTGATAATTTGGATTATTTGGACTATTGTCCAATTGGACACATGGCATAGTGGATATAGGCATTGATTTCATTAATCATGATATTAACAAATGTTTGTACCTTACTTTTTAGACATCCCTCGTAATACATTGATACTGATTGCTCCATTACTTCTGCACAAGGGAAGGAGGTGGCTGAACAGGTCATTGGCTGAAAATTTCATGCAATTACCTCATATCTGCTATTGGTGACAATTTGGTCCAATGAGATCCAAGCACTCCAACATTGATGGAAGGTGACTATGTTGAAAAATAAACTGCATTGTTAAGATCGTCTTGAAAAATTAGAAGAGCTCTGGAGACTTGCTGCTATTTAGACATCAATAAAAACAACAAAAAAAACAAACAAAAAAAAACACAGCTAAAACTGGTGAATAATTCACAGGGAGCAAAATCATAGACTTTCTTTATGTTTTTCTTTTCTTTTTTATGGAGATTGTGAGGCTGGGCTGAAAAGTTTATTGGCTGACACTTCTATGATTCCTAATTTTCTGAATATTGTCTTCTATTGGTGATGTTTTTACCAATAAGGTCTAAGTACTGTAACACCAATGAAGGAAGTGTGTAGACAGCAAAGGGGGACTATATGGAAAAATAAACCTCATTATGTTACATTCCATAAGAGAATCTTGGTCAGTAAACCCTTGTACCTTGGGCATAATATTGGGTATGACACTTGGGTATGACACTTAATTTCACCGGGTGGTGAGGCTCTGGTTCTGGAGCTCTGGGAAATGTGAAATTACATCTTCATTGCTATTAATCCTAGGTCAGGCTTTGCTTCAGAGAGGTAGTATT
Source organism: Doryteuthis pealeii (assembly GCA_023376005.1). Taxonomy (NCBI): domain Eukaryota; kingdom Metazoa; phylum Mollusca; class Cephalopoda; order Myopsida; family Loliginidae; genus Doryteuthis; species Doryteuthis pealeii. The sequence goes on from CM042151.1 coordinate 87,301,130, forward strand.
TATTAGGGTTTCATGGACATTATTAATATTAGATAGGAATACTTTAAACTATATAACTATATTAAAATTACACTGGTTTACAAAGAAATTGAGGCAACCACAAAAATAACTTTGAAATCCGTTTTTACTCATCACCTCTAGTTTTTTAGATATGCATACTGTACATTTTGTGCACATACTGTACATAAAGGCATATATGCATTCAGGGTTAATTTCTAATATTGTGTGACTTATGTCTTCTTTTTTACTTCTAACTGTCTACGGTACTATGAATTGTGTACATTGTGTCATCCAAGTATATCTATTCCGTCAATGTTCTTTATCTATCCTATTTTATCTGTAATAAGCTACTGCAACTGTTGAAATAAGCACATATATACTCTGTGTATACTAAAATGAGACTATTAAAAAGACAGAAAACTAGAGGTGGTAGAGCAAAACTGTTTATAAATTTGAATTCAGCACATCCAAATTATTAAAAACACACTATTCACATTCTTGCTTCAGACAAGAAATATTTTTTTGTAAAACAGTGTTATTAGATCATATTTTTTCAGTCCTTGATAATTCTCCAGTATGTATTCGCATATGTGTTTTTAAGGATGACCTCTGTGAAAATGCAGAACCACAAATTTCACAGGCATATGGTTTTTCTCCAGTGTGTATTCGTCTGTGTATTTTTAAAGTAGAACTGTTCGAATATGCACAGCCACATATATCACAAGAATAAGGTTTTTCTCCGGTGTGTATTCGTTTGTGTCTTATTAAAAGAGAACTTGTAGAAAAAGACAGAGAACAAATATCACAAAAGTAGGGCTTTTCTCCTGTGTGACTCCGTATGTGTATTTTTAATGTTGATGTCTCTGAACAGGAAAAGCTACAAATATCACAAGAATATGGTTTTTCTCCAGTGTGTGTGCGCATGTGGGATTTTAATGTAGAACTTTGTGAAAATACAGATCCACATACTTCACAGGAATATGGTTTCTCTCCTGTGTGTTTTCGCATATGTTTTTTTAATGTTGAATTGTTTGAACATTTATATTCACAGATTTCACAAGAACATGGTTTCTCTCCTGTGTGTGTTTTTACATGCAATTTCAAGGATGAAGTGCGTAAAAATGCTCTTCCACAGACTTCACAGGTATAGGGTTTTACTCCAGTGTGTCCTCGCTGGTGCAGTCTTAGAGCTGAACTGAATGAAGACTTATATCCACAAATATCACAAGAATATGGTTTCTCTCCTGTATGTGTTCGTTTATGAGCTTTTAAAGAAGAACTAGCTGTACATGTATATCCACAAATACTGCAGGAATATGGCTTCTCTCCTGTGTGAATTCGCATGTGTTTTTTTAAACCTGAACTTCGTAAACATGCATATGCACAAATGTTACAAGAATATGGTTTTTCTCCTGTGTGTATTTTAATGTGCACTTTTAGGTTTGAGCTCTTTGAACATGAATATCCACAAATTTCACATGAATATTTTTTCTTCTCTGCGAATGTTTCCATCCTGCTTCAAAATAACCTTATGTTTAGTGTAAATCCAAAAATTTAACAAAAACAGTTTGTGGAATTTGTGTTACATAATATCATGGGTAGCCTACAAATTATGTAAGCATTAAATGTTGAATTGAAGTTTGTTGAAGATTCAATATCAGAAGGGGTTAAATGAAAAATTACCATTATCAGTTATAATTATTATTGGCAGGTAAAGACATTTACTTAACCCCCCTGACTTTTACCAGCATGAGAACAGAAATAGAGTTAGAGATTTTGGCAGCTAGTCAAGGAGAGGAGACGTTAGGATCATCACTCCCAAGATGCTGACTTCTCACTGCACAGTTAGAAACCCTTTTGGGCTGTGGGTCCTTAATAAAGAATAAAAAAAAAAAGTCTTGCTGAATTATTCAACAAGGAATTAGCACAGACAGCCCAGCCCAGAGGAAGAAAGAAATCAGTGCCCAACAGAAGAAAAAATAAGTAAGAAAAGTAAGAACCTATTTTCTCTACTCTCTCACATTTATATAGTCGATGCGTAAAGGGGTATATAACATTAGTTTTTATATACAATTTAAATGTAGTACATTTCCTAAGAGAAGAATTTGATGTTTATATCATGTATTTCTTTCACTGTCACAATGAATTGGCTGAGGCTGTCTATTCAGTTATTTTTGGTAAATAATATTTTCAGCATCATGTAATGTATAATTCAAAAATGAAAATCTTTAACTGTTGGACACATATATCTTATTATAATGGAGATTGTGTGTTTGTCTCTCTGTAACCGAAATTATCTCATTACTCAAATCACAATTCCCTTTAGTTATTTACATCACATTCTCCATGATTTTATTTACATTTAAACCTCAATTATTAATAAAATTGTTTTACATTATTAATATTGTTTGTCATATCTACATACTAATGACATGCAATTGTATCTATATATACAACAAAATAGTGGTTTACAGTGTGAACAGGAAGGCTAATTTGCATATTGATATTAAAAATTTGATTTTAATAAATGTGCTTATTATTATTCAATGGGGGGAGAGGAACAGATACTACACTCTGATCCAATTTAAAGACTGAGGAACTATGCTCTAATCCTAGAAAAAGCTGGTGATGAGTGACATATTGATCCTAGACAGAGTATGCAGATAGCAGATACTAAACTTAAAGGCCCAGTTTAGCTGAGACAATAGAGCATCTGACTCAAAACCACAAGATGACTGGTTTGATACCGGCCCTCGCCAACTCAGCACATGGGTAGAATAGTATTTCTAGCTCTCACTGTCCAGTGATAATGGATCATAATGGGGAAAAGCAGCATTCAAGAATAGAGTAATGATCCATGATTGTCCGATTTGCATTACCATTAGATCCGATGATCCCTTGTTCTGATTAAAGGAATCCAGTTTGTCTCATCATCATATAAAAAAAAATCTGTAAAAGAAAAATGAGGATTTCATTAAAGGAAGCCGTACAAATAATGCGAGGGTGAGTCAAAAAAATCTTCAATATTTTGGTAATGTGGGGCACAATTCAGTAGCTCTAGGTGCTTTTGCTGAGGTCATGAAAGTGAAAAACCACACTGGACTGTGATATTTTGCTTACTTTTTTTTTTAATTGAAATAGATCACTAAGTAGGCCTGGGCCTATTCTAGTAGTGACCACCCTAAGCAGAGATGTAAGAGGTTTGAATTCAGTTTTCCTTCTCCTATATATATATATATATATATATGAGTATAGATAAAAGGATATGAAAACAACACAATATGCTGTTAAAGTGAAAACATTTTATATCATATTCATTGCTAATATTGAACAATATTTCGATTTATAAAAATCATCTTCAGAGCTTGTTTTACTCCGGCCTTAACAAGAGTGGAGATGAAAATAATATGAATTCAAAACGAAAACATTGATATTACAAAAAAGTTATGTTGTTTGAAAAAGAAAATTTGTCTATTGTTGATTTTGAAATATGTATTCTTTTTTCAAAAACTGTTACAATAAGATATACATGACTGTCGCTGACCAAGAAATGCAATATTAATGTTTTCGTTTTGAATTCATATTATTTTCATCTCCGCTCTTGTTAAGGCCAGAATAAAACAAGCTTTGAAGATGATTTTTATAAATCGAAATATTGTTCAATATTAGCTATGAATATGATATAAAATATTTTCACTAATAGCATATTGTGTTGTTTTCATATCCTTTAATCTATACTCATACCATCGGCTTCATTTCCTTTCTATTAACTTATATATATATATATATATATATATATATATATACCAAGCCCTCCACTCAAGCAGGATGCAACACAAGATCAATTTCTTAAGCGGAGTTTAACAGGTTTGAATTCAGAGTTTTCCTTCTCCTAGACTGATTACCTACCCAAGGTTAAAGAGCCCAGTCTGCCCTCCTATTTAGCCATATCTGGAAGGAGAATATATGGATTCATACCTTTCCCAAGGGTATTAGGACTATGTGAAACAGCCTTGTCCAGGATTTGAACTCAGGTTGATGAATCCACGCACCTCTATACGATATGCTCATATGATATAAGCACTGCAAACTGGCATATACCATGATATTGCAAAACTTTTGACTCACCCTAGTAACTTGTATAAATTGAATTATATTTATTAACACAAGTCAACTTATTTAAATTTCAATAAACTTGTCCAATGATAAATCCTGAGAATAGTTGGGTGTTTAAGTTGGTTTTACAGCTGTAATTAAGTCAACACTTAGACTATTTAATACCAAACTCATTTTTTCAAGCACTAACATGGCTTCAAGTAACTAAATCATTTGTAAGCAATTATAACTTCAAGTAGCTTTTCTTAATACTAATAATTTATAAAAGATAGGGTTTCAAATAAATAGTTCAGTAAGTAAAAAGTATAATAATTTTGATTTAACTCTCTCTCTCTCTCTCTCTCTCTCTCTCTCTCTCTCTCTCTCTTAAAAAAGAGGTTTTAAAATATTTAAATTGATTTTCGATAAAAATCTGGGGGAAGGGATTTAAAATATTTACATTAATTTGCGGACCAAAAAAAAAATGGTAAAAACACAACTTGGAAAATAAAAGTTGGGCCAGAAATTCACCTGACATAAGGCAGGAGGCTGAGATGCCATAAGATCAAAATTACCAAAATATATTCACAATTACAATATTAAACATGTAACTTCATTTTTTTTTTTTTTTTTCAATTCATTTTAATTTCATGTTAGGAATTTAAATGACAGAAGACTTTTTGGAATGTTTTATTTTAAAAATTGGATGAAATAAAATGGGACAGATAAGAAATCTACGATTAAGCGACACCAGATAAATAAGGCAGTGAAAATGTCATTAATATCGGACATTTCCCTGATTTTTGGTAATTGTTTTAAAATTATTTTTCTATTACCTCCCTAGATAAATGTTTCCATGGCAATTTGATCCCCCCATAAAGAATAAATAAATAAAATAGAAAAACATTTTTCGCATATAATATGCGAAAAATATTTTTTCTATTTTTTTCTAAGCAGGACCCAAGTTGTTCAGATTAAATCAAACAAACATTAATCATAAATAACCTTCTTTTTCTTTTTTTGCCGATGAACATCATTTAAAAAATAGTTGTAATCATCTATTTTGCTTACCTTTAAAATATTCAATTCTCGTAAAAAGCAAAACAAAAACAAAAATTAAAAAAAGATAGACGGAAATTTTTAGTGTTGTTTTAAAGTGTTATCCGAATTTGTCCAGGTTCTTAAATCATTATGGTTTCTCAGTGAATTTGTATATTGTTCATAATGTTAATAGAAAAACAATAGTTTAAATAAATAAATTAGTATTAAAAAACACGAGGATAAAAAAAAAACTAATATCAAATAATATTTCATCTGGTAAACAGAGCAAAAGGATACCTCGTTAAACGGTGACGCACAACAAAAAGTTCCTTATATAAAAAGAGATACATTTGCAATGATTTAAAATTTTATGAATTTTCGGACTTATTTATTTAATTTTACCTAAGTTTATTTCGTTTCGCTTATTTAAAAATAATGACGTATTTCATTTATTTCGTTTCGCCGTAAATCCGATATTTAAACTAAGGGAGATAAGTCAGTGCAGTCTATGAGAAGGTTTCCTACTCGTTGAATTATGTGATTTTTGTTTGTTTTTAAGAAAAATCAGCCCCAAAATTCATCTTTATTTGAAATTTTATAGTTTCTCCCCTTTCTCTAATGCTGCATTGCCAAATCAGATAAAAGAAAACTGAAAGAAGTAAGTAAAACTGTTCACTTAAAAATTTTTAAAGTTTTTTTAAGGTTCCATCTATTAGGGACGTCCAAAATATGTGCACGTATTTTCGACCTTCAATTTTAAAATGGTTAAATAGATTCTCTCATGAAACAAAGAAAAAAAAGAAGAAAAAAAAAGAAACAAACAAAACATAGCTTCACTCGCTAGATAAAAACATAAAATCAATCACAATTTTTAAAAAAAGATGATTAATTTTTCCATTTAAACCAGTTATAAAAGTTTAGAAACATTTTTTTTTAATTTACAAAAAAAACCCGCTTATTTTGAAAAAAAAATCGGCTATTTGAACATTAGCTACATAATTGAGAGTAACCTCCCCTTGTTTCTTTCACTTTGAGGAAGCCTTATGTTTTCGTCGGCCATTTTAATTTCACCGTAAATCTACACTGATAATACGAATTTGTTCAAATCAATACACCTGCATATTTCAACGTGAAAAATATCATAAAATGTTTTCTTAATTGTGCTTGTGTATTATTTGAAATGAACTTAATTGTTATAAGAACACATTTTATTATATTTAATTATGAATAAAAGATATAATGCATCAGTTATTTTATTTAAAAACTTTTACATTTTTTCAGGTCGGTTAACTTTGAACAACGTATCTTTGAGAATCTGTGTTACGCTTCAAAGATATGTGGTTCAAAGTTAACTGACCTGAAAAAATGTAAAATACATTATATCTTTTATTCATTAATATATCAACACTGGAAATATCATTAAATTCAGTTAATTCCCTGATTTTTGTTTGTTTTTTTCTTCTTTTGGCTGGGTGGTATATGATGGTGGAATTTAGATCCGTTAAGTTCGATTTAACCAGATTTTCGATTCATCTGCTTTGCCTTCTGGAAGAAGATAATTTTCACAATAAAAAATTCGGCCAACAGAGCCAACCGAAGATTAACTACCTTCCAATTTCCTCTTGTATTATTTTAGAAATAGCAAAACCTTGTAAGTGTGGATAATTATTTACTAGGAAATAACTGCATAGGATAAATTGTCAATAAATTGGGGGTTTGTCTAATGGAGAAGGTGGGCCAGAATCATTATTGAAATTGCAGTGTGTTTTCCAACCATTTGTATTAAAATATCTGAAAAAAAATGTATTGTATGATATTATCAGAAATAACACAAATTGTATGAAAATTTCCAAATCAAAATTGAAAATAAAATTTAAAAAATATGATAAAAGTAATGTACTTTTCTAGTTATGTCCTATTTTAATAATGGGAAATAATAAAATGGATTTTCAATTTTTTAGATTTTGTGGTGATTCAGGCCACGAGTGTTGGCAGACAGGAGTTAAAAGGAGAAAAACATGAACACAACGTAGAATTCAATAACGACTTGTATTATCATACATAAAGAACATAAATTATTGCAAATGAAGGTTTTGTCTGCAGGAATGATTATAGAAATAACAGTCCACTTAACTAAGTTCCTGAGGTAGGGTAAATTATTTGAGTCCCGCGCTACAGTTGCTCGGATGAATATAAGAGATGCCTTGTTGCACATCTGTCTTCAGGGATGTTCGATCAGAAAAAGCAGAATTTGTCTTTTTAGTTTTGCCACTAAAGAATGCCGGCCTGTGATTGGTTGGTTGATAGCTCATAGAACAAGGACGATAACCCTACCTCAGATATTTTTATAATTTTAAAGCAATTCCTAAAAATCAGGGAATTGTCCAATTTTAATGAAATTTTCAGCACTTTATTCATTGAGGATTTAATTTTATGATAAATAACTTATTCTTTTTTTTAAATTGAAAAAAAAAATCTTATCAATTAAGATTGTAGGGATGGTTGTTCAATCTTTGGTCATTGAATGAAAAAATTCCAGTCCCTAATTTTTACATTTCTAGAAAGATCAAAACCAGAAGACCACATTGCAAAAAAAAAATGTCCATGGGTATAACAGTAAACTGCATCTGATGGTGAAGTTCCAGTTCTGGAGCTCTAGGGAGTATGGAGGACACCTTCATTGCCATTATTCTCAGGTCCTCTCTAACTCGGAATGGTAATACCTGTTAGCAGGGCTTGACATTAACGGCATCCTGTCGTCCCGGGGACGATAAAAATTACATCCAGGACGATCAATACGTCATCCGGGACAGTTTGCCGGGGACAGTAGGAATTTTTCCTAAAAGTTAGTACTACATTCCAATATTGGCCATCCAGTGATTGCCCGAATACTGACCTAAAAAAACAGTCTAGTTCTAGACTTAAAATTATTAATGGCAACAACCCTGAAGAAATAGACACAGTCACACAGTATATATTTTTATGATTGGAAAACGTCCGCATAAAGATGGAAATAGAATAAATTTTAGTTTATAAAATTTTTATTTTATTATTCTTGATTATAAATAAATGTTTCTGTCAACTGCTTCAGCTTTTCTTAATGTTTTATTACATATCATTATGCTACTGATGACTGACAAGTATAGATGATGCTAATGAATTAAACAAAAATATTTTGATTTCGGGATGGTCCAAACCCCATTCGGGATGGTTGATAATTTTTGTTCGGGATGGTCATGAAAAAAGTTAGTGTCGGGGCCTGCCTGTTAGGGTCTCATCTATGGTTCAAATTAATCTGTTTAAAAATTATTAGTATTTGATAGGACCGTGTAAAAAATAAACTTCTGAAGAAATAATTACGCAAAAATATGTAAATATGAAATGAACGTACAATGAACCCAGTTCCCTAGGTATCTCCAAAATTGGGTCATGTGATCAGTTTAGGCCATATTGAATAAATGAAAGTAAATATTTTTGAACTTTTTAAAAAAAAATCTTGCAAAAAAAAAGTAATGATCATACGGAGTTGTTACAAAGAAAAACAGTTAATTCAAAGATCAAATTATCTGATTGGGAAAAATTACACTTGTTATCTTGAAAAATAAATAAAACAATCCATTTTACTTGCAAAAGGGTGATTTTTATGTAGAAATCGGGACTGAAAATTTACATATTATCTCTCTTTGATAATTATACATTTAAATGTATGGGTGGCTTCTAATTCGACATAATTATGTTCTTGTGCATATTCAATAACCGATTATTGGATTTCAACAATTTTTGAAATTTTTTTTTTTTTTTTTGTGGCATTTTCAGAATTGTTTTAGTTGAACTTATAGTATAAATGAAGCAAAGAAAAGACAATAAGTATTACAAATATTGTCAGTTTTGGTCTTCCGTATATTATAATATATTGAAGAGCAAAATTGACAATAATTTTTACATAAAATAATGAGACAAATATTCATTAATTAAAAGGTAGAAATCACAATTTTTATGCAATTAATTAAAGAAAAAGGATTAGAGAAAATAATTACATTTTTTTTTTAAATTTAACAACCAATAAAAATAGGAAGAAAAATTCCTAAATTTCTACATAAAATAATAAGATAAATATTCATTAATTAAAAGGTATAAATGGGTTGTTTTAAAGTCAGATGAACAATATATACTGGAGAAGAAAGGATGAAGTCATAAGTGATGTTCTCCTGTGGACACCTAAACATGTACACACCAGGGTTCACTGACCAGCAAAATCTTACATTGATCAACTCTGTGCACACAGTTATATAATATCATGTATTCCTATCTTATACTAATAATTTATACACAGTTATATGATTTTATTTTCATAATTATTTTGTTAATATTAATATTGTGTATTTCATTAATATGAAAAATTGTATTTATGATTTGATATGAATTATGCTATATACTATGATACAATTATATATATTTACAATGTATTATAACTATAATTATATATTTGAGTTTTATCAGTATATGTGGGAACAAGTAGAGAGCTTTAGATTGTTATTGAATCAAAAGACTTACATGGATAACTAAATGATTATATAAAGTAATTAAAGTCATTGGGGTGGTCTAAAGTCAGTATCAGCCAATCGGCGAGGGAGTCTATCCCCTTTTTACTAGCGCTAGACCAAGGAGATTGTTTTTGCATCTGAGGTGGTGTGCTACACCTGTCATCACCTCTTACTTTACCACACAGATCCATGTGCTACTCATACGCTGAGTTGGTGTGGGGCCGGTATTGAATCAGGAACCTTGAGGTTCCTAGGCAAAGTGCACACAATCAATGAGTATCTTGTCTTCTTTAACAATATTTCTTTTTTTTATTTGCAGATATCAATTTAGAGGAAAATAATTATCTTCAAGTTTAAAACAAAACTCAAAAACGTACATTTCCAATTGTGTGGATCTACAGTTTAAGAGATTTTATCAATAAATTGCAACATACATCAGCATCTTTAGTAAATTATCATTTCTAAATGAAGATGAAAACAAACAATGAAAAGCAACTTTACACCTATGAAGTGTGAGAATCAACATTTACAAGAATACAGATCTAAGAAGTCATATGCAAATGCACTCAGGCGAGAAAGTATTTTCATGTAAAGTTTGTGGATCTCTATTTTCAAAGAATTCCAAGTTAAAAATTCATATGCAGATACATAGAGGAGAGAAACCATTTTCTTGTCAAGTGTGTGGATCAGCCTTCTCAGAGAATTCCAAATTGAAAATTCATATGCAGATACACACAGGAGAGAAACCATATTCCTGTCAAGTGTGCGGATCAGAATTTTCACAGAGTTCCAATTTAAAAACACACATGCGAGTTCATACAGGAGAGAAACCTTTTTCCTGTCAAATATGTGGCTCAGTATTTTCACAGAAATCCTCTTTAAAAAGCCACATGCGAATACATACAGGAGAGAAACCATTTTCTTGTAAAGTGTGTGGATCAGCATTTTCAGAGGGGTCTGGGTTAGCAAAGCACATGCGAAAACACACAGGAGAGAAACCATATTCTTGTGATGTATGTGGATCAACATTTTCACAAAATTCTACTTTAAAAAGCCACATGCGAACACACACGGGAGAGAAACCTTTTTCTTGCCAGATTTGTGGATCAGCATTTTCACAGAGTTCCAGGTTAACAACACACATGCGAATACACACAGGAGAGAAACCATTTTCTTGTCAAGTTTGTGGGGCAGGATTTACAGAGATTTCCAGTTTAACAAAACATGTGCGAATACATACAGGAGAGAAACCATTTTCTTGTCAGGTATGTGCATCAGTATTTTCACAGACTTCCAGTTTAACAAAGCACATGCGAACGCACACTGCTGAGAAACCTTTTTCTTGCCAAATATGTGGGTCATCATTTTCAGAGAATCCAAAGTTAACAAATCACATGCGAATACACACAGGAGAGAAACCATTTTCTTGCCAAGTATGTGGATCAGCATTTTCACAGAATTCAGATTTAACAAAGCACATGCGTATACACACTGGAGAGAAACCATTTTCTTGTCAATTTGTGAATCGGCATTTTCAAGGAATTCAGCATTGAAAAAGCACATGAGAATACACAGAGAAGAGAAACCATATTCCTCTTAAGTGTGAGGATTAATGTCTTCACAGAAGTCCTCTTTAAAAAATTCCTTATCAACCATGTGGATCAGAAAATAATTCTAGTGTGTGGATGCAAATTACTGAAATACATCTCTATTTAAAAACTGGGACGGAGAACGAGTACCACCGTACTCATTTGGAAAAAGAGTGTCTTCCCTGCCGGAGTCGAACCCGCGCCCTCTGGAATGCAAAGAAATGAGATTTAGGCACTGGATGTACGCGAGGTGCAATTCAGGTGCCCAGATGTTGGGGCCTACATGCATCCATCCGAATGTACGAGAATTGTGCATGACGCAAGGTTTGACTGATGTGCCTGGATGATAAGGGGAAAAGTAGTATAAGTAGAAGTGGGGTGATGGCAGTAAGAGTGTTGCGACTTCAGCTGCTGGTAGATGACAGTGTTGTAGCCTGCGAATAAGGCATTTGACTCGCTTCTTTTTGCTCCCCCCCAACAAAGAACATTTACTTGAAACCCCATAATTGTGCAAAGAAACCAAACCAATCAAACAGACTGGAGATCGAAAGACTGATCATAAGCAGAACAAACAAATATTTATTTCCCCCCTCTATTTTTTCCTTCTATAAAAACACACATAGGAGATCAACTATTATCTTTTCAAATGTGTATCATCATTTCATCAAAATCACATTCAAAAAGCCACACACAAATACACACAAAGAACAAACTATTTCGGATTGAAGAACATAGAAGTAATACCCAAGTTAAGAAGATAATAATAGTAAAAGTACTAAGAGTACTATTCAACTGTCAGATGTTTTTTCAGTATTTTCAGGAAGTTCTAATTTGTAATCCACACTGGCCTGAAACATCGCTCTTGTTAAATTTGAGGAACTTTAGCTATTTTTGTCCAATATACTATGTTCAATAAAAGCTTAAATTAAAAATGTTATTTGAGTTTTATTACTTTTGATTTTATCTTTTTTGAATGCTTTTTATATTCTGCTGATTAATTCCATGTCAAATCATCCAGAAAAAGGCAAAATTGTCACCCACCCCCTTCAATTTTTCTGAGGTATGGACTATGTTAAAATAAGACAATCCCCAAAATTTGAGCTTCCAATTCCAAAAGTTAGCTGAATTATGTTGACATTTAGCTTTTTAAATTGGTGGGGGGTGCATAAAAAATGGTGACTTTTTGTAATATATTTTTGTCTGTAAAATGAGTTTTAGTGCTTCCCTATTCCTAGAAATTGTTTTATAGATGCTTTTTGGTGCAAGGAATCCAAAAATGCTATCTAAAAAGTCTTAAAGTAAATCAATTTTAAGTTATGAATGATTTCTGATTTTTTCATAGCAAGATCAATAGGTGGGAAAATCTCAATGTGACACTGCATCAATGACAACATGTTTTTTCTATTATTATTCTATATATATTGAACATTATTTGTACCCAAAAGATAGTTTGGTTTTTTTCTCAGAAACGAAGCTACAAAATCAGTGAAAATTTTGCACTTTTATGTTTTGATTGTTTCTGTTCAACCAGTGAATAAGGTCTATATGGAACAAAATAAGTGTCAATAAAAATGATCAGGATTATGTTGGTAGTTAGATATATTTGAAATAATACACAAACAATATATTTCCCTTATATCAATCATATTGCCTGCAAAATTCTGGCAATATACAAAGCTCAATATAAGCACCACATTTCATGATGGAATTGAAAAAAAAATTTTTTTTAAACTTTTATTTTTATCTATTTATTTTTCCTTTTCAACACTGACCATGTGTCTCCCTTCTCCTCCCCCCTAACACCATTAACCCTCCCAACAGGCCATAAGCCGTAGCAGAAAAATAAGACATTTGGACTTTGGCTGGCCTTAGATATCACTTCAGTTGGTGGTTGGATATATTTGAAATAATATAGAAACAATACATTTCCCTTGTACCAATCATATTGCCTGCAAAATTCTGGCAATATACAAAGCTTAATATCAGCACCACATTTCATGATGGAATTGAAAATCAGAAATGATAACATTAAAACATGTTTATTGACTAAAAGTATTTAAAAGTTTAAAATACAGTATTGATCACATCTTATACAAAAACAATGAGAATTTTAGTAATGGGTAATTCCATGTCAAATCATCAAGAAAAAAGAAAAATTGTTGCTCATCTCAGTCACTGAATAAGGTATATATGAAGCAAAATGATTGTCAGAATGCAATAGAAATAATTTTTAAAAAAATAATATCATAATTTGCGGGGTTATTGACATTTCTGTCTTCCTAACAGATCTGGGGGTAAGGGATGCTTGAACTATAACTGTGTTGGCTACAGGAAAGCAAAATTATCAAGCAATTGAACACAGAAAACTTGAACACAACATAAAAAATAGCACCTTTTTTAGAAATTAATGAAAACCCTTTTAAACTTACTGTTGTATATTCTTTTTACTTTCTTACTTCTATTCTTCTAGCGTCTCTTCTAGCATCTGGACTTCGTATTGGGGACTTTGTGTCTGGTCTTCCATTGGGGATTTCTCTTTATCAGAATCCCTGTGTCATTGGTAGTTTTTAGATAATAACACAAGACTTTGATTTACTTAGATCATATTTTATTTCAAAATCCCCACCAGACTACCTGCGCAGATTGAGTCGGCAGCGTGCATAACACGACTTACCACCGTCGTGGTTTTGGCCGATCTAACTAAAATCTTTGTCTAATCTAAACCGGAAGAGAGTCTTCTCCACTGATTCTCACGGTATCCACCGGAAGGAGGATCAGGACTGAGGTCAAGCCTTGTCATTCAATCCTTCAAGGCCGCCGGCTGAACTTATAACAGCCATTTTGGTTTCTACACTACTGTACACAAGTATTAGGAATCTAATAATTAGGTGACATTACATATAGCACAATTCTTAGAAAAAGGTTAATCAGTCAATTATTAGATAAAGGGGTGGGCAGCAGTTTAAAAAGATATGACCTGAGAATTTAGGGAGATGCTGCTGATGGGTAGGGGAGAGTGAGAAAATAATTTTTTTGGTATTATTGTATTAATCTGGTTTATTGATACCAGTGTGTTATGGGTGAAGGAACTACAACTGTATTGGCTACAATGTCTTTCACCTTCCTGTGAAGAATATGTGTTGCATTGATCTACCATTCTTCTGTTATCAGCTCATTCAAAAAGTATGGCTGATCCTACACAAGGTGTCACTATAAACAAATCACTCTTGTAAATCATTTACTAAGTCTTGGCTTTGTAAATGATCATCATTTAATATTATATACATCACCATCATCATCATCATCAAGGCATGCTGACAACATGGACACTCATGACTCTCTCTTGCCACCTGTCCCTATTGACCATCACTCCTAGAAAGTCTTCCACATTGTCTGCACATAGCTATTTGTGATACTATGATAGAAGGATAACATGGTCAGAATAAATAAATGAATAAAAATAGAATATGTTAAAGCTCAAGCATAAGTAAATGTGTGGGTGGTTGTCCTTTTCTGGACACAAAGGATAGGGCCGTGGGGTTTAAGAGAATTGTACGGCCACCATGAAGTTAACCAACAGTGATAATATCTTTAGGCATGTGGGTGTTAAAAGCAAAAAGGCTATTTTTATGAGGAAATCTCTTTTGAAGAAATTAATGGTCGAAGTATTGAAGACACTAAGTCCAAAAAAGAAATAATTGCTTTACTTTTAAGGGATAATGCCATCTAAAAGTCTGCATTGAATTTAAGTGCCGAGCATCTGGGTGGTCCAGCGGCAGGATGGTGGTGGGGTAGAATTTTACATAAATTCAGCTAAGCTCAGCTCTTAACTGTAGAGGTGTTAATGTTGTCGGTAGCAGTAGAGTTAGTCCCAAATCCACAACAAAGGAAGCCAGTAGTCAGCCAGTTGAGATAAATTTCTAAAGTGTCACATTCTCTCTTCCATCAGCGTCCTATTATCAGACTTTGTGTTTGTTTTGTTTACTTTTCTTTTGGTCCTTGTGAACTTGTCTCTAACTCGTGCCCTTCAAATTGGCCAGCACAGAACATCACAACGTTGGAGTCTGGACATTGTGCAATGAAAGTGCAGGAGTACAGAACCGGTCTTCTTATATATTGTAATGAAATCTTTGGCTAATCAGTTAACACTGGTGAGTCCAACTGTTCATCATTTAATATTAATGATCATCATTTAATATTATATATGTAATCATCATCATCATCCTCATCATCAAGTAATGCTGACAACATGGCAAGCTATGACTCTCTCGTGCCACCTGTCCCTATTGACCATCACTTCTAGAAAGTCCTCCACATGATCTGCACATAGCTGTTGTACTGAAATCTTTGGCTAATCAGTTAACACTGGTGAGTCCAACTGTTCATATGTAGGTGTTCAGAGAAGAACATCACTTATGAGTTTGTCCTTATTTCTCCAGCAGTTTCTAGTATGACTTGTATGTCTTACTTGGATGGTTTGTGTGATTGGGGGTAAATTGACATACAGCATTGATGATATTAGTGTATATATTAATTTTTAATATATGAATAAAAAGCTTAAAAGTCCCCTGTTTTTTCTGTTTTGTGTATCTTGACATAAATGTGATGACTGTTTGATTTTAATTGATTTTTATTATTTTCTATGATTAAATACTTTTCTTTGTTTTTCTTTGTTTTTTTGTAAGCAGAATCCATAATCCCATCGAATTTCCTTCTTCATTGATAATATTAGTGTATATAATTTTAGATTTGTTCCCTTCTTTTTTTTTTAAATTTTGATAAATTTACTTCTACTTAATGATTTGTAACAATGTTTAAATTTATTTTTGATAACAGCGTATTTCTTTTAATTTTATACTTGACTGATAAAAATCTATTCCTCTTAATTATGAAATGAATATCCTTTTCTATAAAATACATAAAATACCCTGAATTTTATATTTGACTCCTCTTATGTATTCCTCTTAATTGTCAGAAAATAAAATGATGTCATGTAGTGTGCTAAGAAATGTCAGAATTTTTTATTCTCACTAAGTATACTTACTGGAGGGTATGCTGCGGACTTGCCACGATGAGTAGCAATAAAGGGTAATGGGAATCCATGCTGTCTGTCACATCAACTTGATGAGGAATATCTTTTTCTATAAAATGCATAAAATACTCTGAATTTTTTACTTGACTGATAACAATATATGGGTAATTCCATGTCAAATCATCCAGAATATGTCACCCACCCACTTCAATTTTTCTGAAATTTTGTCCAAGTATGGATCATGTTAAAGTTAGACAATCCCCAAAATTTGAGCTTCCAATTCCAAAAATTGACAGAGTTATGTTGATTTTTAGCTCTCCAAATTTGATGGGGTTGGCAAAAAATGGCGACTTTTTGTAACCTATTTTTGTCTGTAAAGTTCTAGAGCTTCCTTAATCCTAAACATTGGTTTATAAAAGCATTTTTGCCCAAGGAATCTAAAAAAAAGCTTTCAAAAGTGTCTTAAAGTTAACCAATATTAAGATATTAATGATTTCTGATTTGCAAAATTTTAACTAATGTAGCTTCGAATCTAAGCAAAAACCAAATTATCTTTTTGGTACAAATAATGTTCAATATATGTGAAAGTATTTTTTGTCATAGATGCACTGCCACATTGGGATATTTATCTTGCTATGAATAAAATCAGAAATCAGCAACAGAACTTATTTTACAGACAAAAATAGATTACAAAATGTTGACATTTTTTGTGGACCCCACCAAATTTGCCAAGCTAAAAATCAACACAACTCTGCCAATTTTTTGAATTAAAAGCTCAAATATTGGGGATTGTCTAACTTTAACATAGTCATGGACTAAACTTTAATTACAAAATTATGGACAAAATTTCAGAAAAATTGAAGTGGGTTGGTGACTTAGCCTGGATGATTTTACATGGAATTACCCATACATTGTTATCAGTCAAGTAAAAAATTCAAAGATTTTTAAGAAAAAGCTCAAAAATGTTTACGTTTCTTCCTTCAGCATTGTCTAAACGGATCATATGACGTATTTTGGCGGTACCTAGAGTATCATGATGTTAAGTTTAAAATTTAATTAACCATTGAAATCACTTATTAAATCTATTATTGATAAAGTTGTTTTTGTCAGTATTGCAATGGACCATTATCATTTTTGTCGTCTGCTAGGAATTTTAAAAGCGAATTAAAAATAATTAAATCTATTATTTAAGGTCAAACTTTGTCTAAATCGATAAGTAGCAACATAATAACCATCATTAAAAAAAGAAAAATATCATTACATATGCAGTTTATTTTTAAAAGATTTAAAACCATTTGTTTTGGGCAATTTCGACGTGATCCGCCATTCAGCCTCTTTTTCGATGGTTTTAAGTGCTTGTTTACAATTTTACTGTAACATTCACGATTGCAAAAAAATTTTAATGAAATTTTCAGTATTGATTTATCAATTAATGAATTTTATAATGCATCAGTTATTTTATTTCAAAACTTTAATTTAGTATTTTGCTATGAAAAATTAATATATAAAATTCATTTAAAATATGAAAATGCTGATGTTAAATTTAAATTGTTATATTTTTAGATTCTAAAAATAAATATCTACTTAATGCAAATCTTATTTTAGGTGCCAAAAGTAATAAGTTTTGAAGAAAAACTCGATTGAAAATGTAGCCCCTCCTCTTTTTAAGCAGAAAAAACATCGATGTATAATTTTTTCTTTTATAAAATAATAGCCAATTAAATAATTATTGAAATGAGTAAAAAAGAAATCTCCAAAAAATTAATTATTTATTATTTATTTACATTTTATTTTTCGATTTTCGGTACTTATTTTCTCATAAAACAACAACCGTAAAAAATTTTTTTTTGTTTCTATTCATAAGTTCGGTCTTTTATCTCATTATTTATACTGTAATTAGTATCGAAAATGACAAACTCGCAAAACATTTTACGCCCCCAACATAAGGGGGGTCAAAATTAAGTGACCTGAAAAAAAATGAGAAAGTTTTGAAATAAAATAAATAATGCATTATAAAGATCGTTCATTGATAAATAAACACTGAAAATTTCATTAAAATCCGATAATTTCCTGATTTTTGGTAAATTATTTTCTGTAGGGGGGGGGGGCTAAAGTCATTTTGTCAAAAACGCATTTTAGGCTAATTTTGCCAGTAGCTCGACTATAATTTCAATTAAACTTAGTTTTAAAAAATATTTTTCAACATTACATGTATAGTAATTTGGTTTTTTGTTTATTTTTTAAGCAATACATAATTAAAAACAACTTTAATCCCCTATAACCGTAACCCAATTCGAAAAATGTTAATTCATAGACTGTAGTTAAACTGTCATTGGGGACCACCAAAAAACTTTCCGTTTTAATTTTCCGACCTAAATCAGAAGTTAGCCTTTATATTTTATTTTCATTTCCTATTTTCGTTACTTATTTTCTACAAGAGTATCATCCTATTTTTTCTTTTATTAACACTTTTCGGTCATTTGTCTTTGTTATTTATGCAGAAAAAAAGTATCAATCATTACCCACCGATATTTTACGCCCCAAAATAAGGGGAGTCAAAGTTAAGTGAGCTAAAAAAAATCAGTTTTGAAATGAAATAACTGATGCAAGATAAAATTCATTCATTGATAAATCAACAGTGAAAATTTCATTAAAATTTGTTAATTTCCTGATTTTTGGTCAATTTTTTTCCTTTTAAACGTGTGAGTTAAATTTGTTTTGTGAAAACACGGATTTTTCGACGATTAACTCGAAGTAAATATTAAATATGTACATTAATGTTTTTAAATGTTATCCCTTGAAAAAAAAAAAACTAATGAAAAAATATCTATTATTTTTGAATTGAGCAGATCTTAATTTTTTTAAATCATCATGAAAACTGGCAACAAAACATTTAATTATGAAAAGCTTTGTTTTCAGTTTTCCTAACTTTCTTTGTAGTTTCTATTATTTCCCCGTTTGGATTTAATTTAGCAAGCCAATCTCTGATTATCTCCCTTTATATTCGCTCTTTAGCATACATTCAGTTTCGGATGACAAAGAGGATTGTCTTTAAATTTAATCCAACCATTCATTTATTTAATTTTTTTTTCTCTCTTCGTTTTCTCTAATGAAAGAAAAGAAAAAAAGTAAGTAAAACGTTTACTTTATCCTCTTATTTTATTCCTTAGAAATAAAATAAATACACATTTTTGGCCACAAAAAACATTTTTTAGAAGAAAGAACGTAAGATGAAATATGCGTAATAATTAGCTATACCAAAATGGGCCTAAAATGCGTTTTTGACAAAATGACTTACCAAAAATCAAGGAATTATCGGATTTTAATGAAATTTTCAGTGATTATTTATCAATGAATGATATTTATAATGTATTATCTGCATTATTCGGACTATTGTCCCCATCTTCATTGTTATTTGTACAAGATGAAGATGGGGATAATAGTCCGAATAATGCAGATAATACTAATCAAGACTCATCTCAAACATTCAGAGAAATATTTATAATGCTTAAATTATTTTATTTCAAAGCTTTATTTATTTTATTTCAAAACTTTCTCATTTTTTCAGGTCACTTAATTTTGACCCCCCCCCTTATGTTGGGGGCGTAACATTTTTTCGAGTTGGTCTTATAGTTTTCTAATTACAGTATAAATAAAGAGATAAAAGACCAAAGTTATGAATAGAAAAAAAAAATACGGTGGCTTTTCTATGAGAAAATAAGTACCGAAAATCGAAAAATAAAACGTAAAAAAAAAAAATAGATAATTAATTTTTTGGAGATTTCTTTTTTTACTCATTTCGATAATTATTTAATTGGCTATTATCTAGGCATGTGCATTTTCTCGCTGACGCTAAAAAGGCTGATCACAAGAAATTCTTCTAAAAATCATATAAAATAAACTAACTATCCGATTTTAATAAAACTTTCGGTATATGAAGTAATAAAAGACTAACTTTTATTGTAAATAAATGTTTACTAAATTGAAAAGGCTAATAATTTTTTTCGTTAGTTTATGTTTCACGCATTGATCCCCCGTACAAAGATCTTTGTAATTTTTTTTTTTTTTGGGGGGGGGGATATAAATATTTTTTTCGAAAGATAAAATAAAGAAACATATGTACAAAAACTAATCGCTACTAATTTGGTTTTGGTAATAGGGCATCTTAAACATTGAAACTTAAATTTCGTAAATAAGAAAAAAATATGCATCTTTTTTTTTTTTTTCCTAAATTGTTAGATTATTTCCTAATTAAAAGTTCCTATTGTCTACTTGGTTTTTTTTCAGGGATTTTTTTAAATTTATAAAATGTAAAATAAATACTTTTGTTTAGCAGATATCAAAATCGTATTTATTAATTAAAGAAAATATTGTATAAAAAATATCTAGCTAAAAATAATGACATAACATATTTCGGTTTTTATTTTTAAAAATTGTGAAAATAATGTTTGAATTAAAAATTGTCGTCATTCTTATCACTGGATGGATCTAACGGAAATAATATCCACTTTGGTTTTTGAGGAAAACTCATGTTGTTGTTGTGTTGTTGTTGCAGCGCTGGGTTGTTGAGGTACATAAGTTAAATCGTGAGACAAAATCTGAAAATTAGATTTTAAAAAATCATTTTATGTATGGATCTCCTAAATTTGTGGCATAATCAATTGAAAATATACTGAGGTAAATGAATTAATCATGCTATGTGTTTTCTTTTTTATATATTTATTGTAATATGAGTCTAGAAAAAAAATTATTCAAAGGGAACTTATGGAAAAGTTTACTTGGTCCAAATTAATTACATCTTGATTCTCCTCAATTACCAGAAAAGAAAATAAGATTTATCTTTGTAAAATGAGTTCTAGAGCTTCCCTACTCCTGAAAATTGGTTTATAAAAGCATTTTTGCCCAAGGAATAAAAAAACTATCAAAAATGTCTTAAAGTTAACCAATTTTAAGTTATTAATGATTTCTGATTTGCAAAATTTTAACTAATGTAGCTTCAGATCTAAGCAAAAACCAAACTCTCATTTTGGTACAAATAATGTTCAATATATGTGAAAAGATTTTTTGTCATAGATGCACTGCGACATTGGGATATTTATCTTGCTATGAAAAAAATGATTGGTAAAAACTTTTTGAAGCATGTGGACAGGAGGTGAGGAAGAGAATATATTAGTGACACAATGATAAAGGAATTTAGGGAGCATGCAAATTGGATTATTTGTGTAGGATGTCTATCAAAACTGTTTCTCTTTCAAATGGCCACAAAACTGTGTGAGATTTTGAGACTACATAAATATGATTGGTTTTCAATAGAAAATTTATTTTTTGGTAATTTTGCACAGACTTTCTGTATCCTCTTTTGCAAAAGAAGATGGACATATTCAAATCTTGTTTCTTTACATATTTAACTACAATAACATTTTTAATGCTAATCTATAATTAAGAAATTATTAAATATTGTGGTTGAATGAGTTTTACATCAATTGTAATTTCTAAAAAAATGTATTTTGATTACTGTTTAAATGATTGAAAATACAGTACATGAACATGAGGTGGGGAATAGAATATGTTTGTGATTTCATGATAAATCAACTAAGGAAACATATAAAGGCAATCTGATATTATGGATTATTCATTTAGGATCAAAACTGTTTTTTTTTCAACTGACCACAAGAACTTTGTGAGATTTTGAGACTCCATAAATATGCTGTCTTTAACATTACTTCTTTTTTATGTCTTATTCATTCATATATTTATTAATGTATTTTTGCAGATATCAATATAGAAGAGAATTTCTAATTTGAAACAAAAATCAAAAAATGTACTTGAGACTTTAAAGTGTTATTATAATTATAATATATATTATATATATATATATATATATATATATATATATATATATATATAGCTATATTTTGAAGTTGAACAAGAAAGATTGGGCAAAAGAAACTGAAAAATTAAAGTTCACGTCACAGTCAAGAACAGCGGGTGGCACATCACGTATAAGTTGGTTTAACGTTTAGTTTCATTACATATACTAGAAAAAGAAACACCCTCCGGACGGTGTAAAAAAATACATTTTTCAAAGATATTTCTGAGGTAGGAATGAAAATTAAATAGATAAAATAAAACGTTAAATGAATTACTTAATTAAAAAGCATCATATTCACTCCACTCCACTGAGACATTTGTTTTGTTTTATGACAGTAGGGCCCTCAGAAACGTTTCTAAAAAAATTCTGATTTGATTATTCAGACTCTTATCTTTAGAGAAAAATTTAAATATCATTAATAATTATAATAATTGGTCTTATTCTAATTTCCTTGGCAATCTTGGTCTTATTTCAGTGTCTTTTGGGGCAGTCAGACCCTGAATGAAAATTAGGCATGCCTTGTGTTAATTCACTCAATCTAAATTTTTCACATTCTCTATTGACTATATTAATGAAAGTTATGTAATCTTCATTTTCTTTCTTCTTTAACAACATTTCTTTTTTATGTTATGTTTTATTCATTCATATATTTATCTATTTTTGCAGATATCAATTTAGAGGAGAATTTCCAATTTGAAACAAATTTTTTAAAATAAGTACTTTTTCAATCGTGAGGATCTACAGTTTAACAGACATCATCAATAAATATCAATATATATCAGCATCTTTAGTAAATTATCATTTATAAATAAAGATGGAATCAAACTGTGAAAAGCAACCTGACTCCCAAGAAGTGTGTGAATCAACATTTTCAAAAGATTCAGTGTAAAAATGCATATGCAAATAAGCTCAGGCAAGAAGACATATTCCTGTCAAGTGTGTGAATCAAAATTTTTACAGAGTTCCACTTTAAAAAGACACATGATAGTTCATACAGGAGAGAGACCATATTCCTGTCAAATATGTGACTCAGTATTTTCACAGCCATCATCTTTAAAAAGCCATATGCGAATACATACTGGAGAGAAACCGTTTTCTTGTGGAGTTTGTGGATCAGCATTTACAGAAAGTTCTGGGTTAAAAAAGCACATGCGAAAACACACAGGAGAGAAACCATATTCTGTGAAGTGTGTGGATCAACATTTTCCCAGAACTCTGCTTTAAAATGCCACATGCGGACACACACAGGAGAGAAACCATTTTCTTGTCAAGTCTGTGAAGCAGAATTTACAAAGAGTTCCAGTTTAACAAGACATTTGCGAATACACACAGGAGAGAAACCATATTCTTGTCAAATATGTGCATCAGTATTTCGAGAGACTACCAGTTTAAAAAAGCACATTCAAACACACACTGGAGAGAAAGCATTTACTTGCCAAGTATGCGGGTCAGCATTTACAGAGAATTCAATCTTAACAAGTCACATGCGAATGCACACGGGAGAGAAACCATTTTCTTGTGAAGTTTGTGGGAAGGCATTTTCACAGAATTCCAGTTTAACAAAGCACATGCGAATACACACAGGTGAGAAACCATATCCTTGTCAAGTATGTGAATCGACATTTTCACAGAATTCCGATTTGGTAAAGCACATGCGAATTCACACAGGAGAGAAACCATATTCTTGTGAAGTATGTGGATCGGCATTTTCACAGAGTTCCACTTTAAAAAGCCACATGCGGACACATACAGGAGAGAAACCATTTCCTTGTGTAGTCTGTGGAGTAAGATTTGCAGAGAAAAACAGTTTAAGAAAACATATGAAAATACACACTCGATAGAAATCATTTCATTGCTAAATTAGTGAATCAGTATTTCTAAAGACTTTCAGTTGAACATACTGCTTAGAAAACATTTTCTTGACAAATATGTTGTTCATCATTTTCATAGAATACAATGTTATCAAATTAAATGCAAATACCCACAGAAGAAAAACCATTATCTTGTCAAATGTATGGATCAGCATTTTCAAGTATTTCAGCATTGAAAAACAATATGAGCATACATGTAGGAAAGAAACCATATTCTTCTTGTGTGTGCGGATTAACATCTTCTCAAAAGTCCACTTTAAAAAGATACATGTGAATACATATATGAGAGAACTTGTTCTTATCATGAATGTGCGTCAAAAGAATGAAGATCTTGTATATTCTGATTGTGGCTGTCACTGTTTAGGCAGATGTAGTAGTAAATTGTAAATTTTGTCTTGTCATGAGCATCATGTCCGGTTTTAGGCCTCCCCTTTCCATTCCCTCCTCTACCCCTGAATAAGGTACTCTGTGACCTGGTCATCCCCCTGGTAAAAATGGTTACCTTATAAGAAATAGTTCTTGGGTTTTTAATAACCCCAAATATATGTGTGAGTGCATTTTTTTTAGATTGTTTGGGGTGCTTATTTTGCCTTTGTGTTATGTATAAGTAACTCACTGCTGTTTGTGTAGTGAAATGAAAAAAGGTTTTTTAATAAAAGATAAAAGGTTTTGTAAAGTCTTGGACTGAGTAGTAATTTTGGTATTGTCAGGTCTAAAGGAGTCCTGGCAAGGATCTGTCTTTCCGTTTTGAGATGTCCACTTGAACAAGTCAAGTTTTTGAGGCTCCCATGTGAGCAACTTTTAGCGGTTATTTTTGAACCGCAATTCTTAGTATAAGAACTACTAAGATATTGGTCTAGTTTTAATGTCCAAGTCCCTACATGCCAGCAAAGGTATTTAAGTTCTCCATTCTCTTCTCTAAAACTGCATTTATTCACGTGTTATTTTTGGTTTTTAATTTGTAATTTCTCTAAATGAGAAATATCCTTTTTCCCCAGTTAAAATACTGTTTGTGCCTTTTTGTGACAATTGAGTTTTAAATACCCCAAACCCCCTTTGTATGTTTAATTTGTAATTCATAGTTTTAGCTTTAAATGTTTTTTATAGTTAGAATTTTCCGTAAATTACAAGACATAAACCTTTCTTGGTAATTGTGTTTTTATCCTTTTTGTGTAATATTTGTCTATTTTATTGTATTTGTATTTTATTGTATTTTGTGTGATATTGTGACTTATTTGAATTTTCATTTAATTCACAGTTTTCACGGCATGCGCCGTATGAAAAATAAAGATCTAGTTTGAACTGCGGTATTGTCTGTACGTCCTTGAGCGCACGGTGCAAAACAACCTCTTTGTAAAGATTCGGAAAGCCAAACTGGTTGTCAGCTAAATTGTGGGACTTTACTCTGATATCAGTAGTAGATATTATCACTAAATTTGCAATTAATTCAACATGCTATTTTTCCTTTTCTCAGTATAGAACTTTATGTAACTAATTTATATCTTGATTTAAATGTGAGAGCATTTAGTTTTTATTGGTGTATATATTATGTTGTCAAATGTCTCTACTGAGACGACGTCGTCTCCGATGGTTAGGTCATGTACGTCGGATAGATAATGGACGAATCCCGAAAGACATCCTCTATGGAGAGCTTACGTCTGGTAAAAGACAGATTGGTCGCCCCCTGCTGCGGTTCAAGGATGTCTTCAAAAATGATCTCAGGTGCTTTGGCATTGTCCCTTCCAGCTGGGAAAATTTGGCTCAACAGGGACAACCTACAAATGCAAAATCTGTGGTCGAGAATGTTTCTCAAACATCAGACTTCATAGTCTTTCGAGACTGAATTGCCAATGATGATATATTATGTTGTCAAATGTTTTTATTGATTTGTATATTTTGTTGTCCATTGTAAATATTCTCACTTGACATGTTGTTTTATTGCCTTTTCTAACTCAGTATAAAACTTTATGCAACTCATTTGTATCCTGACTTAAATGTGATAAGCAAGAACTTTAAGCAACTCTTGTGTATTCTAACTTAAATATAATAAACATTTAATTTTTTATGTTACTCATGGATGGTGACCCATGATGCTTAAAGATAGAATACTGGTGTCTGAGCAGTTCATGACAGGTAACACTACACTATGACCCTCACTTAGGCTATACCAGCAGACATAGAGACCCCTTAGACCCATCAGCTGGTCACATCAAACCCTAGCACTTATATAATTGTCCTGACTGTATTGCTGTTATGGCAAAACCTCAATCCTTTTTATTATATATGTACTAGAGGACAGTAGCTGAGGGTCTTAGTGTTCTAGTTATGATATTCTGGTGAATTCCAATTTTGGGGCCCTGGGAAGTGTGGAGTACCCCTTCATTGCCATTACTCCCAATGATTTGATTTTGTTGTTGGGATTTTCTTTCCTCCCTCTCCTCTTTACCTGATACTTTAACACTTTCATCTGTTTCTGGCTTTGTCCCTTCCTTCACTATGCCTCTCCTTTTCTGTCTATCATTTTCATTCTCTCACTTTTTATCTTTTCCTCACTTATATACCTATCTGTGTAAATTAATAAAGTAATTGAAGAAGTTTCTTTGCTAATATGATGGACTCTCCTGTCGATCGACGTATGAGTGTTCATACAATGAACAGCCACACAGTGATTTGTTTATAGTGGTGAAGGCTTGTGTTGGAACATCCACACTTTTTGGCACAGTCGATAGGAAAGAATTGGTGCATCAAGGGTTGCCACAAACCCAATTAACGACCAAGCTCAGGAATTTTGAATTCAGAGTTATCCCTCTCCTAGACTGGTTATCTACCCAAGGCTGAAGGGCCCAGTCTACCCTACTATTTAACCCATAGCTGGAGGGAGAATATATGGATTCATACCTTTCCCAAGAGTATTAGAGCTATGTGAAATGCCAACAGCTTCGTCTAGGAATTGAACTCGAATCGACGAGTTGCTAATATATATATGTATATATATATACATTGATGCTGATAGCTTTCTGATTTAGTGTGTTCTGGGAAGCACGTGTTTGCTTTTGAATGAGTCCCTGGAAAAATTTATGCGTCCCAACTAAAGTTTTTTAATATATTGTAGGGTCTTTATGTATGATCTAGGAAACAAATAAAGCCGTCTAACTCCTACCTTGTAAGCTATCCTGTGTAATTCGTTTCTAAGAAATTATTGAAATGTATTTACAGTTAGTTTGAAATGGTGAGGGAAGAAAAAGAAAAGCACTTGACGCGTGGATATAATTGTACTGTGTCCTTTTAGATTTTTGTGCATTGGGGACTCAGGACACATACCTATCAGCATCTCTGTATATATATAAAATAATATAATATAAAGTCGTCGGGGCAGCCTAATGTCAGTATCAGCCAATCAGCGAGGGAGTCTATCTGCTTTTCACTAGTGCAAGACCAAGGAGATTGTTTTTGCATCTGAGGTGGAGCGCCACACCTACCATCAGCTCCTTACTTTACCGCACAGATCCCTGTGCTACTCATACGCTGAGATGGCGAGGGCTAGTATCGAACTAAGAACCTTGCGGTTTCTAGCCAAACGCTCTACCGACTGAGCTAACCCGGCCCCTAATATAATATAAATTATAAAAAATATGAAGATTTGATATAAATTAAAATATACATAGAAATAGCATTGAAATTCTACTTAAAATGTCCAGGATTTGTAAATCTCAAAAGCAAACGAATCAATACACCCTGGAGTTTTTGCCTCTGCCCCTCTACCCAGCCAACGCTGGATAACTGCTTCTACTATATATATAAAGGAAAAGTGAAGAACCAACACAGACAATTCAATTAATATTTTGCCTTTATCAGTTCAAAGACTTCTTCAGAAAATAAAATATTAATTGAATCAATTGCTTGTCTCATTTTGTTGGATTTCTCTTAATCTGCTATTTTCTTACACACACACACACACACATATATATATACACACACACACACATATATATATATGTATATATATAGTAACAAAGTCTATGACCAGAATTTAAAAAATTAGGAACACCAGAGAGTGAATGAAAAGGAGAAAATAGAAGTTAGAGAGAAGATAAGAGGAAAATGATTTATCAAATTTAAAATTAAAATTAAAATAATAAAAGAAATGAAATAAAAACTTTATTAAAGATTTGATGCTGAACAAAGCTAAGAATTAGTGTATTATAATATTTGTTTATTTCAAAAATAGTCTCTTGTTGTTTACATTTTTGAAACAATTTTTTTTAAGTAAACTTCCTTGCCTGTTGAATTCCAATGGTAGAAGTGTATTCATTTAATTCCTTCTTTTTTTCTACCATAATAAAATGTAACAATTAAATACTTACAATTGTCTGTATTTCAATTTCTTTTTTTGGGGGGTGGGGGGTAATGTAGTTTAACTATATGGATAGATGATATTTACAATTTATAGATAAAAACGTATGCCCTTTATTATTAAAAATAAAGAGGATGAGCACAGACAACTAAGCTCAAAACAGAATGATAAAAGCTGTATCAACCAGATATGGTTTGTGAGATGAGGGGCAGGTGGCCCTACAGTTGCTTCCTTGTGGGGTGCTGTTTCCACGACTTGTTCAAGACTGTACACAGCAGCTCCCATCTAGCTTATTCTCAAGGCGCTTCGTTAGGGTCCAAGTGTCGCAGCCATACAGCAGTACCAAAGAGCCTGGAAGAATTGTCGCTTTCGCTTGTCAGTGAGATTGGATTTCCATATGACTGATGATTTTTTGTTGCTGACCATGCCTTTCCTATTTGTGATTTAACATCGCTTTCTGTGGATGAGATATTCCTACCTAGGTATGTGAATTGTTCTACTAGCTTAAGAGGCTTACTGTCGAGTGTGGAGATGTTTCCTTTCTTTTTGAAACTGATGAACTCAGTTTTATTGGAGTTCACATAGAGGCCGATGTTCTTTGCTGCCTCTCCCAAGCTATGTAGCCTGTGCTGGTGTATCTGCAAGAAGTTCGAGGTCATCAGTGTAGTCTGCATTTGTGACTGTGTGGGATATCACCTGCTTCTTTCCTTTCTTAGTGTGAAACCTTTTTCTTTTATGGTATCTAATGATGTTTGGAGTACATAATCTAGGCATATTATGAATACATATGGTGCTATTGTATCTCCTTGTAGGACTCCAGTGACAATGTCAAAGAAATCTGTGTTGCCATCAGGTGAGCGTACCATTGCTTTACTGTCTTTGTAGAGCATCATTATAACGGCAACCGTTTCTTTGGGGAGACCATATACTAGTTGTATTTGTTCCATTTTTCCTGTGTATGGAATCAAATGCCTTGAAGAAACCTATGAATAGCAGCGTTGCCTCTAGATTCTTTGCTCGAACCCCTTCTATGATCCTTTGAATAGTCAGGATCTAGGAGGTTGTGGATCAATTTCTGTGGAATTCGTTTTGGTTTTTCCTAAGGATTTTCTCTATTTCAGGTCAGATGCTATTAAGAAGAAAGGCATTATATATCTTGGCTTCAATAGCAGTAAGAATTATGCCTCAGTAGTTTTTAGTGATTCCGAAATCTCTTTTTTGGGGGGAATGGGAGGATGCAGCTTTTTGTCCATTTATCTATTTTATTTTGTCTATATACTGCATTGCATAACCTAAGCAGTATGTCATTGAACTTTCCCATCTTCCATACCTCAGAGGGTATTTCGTCAAGACCTGCAGCTTTTCTAGCTTCTTTAAGACTTCATTGTTCTTCTGTTATGAAATCCCCCAGTTTGATGTCTAGTTTTCTATCTACAATCTTTTGGGTATTATTTTCTATGATGTTAAGGGGGTTCCCCAGAAGTTTCTGAAAGTGGTCTTTCCATCTCTGAAGTCTATCTTTTTGACTGGTTACCTTTAGCTTTGATCTAGAGGTACTTTTCTTACCACTAATCATGAATGAATGAATTAATTAAATATTACTCTTAAAAAATATGTTGCACAAAATTGTGCATTTTTAAACATATATTTTTAGATAGATTAAATAAATCTTGATTTATGATAAAAAATATTTTGTAAAACATTCCACTTTCCAGACGTTTTTATTCCATCAATTCAAAAGAAAATACTGTCTTTAAAACTACAAAACACACTACAAAAATTATTTTTGACTTTAAAATTTTCAAATAAGTTTCCCCCCTTTTTTTTTTTTTTTAAACTACAAAACACACTACAAAAATTATTTTTGACTTTAAAATTTTCAAATAAGTTTTCCTCCTTTTTTTTTTTTTTTTTTTCAAAGTGGTCTTCTGGATTTTTTATTCTGGAAATATAAAATTAGGGAATGGAAATATTATTTTTATCAAAGGTTGAAACACACTCTACAATCCTAATTGATAAAGATTTTTTTCTTTTCAATTCTTTTTATATATATATATATATATATATATATATATATATATATATATATATATATAAAATATATTCATTATAAAATTAAATCATTAATAAATAAAGTGGTGAAAATTTCATAAAAATTGGACAATTCCTTTTTTTGATGAGTGTTTTAAATTAAGAATTGTTTTTTATTACCTCCCTTGAAACAGAACTGCCATATCTACACAAGGCCGATTTAAAAAAAAAAAATCAATATACACATTGAAAACGAACTCAACTGATTTAAATTGTTATGAGATCTTACGGGAAAATCTCACAATGCAAATCCAACCATTTCTTGAATAACGTAACTTACATATTAAGTTAATTCATTAATCTTTTGAGATTTCAAGTTTGTCAAATGTTATTCCTTGAGAAAAGATGATTAAAAATATGAATCACGAATTTTAAATTCGGCAGATCTTATATTTTTTTAAAATTCATTATAAAAACTGAAAACAAAACATTTCGTAGTTTCTACTATTTGATTTCCATGTTGTATTTAAACAAGCCCATCTCTGCTTATCTCCCTTTATCTTCACTTTTTAGCAAGCATTTTCATTCGGTCGCCGTAATTGATTCTGTTTAAATTTAATCTAACCGTTCATTTATTTAATCTTTTTCTCTTCTCTAATGTTGCATTGTCCGAAAACAATAACAAAAAGAAGTAAGTAAAACGCTTATTTTGATTTCTTCCTTTATTTCTTCCAAAATAAACAATACACATTTTAACTACAATGAAATAAATCTAAAGAATTTAAAAACTTGAACTACAAAGAATTTAAAATGAAATATTCGTAATAATTTTAATCCTTTGTTAATCTAAAGATTATGATTTTAATCCTTTGATAATCTAAAGATTATTTGGAATTATATGAATGGTTTTTGAAAACTTACTTGATCGTTTTAGGAAATCGTTCAATTTTTCAATTTTACCTCTATAAAAATTGTTTCTTTTTAGTAGGTACCTCCAATTGGGTCACATGATCAGTTTAGGCCATCTTGAATAAAACGGAAATAAATATTTCCGAAATTTGTTTATAAAAAATCTCGTAAAAAAGCAATTAAAGATCGTACAGGGCTGATACTAAGAAAAATAGTTAATTCAAAGATCAAATTATTCGATTGCGAAAAATTGCATCGTTATCTTAAAAAATAAATAAACCTATCCGTATTACATGCGAAAGGGTAATTTTCAGGTCGCAATTTTGACAGAAAAGTTACATTTTATTTCCCATTTACGATTATACCACTAAAAGTATGGCTAGCTCTAATTGACATTTTTTTCTTGTGCATATTCAATAACCGATTATTTGTTTTCAACGATTTTTAAAATATTCTTTTTTTTTTATCTTGAAATATTATCTTAAAATCTTTTTTGTGCATTCGAAAGAAACATTTTTTAAAATCCTGATGATTTAAAAAAAAAAAAAAAATCAGCTTAGGAAAAAAAACAAAAAAACTTTATTAAAATTTAGGCTAAAGGTGCAAATCTGTCGGAAAATTAGCGTGGCCCAGAAAAAACAGAACCCACAAATTTTGTAATAAAACTGTTAATTTTAACTAGGGGGTTTAGGGTTGGGATTATGGTTAGGGTTGGGGGGTTGGAGTTTAGGATTAGTTTAATGGGAAAATAAATAGATAATTTGGGTTCTGTTTTTTCTGGGTTACCCAGTAATATGTTTTAATTTTCCGAACGATTTGTAAGTTTAGCCAAAATTTACTATTAAAATGAATAAAATCTTTAAAAACTTTAATATTAAAATTTACTATTAAAATGAATAAAATCTTTAAAAACTTTAATATTAAAATGTCACTGTGAAATTGACGTTAAATGAAATTGTCTTCGGTTTTGGTATTAATTTTTAAAATTGAGAATGAAATGAAAATTTGAATATTTTTTCTAAGAGAAAAACTGATAAAATAATCGATATATACTTACTTTTTATTCTAATAGCATAAAAAATTATTTTATTTAACTTTTTTGACCAAAGAAAAACAAACGTCGGTTACACTGAAGCGTCTTGTCTCTTTGTAAAACAAATATGTCAGTTTTGCTCTTCCGTATATTCTAAGACCCATACATTAATATTATATAAAAATTACAAATTCTTTTAAAAATATTAATCGAGCTCAGATCGGACCAACTTTTAGTTCACCTGAATTCTAAAATTCATATTTTTAAATATCCGTGAAAAATTCGATTTTTTAGCGCAGAAAAAAAAAATTGTTTAATTTATTTCACACAGAAAATAAAAATATTTAATCACACAAAAGATTGAAAATCTCTTAAAAATTAATATCTTTAAAAAAAATTTTTTTTTTGACAATTTAATAGAATATAGTACATACCAATTACAAAAGCAAAAAAAGTTTTCAAATATTAATATTATGACACTTTTTTGCACTTTTTATTTCCGATTTCATTAATTTTTCCTAAAAAAAAAACTATAGCTCAGTACATTATACAATTTCATTGATATAGTTATTCAGACTCTTATCTTTATAAAAAAAAAGTACAAAATTTTTCTAGCGCGTCATTTTTTTTTATCTGATAAAATAAAATAGGGGGGTGATAGACCTCGTAAAAAAAACTATTTCAGATGTATTTACATCCAATTTATGGAAATTTTCGTGAAAATCGGACCATTAATTGATTTTTCATAGAATTTATAAAAAAACTTCTTATCATAACTTATTTTTAGCTATGTTAAATTTCAGTTGATTTAACAGTGCAAAAATGAAAACATTGTTTTTCAATCATAATTTTCATTATTTCCGTAAGCTGAAAAAAGTTTGTTTAATGTTTTTTCTTTTGAATGGAAAAAAAATTTTTCAAGAAAATATTAATTTTTCTGCAAGTTTCATTGTGTTAAATATAGGGGGTATAAATTTCACTGGGTAAAATTGGTGGTACCTACTATTTAGCTAGCTATTTTGATTTTGATTTTTTAATTAATTCACTTTAAGACATTCACGTTCATGAATGTTAAAAGAAAAATACATTTTGCATATGGAACTTCTAAATTTGAGATATGAAGTGTAAAACTATAATCATTAAAAATATATTAAACAAACTTAACATGAATCATTCAACAATATTTCCAAAAAAAAAAAAATTTTTTTTTAATTCTTTAAACAAAATTTATGAAATACTTGTTCAAGAAAAAATATGGATGTTCAATTTAAGAAAAAACGCAGAAAATTTGTAGAAATATTAATTTTATTGTCAGAAACATTTTATATGTGTAGGATCTGCTAATTTTTATTTCATTGGCGTATTTTACCTAATAGATTTAGACCCCCTCTGCTTATTTTGGGGGTGCAAAATATCGGTGGCGTTATATACTTTCGAAACTAATTACAGTATAAATAAAAAGAGACAAGACCAAAGGTGTAAATAGAAGAAAACATTTTTTAAGAGAGTCACTCTGGTAGAAAATAAGTACCGAAAATTGGAAAATTAAATTTTTTAAATTTTTAGAGATTTTTTTTTACTTTGTTGTTTTTGTATATAATGAGCTTCTAGCTGTCAAAAAAGGTGGGGGCTGAAACTTTTCAATTGAGTTTTCTCCGAAAAATTATTAGATAAGAAAAATAAAATAGACTCTATATTAGGGAGTCCCAAAATTGACCTCAAATCCGTTTTTGACAAAATGAATTTAGCCCCCCCACCCCCACCCGAAAATAATTTACCAAAAATCTGGGAATTATAGGATTTTAATAAAATTTTCAGTGTTGATTTATCAATGAATGAAATTTATAATGCATTATTTATTCTATTTCAAAACTTACTGATTTTTTCAGGTTACTTAATTTTGATCCCACCCCTTATTTTTGGGGCGTAAAATCTCGGCGAGGTTGGTCAGTGTTTGATACTAATTACAGTATAAATAAAAAGATAAAAGACCAAAGTTGTGAACAGAAAAAGAAAATTTTTAAGGTGGATTTTCTATGAGAAAATAAGTACCGAAAATTGGAAAATAAAATGTTTAAAAAAATGAAAAATAATTTTTTGGAGATTTCTTTTTTTACTCATTTCGATAATTATTTAATTGGCTATTATCTTATAAAAGAAAAAAATTATACATCGATATTTTTTCTGCTTAAAAGGGAGGACTAAATTTTCAATACAGTTTTTCTTCAAAACTTATTACTTTGTTTGACTAAAATAAGGTTTGCATTAAATAGATATTTATTTCTAGAATCTAAAAATATAACATTTTAAACTTAACATCAAGATTTGCATATTTTAAATCAATTAAAAATTATTTTATTTACGTCATGTTAGATGATTATTTTCATGGAAACAAAAAATCTAACAATGAGTATAGAAAGAAATTATCTAAAGGGAAGAGTTTTGAGTACGTGTTCGAGGTGTGAACAATTAGAGAGTTGTATAATGTTATTGGATTAAAAGACTAACATAGACAACTAAATAATATTGGTCTGATAGTATGGGAAGAATCCTATTTCAACTGGATCCTAACATCAGAAACATAGTCAGAAGACTGGAAAAGATACAAATCAAGATCATGAAAAAGAAATGTTGTTTAATAACACCTACCTACAAAATAACTTACTGCCAAAATATACAACATTTAAACTAGATAATTATATAACAACCAATGAGTATCCTGTCTTCTTTAACAACACTTCTTTAACTTTTATTCATTTTTTTTTCTTTTTCAGATTAGAGGAGGAATTCAAATTTGAAAAGAAATATCCATTTTCAATTGTGTAGATCTACAGTTTAAGATATTTCATCAGTAAAGAGCAACATTCATCTGAATTGTTTTGTTAATTATCATTTCTAAATAAAGATGGAATTAAATTATGGAGAGCAATCTTACTTCAAAGAAATGTGTGAATCAACATTTTCAAAGAATCCAGATGTAAAAAAGCATATGCAAATACACTGAGACAATTGCGTAAGGGCACACAACCAATGAGTATCCTGTCTTCTTTAACAACACTTTCTTTTTTGTTTTATTCATTCATAGATATCAATTTAGAGGAGAATTTCAAATTTGAAACAAAAATCAAAAAATATACTTTTTCAATTGTGAGGATTTACAGTTTAACAGATAACATCAATAAATATCAATATATATCAGCATCTTTAGTAAATTATCATTTTTGAATAATAGAGATGGAATCAAACTGTGAAAAGCAACCTGACTCCCAAGAAGTGTGTGAATCAACATTTTCAAAAGATTCAAGTGTAAAAATGCATATGCAAATAAGCTCAGGCAAGAAAGCATATTCCTGTCAAGTGTGTGAATCAAAATTTTCATACAGTAGCAATTTAAAAAGACACATGAGAGTTCATACAGGAGAGAAACCATTTTCTTGTCAAATATGTAGCTCAGTATTTTCACAACCATCATCTTTAAGAACGCACATGCGAATACATACTGGAGAGAAACCGTTTTCTTGTGAAGTTTGTGGATTAGCATTTTCACAGAATTACACTTTAAAAGCTCACATGCGGACACACACAGGAGAGAAACCATTTGTTTGTCAAGTCTGTAAAGCAGGATTTACAAAGAGTTCTGGTTTAATAAGACATATGCAAATACACACCGGAGAAAAACCCTATTCTTGCCAAGTATGTGCATCAGCATTTCGAGATACTTACAGTTTAAAAAAGCACATGCAAACACACACTGGAGAGAAATCTTTTTCTTGTCAAGTATGCGGGTCAGCATTTACAGAGAATTCCAGATTAACAAAGCACATGCGAATACACACAGGAGAGAAACCATTTTCTTGCCAAATATGTGGATCAGCATTTTCCCAGAATTCCGGTTTAACAAAGCACATGCGAATACACACGGGAGAGAAACCATTTTCTTGCCAAATATGTGGATCAGCATTTTCACTGAATTCCAGTTTAACAAAGCACATGCGAATTCACACAGGAGATAAACCATATTCTTGTGAGGTATGTGGATCGGCATTTTCACAGAGTTCCACTTTAAAACGCCACATGCGGACACATCTAGTTTCTACCTTGTAACCTATCCTGTGTAATTTGTTTCTAAGAAATTATCAAAATGTATTTACAGTTAGTTTGAAAAAAAAACACTGAGACCAGTGGATATAATTTTACTGCATCCTTTTAGATTTTTGTGCATTAGGGACGCAGTGCTCATACCCATCAGCATCTGTATATATATGTATATAAATATATATATATGATATAATATAAATATAAAAAATATGAAGATTTGATTTACATAGAAATAGCATTGAAATTCTACTTAAAATTGCTTGTGTTTCTTATTCCCCTTCCCTATGTATTTGTCTCATTTTTATGGATTTCTCTTAAGCTGCTATTTTCTTACACACACACACACACACATATATATATATATATATATATACTACCAGAGAAAAGATAAGAGGAAAATGATTTATCAAATTTAAAATTTAAATTAAAATAATAAAAGAAATGAAATAAAAACCTTATTAAAGATTTGATGCTGAACAAAGCTAAGAATTAGTGTATTATAATATTTTTTATTTTAAGAATAGTCTCTTGTTGTTTACATTTTTGAAACAATTTGATTTTTCTTAAGCAAACAATGGTATTCATTTAATTCCTTATGTTTTTCTACCATAATAAAATGTAACAATAAAATGCTAAGAATTAAATACTTAAAATTGTTCATATTACAATTTCTTTCTTTTTTTTTTTTTTTGCAAATGAAGTTTAACTATATGGACAAATGATATTTACACAGAACAATTTATAAGTAAAAACGTATGCCCTTTATTATTAAAAATAAAGAGGATGAGCACAGACAACAAAGCCCTGCATAGAATGCTAGAAGCTGTATCAATCAGATGAAGAAAGCAACCCATAAGAAATGGCCAGTCACCAAAATAGAATCTCTGTTAGAACCCTCTCTCCTCAGTCATATATATATATATACCCAGCAGATTACGTGGGTATATAATGTCTATATTTGGTGGTCATAGAACAGATATGCAAACAAGCATATATGATCATCCTGAAATGAAACGAAAAGAAAATTCATAACAGAAGTCCTAACACTGATGAGAGAGAGGGAGAGATGATAGAAAGAAAAAAATGGTAAAGAAAAAAAGGAAAAAATAGAAGCAAAAACAAAAACTAATGAACTCAGCACAATGAAAGAGAAAAAAAAGAAAAGGTGTGAGTAAATAACCACTTTATTCTTTTTCCACATTCACCAAAAAAAACAAAAAAAAAATGAATGAACTCTTATTACTCACTACAACCACTACTTAGCCTTTCTACCCTTTCACTTCAAAAAGTGACCATTATTAACTAGTGACTCTATCATTTTCAGTACATATCCCATGACCTAAAGAAAAAATTAACCCTCCAACAATTTGACCCAATTCCGTTCAAAGCTCAAAATAACTGTTGCTGACTCAAGGAACACCTTTAAAAATTTTAGCCTATACAGACCAAATCATACATTTTTTTTCTACATTAAAATGTGCATAAAAAAAAGAGGTGTGATGTAAAAAAAAACTCAATTTCATGTCATGCTCATGAAAACACATGCAGCAATGAAATAAAAACTACAGCAATAATTCTCCATGATGACTTAACCAAACACCACAGAAAAAAGAAGAAGAAAAAAAAAAAAGGAATTGCCAAGGAGAAGAAGGAGTTGGATAATAACCCTCCTTTGAGAAGGACAGTTATGTACAGCTCAGAAATCATTCATACCAAAAAAACGAAAAAATTACCACTTCCCAAAAATTACAAAAATACCCCACACACCTACAAGAGACTTATTTTCCCACTAATGCATCCTTACCATAGCTCAGATATTTGGCGAGGGATTAGAATAAAATTAAAATAACCATGAGCCTTCAGACCGGAAGAACTATCTGAGTATGTTCAGGAAAAAGGACCCTTTTCCTACCACCAAGATAATCTATCAGCTATTTGGGACCACACACTATTACTGGACAGGGAGGAATATCCTCTCCATGTGGTGGCTGTGACCCATGAATAAAGCCTGAATCCTAAAACTGCCTTTTGTCTTTGTCTCTTCCTTTTCTTTCCTCTAATTCCTTTTCAGGGTGACCACCAAATAAGATGGGGTTAAAAATCTATGAACATGAACCAGAAATGACTATAGACCTTTAAACTTAAGACATTAGAATACTTGTCACCCCACACATTACACCACTCCAAAATTTTAACAGCTATTGTAAGAAATTGAGTTGATCAGCTGCGCTGAAATCTTGAATGAGGATGTTTGCATTGTATTAAGGCTAATTCTGTTAGGAAAGGTGGGAATCTATGTCTCGTCTACACTCAGCTATTGGTAAATATATCTATCTATCTATCTATATATATATATATATATATATATATATATATATATAAAGTATAAACACACACACATATATACATTGTTGTTAATTATTTTATTTTTGTAGTTTCCTCCGGACATACATATACATATATACATACATAGATACATACATACACACAACTGTCCTTTACAGATGTATAGATTGATGATGTTGTGTCCTATGGACGTAAGGCTTGGGAAAGGCATATTACATTTAAGGCCGTAGCTTATTATAACTCCTGCACATTCAAGGACTAATATAATTATGTTTTATACTTGTTATCGAGGGGGTTTGTTGAATAATGTCTTGACTACTATGCTACTAGAGAATGGTTATGAATAACGATTGGTAAATATTTGGCCAGAATAAGATCTGTCTAGATGGAGAAGAAATTCAGAATTCAGAAACTGAAGAATCTGTGTTGCTTTACCATTCTTCTGTTATCAACTCATCCAAAAAGTATGGCTGATTCTACACAAGCTGTCACTATAAACAAATAATTCTTGTAAATCATTTGTTAAGTCTTGGTTTAGTTAATGGCCATCATTTAATGTTATATACATCATCATCATCATCAAGGCATGCTGACAACATGGACACTCACGACTCTCTCTTGCCACCTGTCCCTATTTGTCATCTCTCCTAGAAAGTCCTCAGCATGACATACAGCGTCTACACATAGCTGTTATATGTAAGTTTTTGCTTATCAGCAGCACTGGTATGTCCAACTGTCCATGGGTAGGTGTCCAGGGGAGAACACCACTTCTGAATGTGTCCTTACATCTTCAGCAGTGTCTAAAATGCCTTGTATATCTTACTTGGATGGTTTGTGTGATAGGAGGTACTTAGAAGTTATCCTTCAGATATAGAAACAATATGATACTCACCGTCACAGTGGGGTTCTAACTACCGTCGAGTTAGTAGCCGAAAACAACAGACAAGCTGTAACTTAAATACAGTCCTTGCATGCTGCTGGCATAATGCAAAGTGATGGCTGAAGAGTGGGTACTTATCCATGTTCTTACTCACCCTGAAATCCAACAGCCAATCAGAACTCTGGAAGTGAACTTGCTTGAGTTCATAATGGAACAATCCAAAGCTACATATAAGCCACCTACCAAACTCTAGTTTTAGTTTTGGCATTCATCTTGTAACAGAGTTGAATATAATGGCCTCCCTTCAATAGTAGTTTAAACCAATAAAGTTTTTCTTTTACTTATATATTTTTTAATAATTTGTACTACTATTGATTAATAAATTTCTTATTTCTATTTCTTATTTCTTTACACAAAATTCAACAGCTGTACAGCTGCTTGTTTGTGGGGTGCTGCATTATGTATGATAGAATCCATAATCCCATTGACTTTCCTTCTTCATTGATAATAGTAGTGTATATTTGTTCTCTTTTCTTTTTTTAAAATTCTGACAAATTTACTTCTACTTAATGATTTGTAACAATGTTTAAATTTATTTCTGATAACAGCGTATTTCTTTTAATTTTATACTTGACTGATAAAAATCTATTCCTCTTAATTGTCAAATTAATATCCTTTTCTATAAAATGCATAAAATACACTGAATTTTATATTTGACTGATGAAATCTATTCCTCTTACCTGGCAGGTTAATATCCTTTTCTATAAAGTAAGTAAAGTTGTCTGGGTGGCCTAAAGTCGGTATCGGCCAGACAGTGAGGGAGTCTATCCCCTTTTCATTAGCACTAGACCAAGGAGATTGTTTGGGCATCTGAGGCAAAGCACCACTCCTACCATCAGCTCCTCACTTTACTACACATATCCCCATGCTACTCATATGCTGAGTTGATGAGGGTAAGAATTGAAACAGGAACCACAAGGTTCCCAACTGGACACTCTACTGATTGAGCTAAATCAGCCCTTTCCTTTTTTATAAAATGCATAAAAAAAACCTGAATTTTATATTTGACTGATAACAATATATTCCACTTAATTGGCAGATTAATATTCTTTTCTTAATGTCAATACTTGATTAAGTAAAATATTCTCCTGAGATTATTTCATAACACTTTGACATATCTTTAAACCAAAGCACAGGTCTTTTATTCACTTATAATTTTATTGTATATCATTATAATCACTGTGTGTTACAATATAATGCAGGAAAAAAAAACTGTTTCATTTACAAAATCTTAGGACCAGAATCACAAAATTAAGGTACACAGATCAACTCTCTTATTTGAGTAGCTACTGAGTAACTTTTGGTTTGAAAGTCTTCATTTATAATTAGTTAGTAATGATTTTTAGATATATGAAGATCTTGAAAATATGTTGCACAAAATGGTGCATTTTTAAACATATATTTTTAGATGGATTGAATGATAAAAAGATATTTTGTAAAACATTCCACTTTCCAGATGTTTAAAATTTACCATTAATTTTTCAAGTAAATAAGAATTGGCCAATTGTATCATAAAATACTTTTTTCCTATGAATTCAAAAGAAAATATTGTCTTTAAAATTATGAAAAAAAAAACACGCTACAAACATTATTTTTGACTTAAAAAAAAAAAATTTTGACTTTTCAAATAAGTTTTTTTCTATTTTTTTTTCTATTATACTATGGGGGAGGGTGTAATGTTCACAAATGTTAAAAGATAGATACATTTTGTAAATGGAACTTCTAAATTTTAGATATGAAGTGAAAAACTTTCATCATTAAAATATACATATTTCATTTCTTTCTGGTCTTCTGTATTTGATTGTTCTGGAAATGTAAAAGTTAGGGTATGGAAATATTTTTTTATTCAAATGAACAAACACCCCCTACAATTATTGATAAAGAACTTTTCTTTTAAATTCTTTTTTTTTTTTTTTTAATGAAATAAGATATTCATTATAAAATTAAATCATTAATGAATAAAGTGGTGAACATTTCATAAAAATTAGACAATTCCCAGGTTTTTGATGACTGTTTTAAAATTAAATTTTTTTTATTACCTCCCTTGAGCCATAACGACCAGATTGTATGGAAAAAGGACCAATGCTCCATGCAAATCCAACCTTTTCTTGGATAATCCAAAGTATATATTAAGTTTATTCATTAATCTTTTTACATTTCAAGTTAAAAGTAATCAAATATATGCAATTGTAAATTTGGCAGATCTTTAATGAAAAAAAAAAAAAAAAGATTATCATGAAAACTGAAAACAAAACATTTCATAATTGTTTTCGTAGTTTCTATTATTTCCATGTATTTAAACAAGCCCATCTCTGCTTATCTCCCTTTATCTTCACTTTTTAGCAAGCATTTTCATTCGTTCGCCGAAGTTGATTGTGTTTAAATTTAATCTAACCGTTCATTTATTTAAACTTTTTCTTTTCTCTAATATTGTATTGTCCGAAAACAAAAAAGGATAAAGTAAGTAAAACGCTTATTGTGATTTCTTCCTCTATTCCTTACAAATAAAAAATATACATTTTTTTTTTAACTACAATGAAATCTAGAACTACAAACTACAAAGAATTTAAAATGAAATATTCGTAATAATTTTAAATCCTTTGTTAAATCTAAAGATTATCTGGAATTATATGAATGATTTTTGAAAACTAATTTGATCGTTTTAGGAAATCGTTCACTTTTTCTAAATGTTTTTTCCCTTCACCCCTATAAAAATTGTTTCTATTTAGCTGGCTATTCTAGCCATTAGCATTTTTGTTGGCTGCTAGGAATTTTAAAAGCGAATTAAAAATATAAAAATCTATTATTTAAGGTCAAACTTTGTCTAAATCGATAAGTAGTAACATAATAACCATCATTAAAAAAAGAAAAATATCATTATATATGCAGTTTATTTTTAATAGATTTAAAAGTATTTGTTTTGGTCAATTTCGACGATATCAGCCATTTAGCCTCGTTTCGATGTTTTTAAGTGCTTGTTTACAATTTTACTGTAACATTCGCGTTTGCAAAAAAAATTACCAAAAATCAGGTAATTATCCGATTTTAATGAAATTTTCAGTATTGATTTAACAATTAATGAATTTTATAATGCATCAGTTATTTTATTTCAAAACTTTAATTTAGTATTTTTGCTATGAAAAATGAATATATAAAATTCATTTAAAATATGAAAATGCTGATATTAAGTTTAAAATGTTGTATTTTTAGATTCTAAAAATTAATATCTACTTAATGCAAGCCTTATTTTTGTTGACGAAAGTAATAAGTTTTGAAGAAAAACTCAATTGAAAATGTACCCCCTCAGAAAAAACATCGATGTATAATTTTTTCTTTTATAAGATAATAGCCAATTAAATAATTATCGAAATGAGTAAAAAAGAAATATCAAAAAAATTAATTATTTATTATTTTTTTACATGTTTATTTTTCGATTTTCGGTACTTATTTTCTCATAGAAGTGCAACTGTAATTTTTAAAATTTTCTATTCATAACTTCGGTCTTTTATCTCATTATTTATACTGTAATTAGTATCAGGTAAGGACCAACTCGAAATAATTTTATGCCCCCAGCATAAGGGGGGTCAAAATTAAGTGACCTGAAAAAAATGAGAAAGTTTTGAAATAAAATAAATAATGCATTATAAAAATCATTCATTGACAAATAAACACTGAAAATTTCATTAAAATCAGATAATTCCCTGAGTTTTGGTAAATTATTATAAAATTGGGGGGTCTAAAGTCATTTGGTCAAAAATGACTTTGAGGCTCTGTTTGCCAGTCCCTATAATAATAATAATAATAATAATAATAATAATAGACAAATACTTAGACCTCGCCAGAGAACTGAGGAAGCTGTTGAACATGAAGGTGAAGGTCATACCAATTGTAATTGGTGCCCTTGGAACAATCCCCAAAGCTCTGGAAAAGAATTTGGGTGAACTAGAAATCAGAGGAAGAACCGAGACTATCCAAAATACAGCACACTCAGAAGAGTCCTGGAGACCTGAGGAGACTTGCTGTCGCTCAGCCTCTAGTGAACTACCAGCTACAGCAAGTGTAAAAAACTACTACTACTAATAATAATAATAATGAACATAAAGAATTGTTACAAAGAAAAACATTTAATTCAAAGATCAAATTATCCGATTAGGAAAATATTACTCCTTCATTAGTCTTTGTTGTTAACAACAGGGTCAGTTTCTTTATTGATATTTTTTAGCAGAATTCTGTATTCATGGTTCTTTTACTAAAAAAAAAAAATCTCGTATAGAAACTTATAAAAAATCTTCTGATATGATAAATTCAGACTCTTATCTTCATAGAAAAAAATTTTAAATCGTTTTTTATA
Organism: Doryteuthis pealeii; assembly: GCA_023376005.1. Taxonomy (NCBI): domain Eukaryota; kingdom Metazoa; phylum Mollusca; class Cephalopoda; order Myopsida; family Loliginidae; genus Doryteuthis; species Doryteuthis pealeii. The sequence goes on from CM042151.1 coordinate 87,345,236, forward strand.
TGTTTATTTTTTCATATTTCATAAAATAAAGTAGGGGGGGTACCTCATAAAATATTACCCCTTATATATTTTAGGAAAAACTTATTTTAAACATAATTTCATCAGCAGGTAAATAATTAGTGAAATTTTAAAATAAATTTGACCTTGATTTTTTGTAGAATTTTTTAAAAAGCCGGTAGTCATAACTTGTTTTTAGCTATTAGGTACCACCATAATATGTCACATGATCAGTTTATTGAAGGAAGAAATGTAAATATTTTAAAAACTTTTTTAAAAATCTCGCCAAAAACAAAGACAAAAAAACGAACACAAAGAGTTGTTACAAGGGGAGGTTAGATTTTGTAAAAAATTATTTCTCCTAATATATTTTAGGAAAAACCTATTCAAACATATTTCCATCAAAAAGGAAGTAATTATGGAAATTTTCACAAAAATCGAATCATCAATTGATTTTTCACAGAATTTTTTATAAAAGCCTCTAGTCATCACTTATTTTTGGCTACATTAAATTTGAATTCATTTAACAGTGCAAAAATGTAAACATTGTTTTCGTTCATAATTTTCATTATTTCCATAAGCCAAGAAAAATTAACTAAAGAATTATGTAAGTTCACACAATGAATGAGTATCATGTCTTCTTCAATGACACTTCTTTTTATGTTTTATTCATTCATAAATTTATCTATTTTTGCAGATATCAATTTAGAGGAGAATTTAAAATTTGAAGCAAAATCAAAAAGTGTACTTATTCAATCAGGAGGATCTACAGTTTAACAGACATCATCAATAAAAACCAAAATATATCAGCATCTTTAGTAAATTATCATTTCTAAATAAAGATGGAATCAAATTGTGAAAAGCAACCTGACTCCAAAGAAATGTGTGAATCAACATTATCAAAGAATTCAGGTGATAAAAAGCATATACAAATACACTCAGACAAGAGAACTTATTCTTGTCAAGAGGGTGGATCAAACTTTTCACAGAGTTCCAGTTTAAAAACAGACATGCAAGTTCAATCAGAAGAGAAAACATATACTTGCAAACTATGTGGTTCAACATTTGAAGAGAATTCAAAGTTAACAAAACACCTGCGAATACACACAGGAGAGAGACCTTTTTCTTATGAAGTTTGTGGATCAGCATTTACAAAAAGTAGTAAGTTAGCAACTCACATGCGAAAACATACAGGAGAGAAACCATATTCTTGTGAAGTGTGTGGATTGACATTTTCAAAGAATTCTATTTTAAAAGCCCACATGCAGACACACACAGGAGACAAACCATTTGTTTGTCGAGTCTGTGAAGCAGGATTTACTAAAAGTTCTAGTTTAACAAGACATATGCGAATACACGCAGGAGAGAAACCATATTCTTGCCAAGTATGTGCATCAGCATTTAGAGAGACTAACAGTTTAAAAAAGCACATGCGAATACACATTGGAGAAAAACTTATTTCTTGCCTAGTATGCGGGTCAGCATTTACAGAGAATTCAAAGTTAATAAATCACATGCGAATACACACGGGACAGAAACCATTTTCCTGTCAAATATGTGGATCAGCTTTTAGAGATAATTCCATTTTAAAAAGACATATGCGAATTCACACAGGAGAGAAACCATATTCTTGCCAAGTATGTGGATCAGCATTTTCACAGAATTCACATTTAACAAAGCACATACGAATTCACACAGGAGAAAGCCATATTCTTGTGAAGTCTGTGGATTAGCATTTACAGTGAATTCCAATTTAACAAGCCACATGCGAATTCACACAGGAGAGAAACCATATTCTTGTGAAGTATGTGGATTAGCATTTACCCTGAATTCCACTTTAAGAAACCACATGCGTACACACACTGGAGAGAAACCATTTTCTTGTCAAGTTTGTGGAGTAAGATTTGCAAAGAATTTCAGTTTAACAAAACATATGCAAATGCATACTTAAGAGAAAACTTTTCTTTGCTATGTTTGTGAATCATGGGAACACATGGCTGAGAATACATTTTCTTAAAAAATATGTTGGTCATCATTTTTAGAGAATCCAAAATTATCAAATCACTTGTGAATACCCACAGGAGAGAAACCATTGTCTTGTCAAATGTGGATCAGCATTTTCAAGGAAATCAGCATTGAAAAACCATATGAGAATACATGTAGCAAAGAAACCATATTCTTCTTGAGTTTGTGGGTTAACATCTTCTCAAAAGTCCATTTTAAAAAGATACATGTGAATACTTGTATGAAAGACCTTGTTCTTATCAGGCATGTGGGTCAAATAAAAGAATTTATGAAATAACAGTTTTCTTTTAGTTTGCAAATACAAGTTTACAGAAATATATCTCCGTTTAAAACATAGACGGGAATACCCCTGGGAGACTGACTATTGTCTTTTCAAATGTGAGTATTGGTGTTTCATCAAAATCACACTTGAAAATAAAATATGGGTATACCCACATGAGATTATATTTTCAAGTATGTACATCAGTATTTCAATGAAATCCTTTTACAAATAACAGGAATAAAAACATGTCCATGTCCATGTCACGTGTGTTGTTCTGTATTTTCAAAGGGTTCCAATTTGTAAAGATACCTGGAAAGAAACTATTGTAAAGCATACACTAGAATGATTCCTTGCAATTATCAAGCATATGAATGGGTATTTTCAGTGAGTTAAAATACATGTAAAATATTACACACCTGAAAGAAAGCAAATATATATTCTTGTATAAGAAACAACAGCAGTCTACTGTTCAAGTAATTAGACATGTTTGAGTTTGTGAGTTCTGACTTGAATGGTATAGCTACTTCTGTCCAATATATTATGTTTAGTAAAAGTTTTAAAACAAAAATATTTTACTTAAATGTACATTTAATATTCCAAAAGAGTAACAGTTATTATCATCTTAATCAGCTGATACTAAGATCTGTCTCGCTGGAGAAAAAATTAAGAAACTGAAAAATCTGTGGTGCATTGGTCTACCTTTCTTTAATGAAATTAATAATTAATTAATCTTTTTATTAATCATTAAATTATTAATATTCAATTAATTAAATAAATTATTGAGTTACTTTTTATTAATCATTAATTGATTAAATTATCATTTAATTCCTTCTTTAATGAAATTAATAATTAATCTTTGTATTAATCATTAAATTATTAATATTCAATTAATTAAATAAATTATTGAATTACTTTTTATTAATCATTAATTGATTAAATTATCATTTAATTCCTTCTTTAACGAAATTCAGAATTTAGAAACTTATTTACCTATAGCTGAAGGGAGGATTGTTGTATGTATACTTTTACTGAGAGTGTTAGGGGTATGCAAAATGCAACCAGCCTTGTCCAGGATTTGAACTCATGTTGCTATGATGATAAACATTACACTACCCCGCCAAAATAACACTTATTATTGTCTTGATCAACTGAGTTCAAATCTTGAATGAGGATGTTTGCTTTGTATTTAGTGCTCATTCATTTGGGAAAGGCATGAATCAGTGTTTCTTCTAATCACAGATATTGGTAAATATTTGGCCAGACTAAGATCTGTCTAGCTAGAGAAGAAATTCAGAATTCAGAAACTGAAGAATCTGTGTTGCAGTAATCTACCATTCTTCTGTTATCCTAAAACTGCTTTTTGTCTTTGTCTCTTCCTTTTTTTTCCTTTAATTCCTTTTCAGGGTGACCACCAAATAAGATGGGGTTAAAAATCTATGAACATGAACCAGAAATGACTATAGACCTTTAAACTTAAGACATTAGAATACTTGTCACCCCATACATTACACCACTCCAAAATTTTAACAGCTATTGTAAGAAATTGAGTTGATCAGCTGCGCTGAAATCTTGAATGAGGATGTTTGCATTGTATTAAGGCTAATTCTGTTAGGAAAGGTGGGAATCTGTGTCACATCTATTGGTAAATATTTTGCCAGAATAAGATCTGTCTAGCTGGAGAAGAAATTCAGAATTCAGAAACTGAAAAATCTGTGTTTCAGGGATTTACCATTTTTCTGTTATCAGCTCATCCAAAAAGTATGGCTGATCCTACACAAGTTGTCACTATTAACAAATCATTCTTGTAAATCATTTGCTAAGTCTTGGCTTTGTTAATGATCATCATTTAATATTATATACATCATCATCATCATCATCATCATCAAGACATGCTGATAACATGACTCACTTTTGCCACCTGTCCCTATTGGCCATCACTCCTGGAAAGTCATCAGCATGGCATACAGTGTCTGCACATAGCTGTTGTAAGTTTCTGCTTATCAGCTAACACTGGTGTGTCCAACTGTCCATGTGTAGGTGTCCAGAGGAGAACATCATTTATAAATACTTACCTGTTTCTTGGACCTGTGTCTGGTGACTTCTGGACCGGAAATGAAATTAATGACGTGATTCCAGAGGGCCCTCCCCTCAGGCAATACCTGGGTAGGGCTGGGTTTATTACCCAGTGTCCGAGTCATCCCCATTAAGGGGGAAAGGTGAGGGGATACACATATTTTTTTGTGCCTGCGATCACATGAGCTTTGGTTCTTGGGTAGTTCCATCAATAGGACCTTGTGTCTGACCCATGGTAAATAATTTACTTATGAGTTTGTCCTGACTTCTCTAGCAGATTCAAGTATGTCTTGTTTGTCCTACTTGGGTGGTTTGTGTTATAGGAGGTAAGTGGCCATACAACTGCCTTTGTGTTGGATGCTCCTTCCACCATTTGTTCAAGACAGCATCCTTGTGTGCTTCCCATCTAGCTTTTTCTTTGAGCATTTTGTTAAAGTCCATGTGGTGTAGCTATACAGTAGTACTGATACAACTACAGCTTGAAAGAATTCTGATTTTATCTGAATTTCTCTATGGTTTATAATGTGCCAATAGCTTTTTATGCCTTTCCTATGTCTATATTAACATAGGTTTCTGTAGATTAGATATTGCTACCTAAGTATGTGTATTGGTTTATTAATTTCAAAGGCTTTGTATTTAAGAATTAACATTTAATCAGGGACTGTGGGTTCTACTTATTATTTCATTTCTCATTAGGTGAATTTAAGTTTTAAAGAAAATATTATGCTTTTTAGTTTATGAAATGAATTTCAAAATTAAAAATAAGCCATCGATACCGCATAATATCAGGTATTTTATATTTGACTGATAACAATGTATTCCTCTTAAATTGGTAGATTAATATCCTATTCAATAAAATGCATAAAAACACTAAATTTATATTTGACCGATATAATATATTACTCTTAATTCGCAGATTAAAATCCTTTTCTATGAAAGGCATAAAAACTAAGAATTTCATATTTGACTGATAACAATGTATTCCTCTTAAATTGGTAGATTAATATCCTATTCAATAAAATGCATAAAAACACTAAAATTTATATTTGACCGATAATAATATATTACTCTTAATTCGCAGATTAAAATCCTTTTCTATGAAAGGCATAAAAAACTAAGAATTTCATATTTGACTGATAAAAATGTATTCCTCTTAAATTGGTAGATTAATATCCTATTCAATAAAATGCATAAAAACACTAAAATTTATATTTGACCGATAATAATATATTACTCTTAATTCGCAGATTAAAATCCTTTTCTATGAAAGGCATAAAAAACTAAGAATTTCATATTTGACTGATAAAAATGTATTCCTCTTAAATTGGTAGATTAATATCCTATTCAATAAAATGCATAAAAACACTAAAATTTATATTTGACCGATAATAATATATTACTCTTAATTCGCAGATTAAAATCCTTTTCTATGAAAGGCATAAAAAACTATGAATTTCATATTTGACTGATAACAATGTATTCCTCTTAAATTGGTAGATTAATATCCTATTCAATAAAATGCATAAAAACACTAAAATTTATATTTGACCGATAATAATATATTACTCTTAATTCGCAGATTAAAATCCTTTTCTATGAAAGGCATAAAAAACTAAGAATTTCATATTTGACTGATAACAATGTATTCCTCTTAATTGGTAGATTAATATCCTTTTTATATAAAATAAATAAAAACACTAAATTTTATATTTACTGATAACAATATATTCCTCTTAATTGGTAGATTAATATCCTTTTTATATAAAATAAATAAAAACACTAAATTTTATATTTACTGATAACAATATATTCCTCTTAATTGGTAGATTAATATCCTTTTTATATAAAATAAATAAAAACACTAAATTTTATATTTACTGATAACAATATATTCCTCTTAATTGGTAGATTAATATCCTTTTTATATAAAATAAATAAAAACACTAAATTTTATATTTACTGATAACAATATATTCCTCTTCATTGGTAGATTAATATCCTTTTTATATAAAATAAATAAAAACACTAATTTTATATTTACTGATAACAATATATTCCTCTTCATTGGTAGATTAATATCCTTTTTATATAAAATAAATAAAAACACTAAATTTTATATTTACTGATAACAATATATTCCTCTTAATTGGTAGATTAATATCCTTTTTATATAAAATAAATAAAAACACTAAATTTTATATTTACTGATAACAATATATTCCTCTTAATTGGTAGATTAATATCCTTTTTATATAAAATAAATAAAAACACTAAATTTTATATTTACTGATAACAATGTATTCCTCTTAATTGGTAGATTAATATCCTTTTCAATAAAATCACTAGATTTTATTTTTGACTGATTATGATATATTACTCTTAATTCGCAGATTACAATCCATTTCTATAAAATGCATAAAAAACTAAGAATTGTCAGAGTTGTATTCTTTAATGCCATGACTTAATTAAGAACAATTTCACTATCAAGCTATTATCTTATTTCTGGATAAAAATCATGAAATCCATACTTGAAACAATTAGAGCTGTCATAAAAACTTGAGCGGCAATAAATTATCAATTTTTATTTTTGTCAATGAATACCGTAATTCTTTTTATCAATATTGGGTTATTCCACATCAATTCCTTGTATAAAGTCGTTGGGGTGACCTAAAGTCAGTATCAGCCAGTCAGAGAGGGAGTCTATTCCCTTTTCAATAATGCTAGACCAAGGAGATTGTTTTAGCATCCGAGGTGGAGCACCACACCTACCATCAGCTCCTTACTTTACCGCACAGATCCCTATGCTACTCATACGCTGAGTTGGCGAGGACCAGTATTGAACTAGGAACCCTGTGCTTTCTAGCCGAACGCTCTACCGACTGAGCTAACCCGGCCCCTTGTATTCCCTGTATAATGCTTGAAAAAAATTGCCATGATTTAATTCAGTTTCTTTTAGGTATATTTCATGAAATCAGAATGTTCAACTAATGAATACAATCGTTTGTGTCAACTGATATTAGTTTATTTATGACTAAATTAAAACCCAGGTGAACAAACTCTAAATGTATTAATTCTATGATATTAATATTAACTTAATATTATAGTTGAATGCATACCTTTCCCATGAGTATTAGTGCTATTTTAAATGTAAACAGCCTCATCCAAGATTTGAATTCAGATCGCCAAGGAATTATAAAATCCATAAAATACTCTGAATTTTGTACTTAACTGATAACAGTGTATTTATCTTAATTGACAGAAAATAAAATGATGTGAGACTTGTTTTTCTTTAATGCCACAACTTGATTAAGTAAAATAGTCTCCTTACATTATTTCAGTACACTTTCACATGGCATTAAGCTAAATCACAGGTCTTTTCTTCACCAATAATTTTCTTGTATATTATTATAATCACTGTGTGTCACAATATAATACAGAAAAAAAACTGTTTCATTTACAAAATCTTAGGACCAGAATCAAGAAATTTAGGTACACAAATCAACTCTCTTATTTGAGTAGCTACTTGGCAACTTCTGGTTTCCAAGTCTTCATTTATAATTAGTTAGTAATAATTTTTAAATATATGAAGATCGTGGAAAATATGTTGCACAAAATGGTGCATTTTTTAACATATATTTTTTAATGGATTAAATAAATTTTGATTTATGATAAAAAAATATTTTGTAAAACATTCCACTTTCTATACGTTTAAAATTGATTTTTTAAGTAAATAAGTGTTGGTCAATTGTATCATATAAAATACTTTTTTTTCATAAAGTGAAAAGAAAGTATTATCTTTAAAATTCAAGAAGAGAAAACACACTACAAAAATTATTTTTGACTTTTAAGAAAATAGTTTTTAAATTTTCAAATAAGTTTCCCTTTTTTTTAAATTTAAAAAAAAAATTATTATCTGGTTTTCTGGATTTGATTGTTTTAGAAATGTAAAAATTAGGGAATAGAATTTTTTTTATTCAAATGATCAAAGGTTGAAACACCCCATACAATCATAATTGATAAAGAATGTTGTTTTTTTGCTTTGTTGTTTTTGTTGGGGTTTTTTTCAATTCGTTTTTGTTAATGAAATAAGATATTTATTATAAAATTAAATCATTGATGAATAAAGCGGTGAAAATTTCATTAAAACTGGATGATTCCCTTAGTTTTGTTGATGGTTTTAAAGTTAAGAATTATTTTTATTACCTCCCTTGATCCAGAATGACCATATCTACATAAGGTCGAACTTAACTGATTAAAATTGTTAAGGATGTTGGGTCAGTAAAATGGTTATTCCTGTATATAGAGTGAGTGAGGGAGAGGCTCTGTGATTGGATTTACCAATCACGTGATAGCCCAGAGTTTTGGCGCAATATCCAAAAAGTAGTCAGACAGAATCCACCCGCAGTGCCACAAGGCAACGAATTCAGGGGCTCCAGGAAACCACCCTAAGATACCTTCTCCAACGCTCGGTAAGTCCCTTAAACTCAACTTTATATACCGGAAGGACTTTATATTGTTGTTTGTGTTTTATGCCTAGCAAATAAATTGTTTGAATTAAAGGAAATATTAATTCCTTTCTTGTTGTTAGTCTTAGAACTGAATGTTATACTAACACAATAAGATAACCTTTTAGATTTCAAGATTGTCAAATTTTATTCCTTGAGGAAAAGTAATGAAAAAAATTCTCTATTATATATTTTAAATTCAGCAGATCTTTTTTTTTTTTTTTTTTTTTTTTTTCTAAATCATCATGAAAACTGAAAACAAAACATATCCTAATTGTCTTGGTAGTTTCTATTATTTTCATATCGTATTTAATCAAGCCAATCTCTGATTATCTCCCTTTATCATCGCTTTTTAGTAAACAATTCACTTCGGTCGCCGAAGTTGATTGTGTTTAAATTTAATCTAACCGTTCATTTATCTATTTTTTTCTTCTCTTTCTTTTATCTAATGTTGCATTGCCCGAAAACAATAACAAAAAGAAGTAAGTACAATGCTTATTTTGATTTCTTTCTTTATTTCTTCCAAAATAAATAATACTACAATGAAATCTAGAATTTAAAAACTTGAACTACAAAGAATTTAAAATGAAATATTCGTAATAAAATTTTGTTAAATCTAAAGATTATCCGGTATTATATGAAAACAAAAACAAACAAAAAAAGAAAAAGTAAACAAAACGCTTATTTTGATTTCTTCCTCTATTTCTTATAATATTCGCTAAACTGAAGTCATTCACGTTCACTAGGTACCACCAAACCGTTTAGCCATCTTGAATAAAACGGAAATAGATATTTCCGAACTTTGTTTGTTTATCAAAAATCTCGTAAAAAAAAAAAAAGATCGTACAGGGTTGTTACAAAGAAAAATAGTTAATTCAAAGATCAAATTATCCGATTGGGAAAAATTACATCGTTATCTTAAAAAATAAACAAACCTGCCCGTATTACATGCGAAAGGGTAATTTTCAGACCGTAATATAGACAGAAAAGTTACAAATTATTTCCCTTTTACGATTAACCCGTAAAAGTATGGAATGAAAACTTGAATATTTTTTCTAAGAGAAAAACTGATAAAATAATCTATTATACTTACTTTTTATTTTAATTATTGAAAAAAGTTAAATAAAATAATTATTTTCACGCTAACACTGTCAGCCTAACAGGAACAAACTTCAGTTACTTAGAAGCGTCTCGTCTCTTTGTAAAACAAATTTGTCAGCAATGCTCTTCCATACATTCTAAGGATCACACATTACTATTCAACAATAAAAATTACAAATTCTTTTAAAAATATTAATCGAGCTCGTATCGGACCAATGTTTAGTTCACCTGAATTATAAAATTCATATTTTTAAATATCCGTGAAAAATTCGATTTTTTGACACAGGAAAAAAATATTTAATTTATTTCACGCAAAAAATCTCTTGAAAATTAATTTCTTAAAAAAAGTTTTTTTTTCTAACAATTTAATAGAATATAGTACATACTAATTATAAAAGCAAAAAAAAGTTTTCAAATATTAATATTATGACATTTTTTTTGCACTTTTTATTTCCGATTTCATTAATTTTTCCTAAAAAAAACTAGACCTCGTACATTCATACAATTTCATTGATATAGTTATTCAGACTCTTATCTTTATAGAAAAAAATTTTCTGACACGTCATTTTTTTTATCTCATAAAATAAAATAGGGGGGGGGGGACTAGACCTCGTAAAAAAAATATTTCCCCTAATATATTTTGGAAAAAAAACTATTTCAGATGTATTTACATCCAATGGTAAACATTTATGGAAATTTTCGTAAAAATCAGATTATTAATTGATTTTTCATAGAATTTTTAAAAAATCCTCTTATCGTAACTTGTTTTTAGCTACGTTAAATTTCAGTTGATTTAACAGTGCAAAAATGAAAACATTGTTTTTCAATCATAATTTTCATTATTTCCGTATGCTGAAAAAATTTTTTTTTAAATCATCAGGAGTTTATTTTATGTTTTTTCTTTAGAATGGAAAAAAAATTTTTCAAGAAAATATTAAATTTTCTGTAAGTTTCATTGTATTAATTATAGGGGGGGGGGGTAAATTTCACAGGTCAAATTGGTAGTACCTAACGTTCACGAAGGTTAAGAGAAAAATACATGGAACGTCTAAATTTGAGATTTTAAGTGTAAAACTTTCAACATTAAAAAATGAATGAAACTTAAAGTGAATCGTTCACCAATATTGCAAAAAAGAAAAGAAATTAAAAAGTGGTTTAACAAAATTTACGAAATACTAGTTCAAGAAAAAGTATGGATATTCTAAGTAGTCCCTAAATTTATCTAAAATCCGTTTTTGACCAAATGAATTTAGCCGGAAAATAATTTACCAAAAATTAGGGAATTATCGGATTTTAAGGAAATTTTTAGTGTTGATTTATCAATGATTGAACTTTATAAGGCATTATTTATTTTATTTAAAAACGTTTTTTTTTTTTCAGGTCACTTAATTTTGATCCCCTCCCCCTTATTTTTGTGGTGTAAAATCTCGGCGAGGTTGGTTAATATTCGATACTAATTATAGTATAAATAAAGAGATAAAAGACCGAAGTTGTGAATAGAAAAAAAAAAAAAAATTTAAGGGGGATTTTCTATGAAAAAATAAGTACTGAAAATCGGAAAATAAAATGTAAAAAAAATTTTTTTAATAATTTTTGGAGGTTTCTTTTTTACTCATTTCGATAATCATTTTCTTATAAAAGAAAAAATTATACATCGATATTTTTTCTGCTTAAAAAGTGGGGGCTAAATTTTCAATAGAGTTTTTCTTCAAAACTTATTACTTTGTTCGACTAAAATAAGGTTTGCATTAAATAGATATTTATTTCTAGAACCTAAAAATATAACATTTTAAACTTAACATGAGGAATTTCATATTTTAAATCAATTAAGTTGATTTTTGATGTTATATATGTAACAATATCTGATTATTTTTATGGAAACAAAACAAAACAAATTGGCAGTCCCTACCATAGTTTATTATAGAAAAACCATTAAATAAATTTCAGGGGAAAGAATAATATAAAAAGTTAATATATAAATAATATATATATATAAATAAAGAGGTAACTAAATAATGTCAAGGAACAAAAAAAAAAGGTAATTTAAGGGGGAAAAATAGTTTTGTATTAGAGAGGCAATTATCTATTTGTAAATTTTTCCTAGCTCAGATATAGAATAATTAAAATGGAATTTAGATTTATTTCAATTAATTGATAAAATAAATTGAATAAATTAAATGTAATTTAATTAATAAACTAAAATTAAACTAAATTAATCAAAAGTAATTTAAGATAAGAAAAAATATTGGTCCAAAATAATATCCCTTTTCCAAACAAGAAAAAGAATTTTATAATGCATCAGTTATTTTATTTGAAAACGTTCTGATTTTTTTCAGGTTAGTAAATTTTACCCCACCTTTATTTTGGGGGCACAAAATATCGGTAGGATTATATTCTTTTGAAACTAATTATTATAAATAAAAGAACAAAAGACCGAAGATGTGAATAGAAAAAAAAAACTTCAGGGAGAGATTCTGGTAGAAAATAAGTTTCGAAAATCTGAAAATAAAATGTAAAAAAGACATATTTCAAAAAATTTTAGAGATTTTTTAAAAACTATTCTTTTGTACTAAAAAAAAAAAAAAAAAAAACTTCTGTTCAACATAAATATGAATTTTTGAAAAAAATTGCCTGTGGTGGGTGGGAGTTAAAAATTCAAGTCAATAAACTAAATTTTATTTAGTTCGATTCTGTAGAAAAATAATTTATTTAAAAGTTCTTTTCGATAAATAAAATTTATTTAAAAAATGTTTGTAGAATAAGTGAATGAATAATACACTCTTAATTCATTTTCTTAGAGATTTAATGAATTTCATATTTATTAAAGTATTTATTTATTGAAGTAAGTAATCATTAAATTCAATAATTTTATTTCATTTTTAAAGAAGAAAATAAATTTAATTAAATTAAAATTAAAAAGCTATTTTAATAATCTAATAGGATTTATAAAAATTAAAATAAGAGTTGACTGTAGTATTTATTAAGGTGCAGCACTAAACGAAGGAAAATTTGATATAAGAATTGAAAAAACAAAAGTACCATTTGTTTATTATAACTCGCTTTTCTTAAACAAAACGGTTTCCACATAAGAAACCCCACCCCTCAAAAAAATTAAAAACATCATTCCTTTTATTTTAATTAAAAAAAAAAACACTAAATAAAAAAAGAAATATATAATTTTTAAACAAAACCCTATTTTAAGGCTATTAGCCAGTCTATCTGGTAGAGTGCTGAAGGGGTGCTAGCTACTCTAAAACATCTCCCCTTTAAATTTATGTCCCCTGGATGACATATTTCCATCTGTTAGGGTCTATTTCTGGATTCTGCTCTTAAATCTAAAATAATTTGACACTCATCTGTGAGACTTTGAAGTGTTATCTTTTGGTCTCGATCTTATTTCAGCATCTTTGGGGGCAGTCAGACCCTGAATGAAAATTAGGCATTTAAACATGCCTTGTGTTATTTCGGTCAATCTAAATTTTTCACATTCTCTGTTGACTATACTGGTAAAAGTTGTATAGTCTTCATTTTCTTTCTTTGTACGATTCAAGCACTGCCATTGAGTATTAAAAAGTTAACTCTACTCCCCAATTATTTTTGTTAATATTCGTATAATTTCCTAGAATAAAATTTCACCAGGATGTCTTGGGAGGATGAAATTTGCATTGAAGTCAGACCCTGAACGAAAACTAGTAATTTAAACATGTCTAGTGTTGATTTGCTCAGTCTAAATGTTTTACATTCTCTGTTATGATTTATAAAAGTTATGTAGTCTTCATTTTCTTTCCAATGAGTATCATGTCTTCTTTAATGACACTTCTTTTTTTATGTTTTATTCATTTATATATTTATCTATTTTTTCAGATATCAATTTAGAAGGGAATTTCAAATTTGAAATAAAAATCATAAAGTGTACTCATTCAATCAGGAGGATCTACAACATACATCATCAATAAAAATCAACATACATCAGCATCTTTAGTAAATTATCATTTCTAAATAAAGATGGAATCAAATTGTGAAAAGCAACCTGACTCCCAAGAAGTGTGTGAATCCAAATTTTCAAAGAATTCAGATATATAAAAACATATACAAATAAATTCAGGCAAGAAAGCTTATTCTTGTCAAGAAGGTAGATCAAAGTTTTCACAGAGTTCTAACTGAAAAACAGACATGCAAGTTCATTCAGGAGAAAAACCATATTCTTGCAAACTATATGGTTCATCATTTAAAGACAATTCAAAATTAACAAGACACATGCGAATACACACAGGAGAGAAACCATTTTCTTATCAAGTATATGGATCAGCATTTTCACAGAATTCAAATTTAACAAATCACATGCAAATACATACTGTAGAGAAACCATTCTCTTGTCAAGTTTGTAGATCAGCATTTACAGGACGTTCTGGGTTAGCAACGTACATGTGAAAACACACAGGAGAGAAACCATATTTTTATGAAGTGTGTGGATCAACATTTTCACAGGATTCTACTATAATAGACACCATGCAGACACACACAGGAGAGAAGCCATTTCTTTGTCCAGTCTGTAAGGCAGGATTTACAAAGAGTTACAGTTTAACGAGACATATACGCATACACACAGGAGAGAAACCATATTCTTGCCAAATATGTGCATCAGCATTTCGAGAGTATTACAGTTTAAAAAAGCACATGCAAACACACACTGGAGAGAAAGCATTCACCTGTCAGGTATGTGGATCAGCTTTTACAGAGAATTCTGATTTAACAAAGCACATGCGAATTCACACAGGAGAGAAACCATTTTCCTGTGAAGTTTGTGGATCAGCCTTTTCCCAGAATTCCAATTTGAAAAAGCACATGCGAATTCACACAGGAGAGAAACCATATTCTTGTGAAGTTTGTGGATTAGCATTTTCACTAAATTCCACTTTAAAAGCCCACATGCGCACACACACTGGAGAGAAGCCATTTCTTTGTCCAGTCTGTGAGGCAGGATTTACAAAGAGTTCTAGTTTAACAAGACATATGCGAATACACACAGGAGAGAAACCATATTCTTGCCAAGTATGTGGATCAGTATTTCGAGAAACTAACAGTTTAAAAAAGCACATGCAAACACACACTGGAGAGAAAGCATTTACTTGCCAAGTATGCGGGTCAGCATTTACAGAGAATTCCACTTTAAAAAGACATATGCGAATACACACGGGAGAGAAACCATTTTTTTGTGAAGTATGTGGATCAGCTTTTACAGAAAAGACCCCTTTCAAAAGGCATATGCGAATACACACAGGTGAGAAACCATATTCTTGTGAAATATGTGGATTAGCATTTACAGTGAATTTCAAATTAACAAACCACATGCGAATTCACACAGGAGAGAAGCCATATTCTTGTGAAGTATGTGGATTGGCATTTTCCCTGAAATCCACTTTAAAAAACCACAGGCGGACACACACAGGAGAGAAACCATTTTCTTGTGAAGTCTGTGAAGTAAGATTTGCACAGAATTCCAGTTTATCGAGGCATATGAAAATACACAATTGAGAGAAAACAGTTCCTTGCTAAATTAGTGAATCAGTTTTCTAGTGACTTTTAGTGTAACAAAACACATGAAAACATTTTCTTGACATACAAGTTTAGAGAAAGATATCTCCATGTAAAAACACCCATGGGAGATTATTGTCTTTTCAAATTTGTGTATCAGTATTTCACCTAAATTACATCCAAAGAGACCCTGTTCTTCTCAACATTGAGGGTAAAAGTGAAAATAACTGTCCCAACTTATAAAGATATATGCAAATCCAAACATGAAGCCTACACTAGAATAATTAATTGCAATTATTAAGTGTGTGGATGGATATTTTCAATGAGTTAAAATACATGTAAAAATATATTACACACTTGAAAGAAAGCAAGTAGCAGACAATATTTTCAAATGTATAAGAAACAACAGCAGTTTGTTGTTTAAATAATTAGATGTGTTTCAGTTTGTGAATTCTGACTTTATCTAAGAATGGTTTGCATACTCTGCAGACAACTTTAGCTACTTCTGTCCAATATATTGTGTTTAATAAAAGTTTTAAGCAAAAATATTTTACTTAAATGTATTTGAGTTTTATTACTTTTGATTTTATATTTTTAAATGATTTGTATATTCTGCTGCCAATTGTAGATATTATCATCAAACTTACTGTTAATTCAACATGCTGTTTTATTGCCTTTTCTCAGTATAGAAAACAAAAGTCTAAAAAAATTGATTTAACAAAAAGTAAAATTTTAATACCCATCTTCGAATGAAAGAAAATGTCTTTCGTATAAAATAACCAAAAAGGTTTAATCTGACATAAGATTCAACCAACCAATTAAATTGAAAGATATAGCAAAAATATCACAAAAAACTCTCCGCAAATGTCCTAATGTGAGTGACCAGCAGCAGGATTGTATTATGTAATTGAACTTTATTTTCATTCAGTACATGATAAGGAAATTGACTACAATCACACACAGCCTGAATTTATCAAAAATTCTGAAAATGCTTTTTTAAAATATTTTTTTTAGAGAAAATCTCAAAGTAGTTTTGACTAATGAGATGCCCTTTGGTTTAAGTAAGAGTTTTCCTTCTCTTAAATTGGTTGCCATACCAAAGGTTATAGAGTCCAGTCTGCTTTACTATTTACCCATATAAAGTAAAAAGTAAAGTCGTTGGGGCGGCCTAAAGTCGGTATCAGCCAATCAGCGAGGGAGTCTATCCCCTTTTCACTAGCGCTAGACCAAGGAGATTGTTTTAGCATCTGAGGTGGAGCACCACACCTACCATCAGCTCCTTTACCGCACAGATCCCTGTGCTACTCATATGCTGAGCTGGCGAAGACCGGAATCAAACTAGGAACCATGTGATTTCTAGACAAACGCTCTACCGACTGAGCTAACCCGGAATAAACGAATATCAAAAAAAATTCTCTGCAAATGACCTTATGTAGGTGGCCAGCAGATTGCATTATGTAATTGGACTTTATTTTCATACAGAAATTTGTTTTAGAGGAACTCTCAAAGAAGATTTGACCAATGAAATGAGAGGCTCTTTGGTTTAATTCAGAGTTTTCCTCCTGTTAAACTAGTTGTTATAGAGCCCAGTCTGTATTACTCATTACCTTTAGCTGGAGGGAGGATTGTTAGATTCCCAATTGTGTTAGTGCTATGCAAAATATATCCAGCCTTTTCTTGGATTTGAACTCATGTTGCTATGATTAACATTACACCACTCAAAAAAAAACCCCCAAAAAACAGTTATTATTGTCTTGATCAGCTGAGTTCAAATCTTGAATGAGGATGTTTGCTTTCTATTTAGTGCTCATTCATTTGGGAAAGGTATGAATCTGTGTCTCTTCTACCCCAAAATATTAGTAAATATTAGGGCAGACTAAGATTTCCTGTCTAGCTGGAGAAAAAATTCAGAATTCAAAAACTGAAGAATCTGTGTTGCAGTAATCTACCATTCTTCTGTTATCAGCTCATCCAAAAAGTATGGCTGATCCTACACAAGTTGTCACTATAAACAAATTACACTTGTAAATCATTTGCTAAGTCGTGGCTTTATTAATGCTCATCATTTAATATTATATACATCATCATCATCATCAAGGCATGCTGACAACACGGACACCCATGACTCTCTCTCACCACCTGTCCCTATTGGCCATCTCTCCTGGCAAGTCTTTCACATGGTCTGCACATAGTTGTTGAAATAAATCTTTGGCTAATCAGCTAATACTGTCCATGTTTAGGTGTCCAGAGGAAAACATCACTGATGAGTTTGTCCTTTCTTGTCTAGCAGTTTCTAGCATGTCTTGTTTGTCCTACTTGGATGGTTCGTATGATAGGAGGTAAGTGGCCATACAGCAGCCTTTGCATTGGAGGCTGTTTCCATCGTTTGTTCAAGACAGCATACAACATCCTTGTGTATTTACCATCTAGCTTTTTCTCCAAACGTTTCATTAAAATTTTGAGGGCTGGTTAATAGGTGTTGTTATTTATAGACTGTCACTGCATTCCATTATCTTTAACTGCGTCACTATGATGTCTGGATGTGGATATTTGATGTATGCATGTTTGCTTTTTAGGTAGTTAAATTTTATTGGGTTAATAAAAGCAATTATGTTACATTTCTAATACTGCTGTTGTATTTCAGTGAAAGTGAGTGTGGAGGAGAATGGTTAATGTGGTAAAGCCATACAGTAGTACTGATATAGCTACAACTTGGAAGAATTTGCATTTTATTAGATTTCTATATTGACATTGATTTCTGTAGATGAGATATTGCTACCTAGATATGTGAACTGGTCTATTAATTTGAGGAGCTTGCCATTTAATATTTAACATTTAATCAGGGATTGTGGGTTCTACTTATTATTTCATTTCTCATTAGGTGAATTTAATTTTTAAAGAAAATATGATGCTTTTAGTTTATGAAAAGAATTTCAGGATTAAAAATAAGCCATCGATGCTGCATAATATCAGGTATTTTAAATTTGACTGATAACAATGTATTCCTCTGTATAGGCAGATTAATATACTCTTCTATAAAATGCATAAAAACACTAAATTTTATATTTGACTGATAATGAATATATTCCTCTTAATTCGCAGATTAAAATCCTTTCTATAAAAATGCAAGAAAAACAAAGAATTGTCAAAATTGTTTTCTTTAATGTCACTACTTAATTAAGAACAATTAATATCCTTTGTTGAGTTTCTATGTTCATATTTCCATGATGAACAAATAAAGTATTTTGAAATGAGAAAAATACAACAAGGAGGTAAGGAGATAATACACGGACAATTAATATCCTTTTTTATAAAATATGCTGAATTTTATACATGACTGATAACAGTGTATTTATCTTTTTTTGACAGAAAATAAAATGTTGTGATTTTCTAAGAAATGTTTGACTTGTTTTTCTTTAATGTCACAACTTGATTAAGTAAAATTATTCTCCTGACATTATTTCAGTTCACTTTGACATAGCATTAAGCTAAAGCACAGGTCTTTTCTTCACAATAATTTTCTTGTATATTATTATAATATATGTTTTATGATTTTTAATGTTGCCAAAAGCTTTCAGGAATTCTTTAAGAAATATCTTTGTTACTTTCCAAGATATCTTGTTTCAATAGGAAAAAGAGATAATCTGTATCTTAATACTTGTGCAACATAGAAAAATATGATAAGAAAGAAAGAAAGAGAGTAGGGAAAGTTAGAGTGAGGGCTTGAGCGTGCGGAAGTGATAACGCTAATCTGTTTCAATTGTGGAAATTTGTTAAGGTAATGGTGATCCTCTTTCACCGGTCACCAGCAGTAGCCCTTAGGGTCACATGATGCCCACTATAAAACAGGGGTCCCTGAAGAATTCGGTCTCTTTTTGCTTCTAGCGTTGGCTAGCTTCACTGCTCCGTATCGTCAGTAGCCCCAGACGGCGACGACCAGGAACCCCCAGCACGTTGGAATCACGAGCGGCAAACGCACACCTAATAACCAATTCTTCAGGGCCCAAACCAGTTACGTGGAACAGTAATATCAAGGATAACAGCTAAGTTTCCGCAGGCAATTTTGACATATTCAATTCTCCTTAAATATTCTTTACCAACCAAACGCATTGAACTCTTAACTTTGAACTGAACTCTATGAACATTCTTTAAAGTCGTTTGGTTGTTTCATTTTATGTATATTGATACCCCTGTTGATATTTGTTTTATGTTTTACATGTAAAGTAAACATTTTGTTTTATAAAAAGTCGTTTGTCTCCTTTCTTCAAAGCTGCACCCATCTCCTCACTTCGTCGAAGTACGGTCTATTCTCTTACAAAACGTAGGGTCTAGACAGTGCTTTTCCGGGGTCAAAAAATCCCCACACAATTGAACATAATGAAAAGATGAAAAGAAGGAAAGAAATAAGTAACTATATAAGACAGCAAAGAACTGTTTCATTTACAAAATTTTAGAACCAGAGTCACAAAATTTAGGTACACAAATCAACTCTCTTATTTGAGTAGCTACTGGGCAATTTTTGGTTTCCAAGTCTTGATTTATAATTAGTTAGTAATACTTTTTAAATATATAAAGAAAGATTTTGGAAAATATGTTGTATAAAATGGTGCACTTTTAAACATATATTTTTAGATGGATTAAATAAATTTTGGTTTATGATAAAAGATATCTTGTAAAATATTCCCCTTTCCAGACGTCTAAAATTTACCATTAATTTTTTTAAGTAAATAAGAATGAGCCAATTGTAACATGTAAAATACTTTTTTCCCCCCATCAATTGAAAAGAAAATATTATCTTTAAAACTACAAAAAGATAAAAACACACTACAAAAATCATTTTTGACTTTTAAGAAAATAACTTTAAAATTTTCAAATAAGTTTTCCTTTTCTGGTCTTCTGGATTTGATAGTTATGGAAATGTAAAAATTAGGGAATGGAAATATTCTTTTTATTCAAATGACCAAAGGTTGAAACACCCCATACAATCATAATTGATAAAGAACGTTGGTTTTTCAATTCTTTTTTGTTAATAAAATAAGATATTCATTATAAAATTAAATCATTAATGAATAAAGTGGAGAAAATTTCATTAAAATTGGACAATTCTCTGGTTTTTGGTGATTGTTTTAAAATTAATAATTATCTTTTATTACCTTTGTCCAGACTGGCCATATCTAAAAAAAAATTAAATTTTTTTTTTTAAATCTATGTACATATAGAAAAGAACTCAACTGATTTATATTGTTATGAGATCTCAGATCTTACAGAAAAATCTCACCATGCAAATCAAAATTTTTCTTGGATAACCTAACGTACATATTAAGTTCATTCATTAATCTTTTGAGATTTAAAGTTTGCCAAATGTTATTCCTTGAGAAAAAGTAATTAAAAATATAAATTATAAATTTTAAATTTAGCAGATCTTATTTTTTTGTTAAATTCATCATAAAAACTGAAAACAAAACATTTCATAATTGTTTTCGTAGTTTCAATTATTTCCATGATTATCTCCCTCTATCATCGCTTTTTAAGCAAACATTTCCCTTCGGGCACCGAAATTGATTGTGTTCAGATTTAATCAAACCATTCATTTATTTAAACCTTTTACTATTTATTTTATCTAATGTTGCATTGTCCGAAAACAATAACAAAAAAAGAAAAAGTAAGTAAAGCAATTATTTTGATGTATTTCTTTATTTCTTACACACAATGAAATCTAGAACTACAAAGAATTTAAAATTAAATATTCGTAATTTTAAATAATTTTAAATCCTTTGTTAAATCTAAAGATTATCTGGAATTATATGAATGATTTTTGGAAACTTATTTGATCGTTTTAATAAAAAAACGACTATTCTAAGAAAAATACATTTTGTATATGGAACTTCAAAATTGCATATATATGAAGTGTAAAACTTTCATCATTGTGTGCGTAAAACTTAACGTGAATCGTTCAACAATATTGCAGAAATTCTTTTTTTTAAATTGGTTAAACAAAATTTACGAAATGCTAGTTGAAGAAAAAGTATAGATATTCAATATATGAGAAAAACGCAGAAAATTTGTAGAAATATTTATTTTATTGTCAAAAACATTTTATATGTAGGATCTGCCAATTTTGACTTCATGGACGTATTTTACAAAATAAAATTAACCCCTCCTCATTGAAAAAAAAAATCTCGGAATTATCCGATTTTAATGAAATCTGCACTTTAGATTTATCAATGAATAAATTTTATAATCCATCAGTTATTTTATTTAAAAACGTTCTGATTTTTTTTTTTCAAGTCACTTAACACCCCCCCTCCCCGCTTATTATGGAGGCGCAAAATATCGGTGAGGTTATACTAATTACAGTATAAATAAAAGTACAAAAGATCCAAAGTGTGAATAGATGAAAAAAAGAAAAACTTCTGGTAGAAAATAAGTACAGAAAATCGGAATATAAAATGATTAAAAAAAAAGAAATGTTTACAGATTTTTTAAATTTTTTTATTTACTGTTTGTTTTTGTACAAGCAAAATGAAAAAACGACCTCTGGGCGATGTAAATATGAATTTTTGGAAAATATTGCTTGAGGTGAATAGGAGTTAAAAATCCAAAGTCAATAAAGTAAATTTTATTCAGTTCAATTCCGTAGAAAAATGTTTAAAAGTTCTTTTTGATAAATAAAATTTATTTAAAAAAAATGTATGTCGAATCAATACATAAATAATATGCTCTTAATTCATTTTCTTAGGGTAGGAATAACGAATTTATCGAAAAATCCGTGTTTTACAAAACAAATTTAACACCCTTCCCCCTTGAAAAAAATCACCAAAAATCAGGAAATTAGCCAATTTTAATGAAATATACAGCGTAGATTTATCAATAAATGAATTTTTATAATGCATCACTTATTTTATTTCAAAACGTTCTGATTTTTTTTTTTCAAGTCACTTTGACCTCCCTTATTTTTGGGACACAAAATATCAGTGGGGTTATATACTTTTGAAACTAATTACAGTATGAATAAAAAGACCGAAGGTGTAAATAGAAGGGGGGGGGTGATATTATGGTAGAAAATAAGTACCGAAAATCAGAAAAAATGAAAATAAAAACTAACAAAATAATTTTTGGAGATCTATTTTTTACTCTTTTTGATACTTATTCAATTGGCTATTATCTTATAATATAAAAAACATTTTACATCGATATTTGTTCTGTTTAAAAGAGGGCGCTAAATTTTCAATAGAGTTGTTGACAAAAAAATATTAGAATAATTATAAAGTAGTTATTAAATAGATATGTTTTTAGAATCTAAAAATATGACATTTTAAACTTAACATCATGCTATTCATAGTTTAAATCCTTTTTTATATTAATTTATCATAGCAGAAATACCTAATTAAATCCAAAAGTTTTGAAATAAAATAACTGATGTACAGCCTTTAACTGACCATCTTTTTTTTTGTGTAAGATTATGGCCCCTAAACGCAGATTACTTACATCGCTTGCCACATAAATCTCCTTATTAGGGTCATAATGTATGAGAGTTAGGTCCAACATCAATGCTGTTTTTAAGTTCTCAAAAACTTTTGACAATCAAGTGACCATTTCCACTTTACATCTTTTTTTAAAAGTTTGTTTAAATGTGCCGATAATGTGTACATATTTTGAATGTAATTGCTGTAGTAGTTTGCTAACCCCCAAAATGATTGAAGGGACAGTTGGGGTGGGTGTGTTCTTTATTGCGTTCACACAACTAGGATCAGGCCTCCAACCTTTTTCACCTAAAATCTGTCCCAAATACTTGATTTTTGGTTAAAACAAAATTTGCATTTTTTCAATAGTCAACTTAAATCCAAACTCTTCCTTTACATGTCTTGCATGTTCTTAATATTTCAATAAAAAGATAAACAAAAAAACATTTATCTAAAATATTGGGTGAGGATGTAAAATTGATTTGCTAATGAAAAAATTACCCAATAATATTGATCATGGCTAAGTAAAAACAGGAGACCAGACAATTTTATTGTACAGGGTGTCCATAAAGTCAGTGCGCTTAAAATAATTTATAACTTTAAAGTGCATATGGATTTTGTGGACACTCGGTGTAGTTAATTGATAGATATAGGCATCATTTATAATAAACCCAAGATAATTAATTAACCATGCAACATAAAAAAAAGTAACAATAAAAGTGTCTAAATGTGTCGATATTAGATTAATATCGATTAAATTATGAAATTGCTGTGAACAATTTCTGTCCTGGAAAATGTTAAAAATGTCCTGGAAATGTCCTGGAAAATGATTTTCTAAAATGAGTAGGAACCCTGAATTTACATGCCTTACATGTTCTTCTTGAGTTTTACTTTTTATTAATATATCATCTAGTTATACTATTGCAAAGTCTAGCCTACTGAGCATGGTGTCCATCTCTTGTTGGAATATCGCTGGTGCTACCTTTATTCCCAAAGGCAGTCTATTAAATTTATAGATCCCTTTGTGCATGTTGATAGTTAATATTTTAGCACACTTTTCGTCAACTGGTATTTGTAGATAAGCCTCTGATAAATCCAATTTTGAAAATATCTGCCCCTCATTTAATTGCTTGAAAATTTTGTCTCCTGAAGGGAGAGGATATTTAGTTTATTTCAAACTGTCATTTAGACCTACACAAACCCTTATCTTGTTTTTCTTTCAAGTATACTGTCAGGCTTGCCCAGGTACTATAATCGTTTTTTTTTTTCAATTACCCCTAATTTTTTCAGCTGTTCAAGTTCTTTGTCTATATTCTCCTATGCCGCAAAAGGTACTTGCCTTTTTGGTCAAAATATTGATGTCTTTTAATTCAAATTTTGCTTTTACTTTTGAGCAACACCCAAGACCATCCAAAAATATTTGGGGGAAATTTTATTTTAGTTCCTTTTTCGGTGCTGGTTGACAACCAATGACATTAAAAAAAAGTGTTTATTGGTATGTTGAATAAGTTAAACACTTCCATCCAGTCCGTACAAAAGAGGTTTTGTGATCAAGCCATGATTTAATTTTTTCTCTTTCCCCGAGAAAAAAAAATTTATGGCAATTTCTCTCAAAATGTTTAATTTACCTCTTGTCGTCCCCTCTGGCAATGTTTTTTTTTTTTTTTTTTTTTTTTTTTTAGAAGTAATTAATTTTGGTCTGTTGATTCTTCTCCAAGTTTCAGCATTTATTCTTGTTAACTCTGAATCTGTGTCTAATTGAAGTTTGACTTTTATTATTTTGTTGAAAATTCATATATTTTCCTTTTTATTGTCTCAACTGCTTTTTGTTCACTAGACCAATGGACAAAATTTTTATTTTTCATTTCATTTTTGGGATTTTTTTCTACAATGAGAAAATTTATGTCCTGTCTTCACACAAATTTTACATTCTTTGTTTTTAAAAGGACAATTTTTAGATAAACTAGTATAAAAAAAAAAAGAAAGACCTCCAGGCGATGTAAAAATAGATTTTTGAAACATATTGCCTGAGGAGTGGGAGTAAAAAATTCAATGTCAGTGAGTTTGTATCCTAAGTAAGTAAAATCATCAAATTCATTAAAGGATTAAAAAATAAAACAATTTGAAATGTAAACTTTAAATATGCATTAACATAAAACAAACTATATATAGATATATAATACCAGTCATGTATTTATTAAAAAACAATGAGGACTGTCTAATGTTGCATGTTCAAATTTTCAGTGCATTTATTGAATAAATACACTCAAAATTTGAACATGCCAAAAATCATCATAACATAGAATAAATTTTATTCTATGTTATGACGATTTTGGGGAATGTGACGTAAGCAGTGACATAATTTTTGTTACAGACAAAAACTGGAAGCGAATCTCCATTATTAATAGATGTAATTCACCACAACCAAAATAAGGATTAATTTTAAAAGAAGTTTCTTTTTTTCCTACGTTTTGGCTTATTCTGGAATGCATGAATAGGAGAATTGTCTTATTCTTCAATTTTCACTGTGTCTGCCCTTAGATTAAAAATAATTTGACACTCATCCACGAGACTTTCAAGTGTTATCTTTTGGTCTTGTTCTAATTTCCTTAGGAATCTCAATCTTATTTCAGCGTCTTTTGGGACAGTCCGACTCTGAATGAAAATTAGGCATTTAAACATCTGATGTTAATTCGCTCAATCTAAATTTTTCATATTCTCTGTTGACTATATATATATGTGTGTGTGTGTGTGTGTGTGAACACGGACTAGCAAACATGAGGCAAACAACAAATTTGGTCACATGGGAGGGGTGATTGAATGACATATAGTAAAAAATATGATAACTTTGCCCCCACCTGAAACAAATCAGCGTTTGTCCCAATCTCCCCCACCCTGCTTCACTACAACTGTGTTTTTACTTCATGCAATCAATCCTACACAATATTTAATGTGTTTTTCCCCCAACCCCATTCATGTTATCAAAAATTCTCATTATAGATATCAGCCTCAATTTGAGTTAAAATTATGTATTTTAGATTTTTATTTTCTCGTCATATCTTTCTTCACAATAATCAACTTCATACAATGCCAATAGAAGATTGGAGATACCTATTTGATATATATTTGATTATAGATAGATTTTTTATATGTATAAAGATAACTAAACAATTATGTAAGTGCTCACAACCAATGAGTATCCCGTCTTCTTTAAGAACACTTCTTCTTTATGTTTTATTCATTCATATATTCATCATATTCATTTTTATCTATTACTTTTCCACATACTGTCAGATTTCTTGTGGTGGAGGTGTGAACAATTAAAGAGCTGTATATTGTCATATTGCTTTTCACATAGCACTAATACACTTATATTATTTTATATTGTTTTTGGATTAAAATATTAACATCGATAACTAGAGAATTACATAAGTGCAAATAGCCAATGAGTATGTCTTCTTTAATGACACTTCTGCTGGAGTTGTGAACAATTAGAGATCTGTATATTGATATTGGATTAAAAGACTAACATAATTAGAGAAATATGTAAGTGCACACAATGAATGAGTATCATGTCTTCTTTAATGACACTTCATTTTTTATGTTTTATTCATTCATAAATTTATCTATTTTTGCAGATATCAATTTAGAGGAGAATTTCAAATTTGGAACAAAAATCAAAAAATTGTGAGGATCTACAGTATAACAGACATCATCAATAAATACCAACATTCATCAGCATCTTTAGTAAATTATCATTTCTAAATAAAGATGGAATCGAACGGTGAAAAGCAACCTGACTCCAAAGAAGTATGTGAATCAACATTTTCAAAGAATTCAGATCTAAAAAAGCATATGCAAATACACTCTGACAACAAAGCTTATTCTTATCAAGAGGGTGGATCAAAATTTTCACAGAGTTCCAACTTAAAAACAGACACGCAAGTTCAATCTGAAGAGAAACCATTTTCTTGCCAACTATGTGGTTCATCATTTAAAGAGAATTCAAAGTTAACAAGACACTTGCGAGTACACACAGGAGAGAAACCATTTTCTTGCCAAGTATGTGGATCAGCATTTGCACAGAATTCAGATTTAACAAATCACATGCGAGTTCATACTGGAGAGAAACCTTTTTCTTGTGAAGTTTGTGGATCAGCATTTACAGGCAGTACTGGGTTAGCAACGCACATGCGAAAACACACAGGAGAGAAACCATATTTTTGTGAAGTGTGTGGATCAACATTTTCACAG
This sequence comes from Doryteuthis pealeii, assembly GCA_023376005.1. NCBI lineage: Eukaryota > Metazoa > Mollusca > Cephalopoda > Myopsida > Loliginidae > Doryteuthis > Doryteuthis pealeii. Next base: position 87,372,451 of record CM042151.1, read on the forward strand.
AATTCCACTTTAAAAGCCCACATGCGGACACACACAGGAGAGAAACCATTTGTTTGTCGAGTCTGTGAGGCAGGATTTACAAAGAGTTCTAGTTTAACAAGACATATGCGAATACACACAGGAGAGAAACCATATTCTTGCCAAGTATGTGCATCAGTATTTCGAGAGACTAACAGTTTAAAAAAGCACATGCAAACACACACTGGAGAGAAACCATTTACCTGCCAAGTATGTGGCTCAGCATTTACAGAGAATTCCAGTTTAACAAAGCATGTACGAATACACACAGGAGAGAAACCATATTCTTGCCAAGTATGTGGATCAGCTTTTACAGAGAATTCCACTTTCAAAAGGCACATGCGAATACACACAGGTGAGAAACCATATTCTTGCAAAGTATGTGGATTAGCATTTACAGTGAATTCAAATTTAACAAAGCACATGCGAATTCACACAGGAGAGAAACCATATTCTTGTGAAGTATGTGGATCGGCATTTTCACTGAAATCCACTTTAAAAAGCCATATGCGGACACACACTGGAGAGAAACCATTTTCTTGTGAAGTCTGTGAAGTAAGATTTGCAAAGAAATCCACTTTAACAAAACATATGCAAATACATGCTTAAGAGAAAAATTTTCTTTGCTATGTTTGTGAATCATGCGAACACACTGCTAAGAAAATATTTTCTTGACAAATATGTTGGTCATCATTTTCAGAGAATCCAAAGTTATCAAATCACTTGTGAATACACACAGGAGAGAAACCATTTTCTTGTCAAATGTGTGGATCAGCATTTTCATATAATTCAGCATTGAAAACCATATGAGAAAGAAACCATAATTTTCTTGAGTGTGTTGATTAATATATGCACATGGCCACTTTAAAAAGATACATTGGAATACTTATATGAGAGACTTTGTTCTTATCAAGCAAATAAAAGAATTTATAAAATAAGTTTTCTTTAGTGTGCAGATACAAGTTTACAGAAATATATCTCCATTTAAAAACACACAGAGACTGACTATTGACTTTTCTAATGTGTATAACAGCATTTAACCAAAAATCACATTTAAAAAGCCTATCTTCTTGTAATGTGTTGTTCTGTATTTTCACAGGATTCCGAATTGGAAAGAAACTATTGTAAAGCATACACTAGAATGACTCCTTGCAATTATCAAGCATGTGAATGGGTATTTTCTGTGAGTTAAAATACACATAAAAATATTAAAAAACCTGAAAGAAAGTATCAGACAATATTCTCAAATGTCTACTGTTTAGACACATTTGAGAATTCTGACTTTATCTAAGAATGATTTGCATACTCTGCAGACAACTTTAGACACTTCTGTCCAATATATTATGTTTAATAAAAGTTTTAAACAAAAATATTTTACTTAAATGTATTTTTAATGATTTGTATATTCTGCTGCCAATTGTAGATATTATCATTAAAATTGCTATTAATTCAATATTATTTATTGCCTTTTCTAACTCACTATAGAACTTCATGACTTAAATATGATAAGCATTTAGTTTTTATTGATTTGTATATTCTGTTGTCCAGTGTAAATATTCTCACTTGACATGCTGTTTTATTGCCTTTTCTAACTCAGTATAGAACTTTATGCAACTCATTTGTATCCTGACTTAAATGTGATAAGCATTTAGTTTTTATTGATTTCTATATTCTGTTGTCCAGTGTAAATATTCTCACTTGACATGTTGTTTTATTGCCTTTTCTAACTCAGTATAGAACTTTATGCAACTCATTTGTATCCTGACTTAAATGGGGTAAGCATTTAGTTTTTATTGATTTGTATATTCTGTTGTCCAGTGTAAATATTCTCACTTGACATGTGTTTTATTGCCTTTTCTAAACTCAGTATAGAACTTTATGCAACTCATTTGTATCCTGACTTAAATGGGGTAAGCATTTAGTTTTTATTGATTTGTATATTCTGTTGTCCAGTGTAAATATTCTCACTTGACATGTTGTTTTATTGCCTTTTCTAACTCAGTATAGAACTTTATGCAACTCATTTGTATCCTGACTTAAATGGGTAAGCATTTAGTTTTTATTGATTTGTATATTCTGTTGTCCAGTGTAAATATTCTCACTTGACATGTTGTTTTTATTGCCTTTTAACTCAGTATAGAACTTTATGCAACTCATTTGTATCCTGACTTAAATGGGGTAAGCATTTAGTTTTTATTGATTTGTATATTCTGTTGTCCAGTGTAAATATTCTCACTTGACATGTTGTTTTATTGCCTTTTCTAACTCAGTATAGAACTTTATGCAACTCATTTGTATCCTGACTTAAATGGGGTAAGCATTTAGTTTTTATTGATTTGTATATTCTGTTGTCCAGTGTAAATATTCTCACTTGACATGTTGTTTTATTGCTTTTCTAACTCAGTATAGAACTTTATGCAACTCATTTGATCCTGAATTTAATGTGATAAGCATTTAGTTTTATTGATTTGTATATTCTGTTGTCCAGTGTAAATATTCTCACTGAATGCTGTTTTATTGCCTTTCTAACTCAGTATAGAACTTTATGCAACTCATTTGTATCCTGACTTAAATGGGGTAAGCATTTAGTTTTTATTGATTTGTATATTCTGTTGTCCAGTGTAAATATTCTCACTTGACATGTTGTTTTATTGCCTTTCTAACTCAGTATAGAACTTTTATGCAACTCATTTGTATCCTGACTTAAATGGGGTAAGCATTTAGTTTTTATTGATTTGTATATTCTGTTGTCCAGTGTAAATATTCTCACTTGACATGTTGTTTTATTGCCTTTTCTAACTCAGTATAGAACTTTATGCAACTCATTTGTATCCTGAATTTAATGTGATAAGCATTTAGTTTTTATTGATTTGTATATTCTGTTGTCCAGTGTAAATATTCTCACTTGACATGTTTTATTGCCTTTTCTAACTCAGTATAGAACTTTATTCAACTCATTTGTATCCTGACTTTAATGTGATAAGTATTTAGTTTTTATTGATTTGTATATTCTGCTGTCCAGTGTAAATATTCTCACTTGACATGCTGTAAGACTGTTTTCTCTTGGATCTTGTTTTGTGGCCTGTGGAGGGGGTCTAATGACAAAGACATGGTGGAGGCGATCAAAACTGAAGAAGGAAGCTCCAGCATAAAACATCTGCTGACTTGTAGGTATCCTTTGACTGGAAATTCCTAAGAGAAAATTTAAAAAATGTTGGTGGATGGTTCTATTGTTCGTATCAGCCATATTGCAAGGGGATCTAGATCAGAGAGATTGTTTTTGGTGAGGTGGAGTGCCATACCTACCGTCAGTAGACAGATCAATTTTCAATGATTTCTTTATTCTGCTGTCCAATATAAATATTCTCACTTGACATGATGTTTTATTGCCTTTTCTAACTCAGTATAGAACTTTATGCAACTTATTTGTATCCTGAATTAAATATGATAAGCATTTAGTTTTTATTGATTTGTATATTCTGTTGTCCATTGTAAATATTCACACTTGACATTCTGTTTTATTGCCTTTTCTAACTCAGTATAAAACTTTATGCGACTCATTTGTATCCTGACTTAAATGGGATAAGCATTTAGTTTTTATTGATTTGTATATTCTTGTTATGTCATGACCTCTTCACAATACGCCAAATGCACGCACTAAATACTCATACACTTTGTATCAGGGTTGACGTGCATGTTCGTTTCTATTCACAAGTGTACACATCCTTGGGGTTGCCTTGTTTATCACAAGCATAAATCTAGTAGCGGTCATTAGTCTGTTGACCCCAAAAGAATCATTCCACACTTTTTTCATGGTCAGTCGTGTAGGTATCACCTTAAAGGCAGTGGGTTTTTAGTTACGGTCAATTTGACTTGTGTTTACAACTATCACTCTCCTTAGTATCAGTCAAGTATCTGTTCACGTTTGTTTGTTTAATGGCTTTCATTCATAATTTCTCATACGATTTCTTTGGCGTAGTAAAATAAAGATGATGACAGTACTTCCTGCTTTTCAAATGGCTCAGTTATTTAATTTCTCCTGAATCGTTCTTGAGAGAGAAGTGGTAATATCTGTTCTTTTAAAGTTTGGCTTCGAGTTTTAGCTTCATTAATAGTGTGTGTTTTTAACTTTGTCCAGTGTAAAATATTAAGTGGGCCTCTTCACGACTTAGCAACCTCAGATATTTCTCAGTGACTTGTATGTTGCTCGCCTCGACTAACCTCAGCAAAAATCCTCAGCCCCAACTGCCTCTCAGTCCAGATTTGCTAAGATCCTTCTGGAATAAATATTTAGTTCTAGAGAAATCTTTTAATTCCACATGTCAATTAAATGTCACCAGTTCGTCTGAAAAATAAAACAAAAAAAACTTTTGGTGCCAAAATGTCTGAAATTTTTCAACCAGACTTTGAGACTATCGAACTAAGCCCCAGAATCGTAGTTTATTGTTTTTTTATGGCATAATGAGAATCCCATTATTTTCTGTTGGTCCCCCCCCACACACACACAACATCCATTACATTTTGTTGTCCAGTGTAAATATTCTCCCCTGACATATTGTTTTATGCCTTTTCTAACTCTATAGAACTTTAAGCAACTCTTGTGCATTCTGATTTAAATGTAATAAACATTAGGTCTTTTTATGTTAGCCATAGGTGACCTGTGATACTTAAGGATAGAATCCTTGTGGCTGAGCAGTTCATGACAGGCAACACTACACTTTTGCCTTTCTTTGGCTAAACAACGGCGTCTGGGGGACACCCAGACCCATCATATCAAACTCTTTATTCAGTCCATGTTCAGTATACTGTTTTCATTCCCCACAGCTGGGGTACAGGTGTTAAGCTGTGTTTATTATCATTTCTATATTACTGCTGCCCCTGACCAGCTTAGAGATAACTGTCACTTAGGACTGTATTAACCCAACACCTTTATCCATTATGCTATGTGTCCAATTGGACAATTAAGTGTGAATTTTGGGAAACTTATAAACTTAAGGTCTTGTTTTACCTAGAATATCTACCATTTTGCTATTGTATGATGTTTTTTACCCAACTCATATTGCATCTTTTTTTTTCCTAATCTAATCTAGCCTTTTTATTCCAATATTGTATTTATTTCTTTACTTGGTCTAATTAAGATGTTTCTATAGCCCTATCATATGAGCTGATTCTTGAGAGTTTTTTCTTCAATGTACTTCCCTATCTATTATCTTAACTTCATCCCATATATGGTCAGCCATACCCGACCTTCTATTTCTCCTCAAACCACTGCTTTACAGTCCTCTTCTAGTTTACTTTCAAGTGGTTGGCATGTTTCACCTTTGTATACTTTTTGCCACTGCAGAATGGAATGGATTACACACAATTTTTTGGTCATTTTGTATTCTGGTGGGGGCTTGACTCAGAGGAGATGTTCATGAAGAATCGAGTGACTCCTGATGTTGTCCTGATGTCATATGGATCACATATTTTAAAATCTTTTCAGCCAAGCATAGTGCAATACAGACTGTGGTAAGTTTTTGGTATTCATCCTCTGTCCTGCGATCCAACATTCTCGTAGCTGAGGTTATGTTCTCAGGATAGTAAGTTCAAAAAGAAGGTTACTGAGTTCAAGAAAGTTCCCAGTCTGGCAGAAGTACTTGAAGAAGGCCGTAGGGCACATTGCTGAAACATTGTACAGATAACAAGAAAATATGAGGATAATAGCCCAAATAATTCAAATAATACTAATCAAGCCTTATCTCAAAAATTCAGAAAAATAGTAAAAATAAAAATATGGCAAAAATATCACAAAAAACTCTCTGCTCCGGGGTGGTAGTACCTGTTAAGGTCCCATCTCTGGGTTAAATAGATCAAAATAAATTTTGAAAAGAATAGTAAAAAAAATTGATTTAACAAAAAGTAAAATTTTAATACCCATCTTCGAATGAAACAAAATGTCTTTGGTATAAAATAACCAAAAAGGTTTAATCTGACATAAGATTCAACCAACCAATTAAATTGAAAGATATAGCAAAAATATCACAAAAAACTCTCCGCAAATGTCCTAATGTGAGTGACCAGCAGCAGGATTGTATTATGTAATTGAACTTTATTTTCATTCAGTACATGATAAGGAAATTGACTACAATCACACACAGCCTGAATTTATCAAAAATGCTGAAAATGCTTTTTTAAAATATTTTTTTTAGAGAAAATCTCAAAGTAGTTTTGACTAACTATTGAATCAGTTAGTCTACTGTTGATTTGAATAACAGCAGCTAGCTGAGTACATAATGAAGCAGTGTCCAAGACAGCTGGTATATATAGAAATCAAGAACGATCTATTCATGAATTTGGGTGATTTGGGTGATTCCATTCCTTGAGTTCTAATTGGCTGCTTGACTGCTTTATTTGAATGACATTGTGGAGTCTTATAATACCTTGTCATTCTGCAGTAGACTTTGTGACTATTCAGGTTTGTATTGGGTTACAACCGTTTGTTGCCATGTCTTCCCAGTTCGACGTACGTATTGGAACTTTGATAGTATTCTTCACTAACGAGATGCCTTTTGGTTTAATTAAGAGTTTTCCTTCTGTTAAATTGGTTGCCATACCAAAGGTTATAGAGTCAGTCTACTTTACTATTTACCCATATAAATAGTAAAAATATAGCAGAATATTGCAAAAAACCTCTCTGCAAATGACCTTCTATGGGTGGCCAGCAGATTGCATTATGTAATTGGACTTTATTTTCATTACAGCTTGAATTTATCAAAAATGCTGAGAATTCTGAAGTTAATTATTCTTTAAATTGTTTTTAGAGGAACTCTCAAATAAGTTTTGACCAATGGAAATGAGAGGCACCTTTGGTTTAATTCAGAGTTTCTTCTGTTAAACATGTCTGCCATAACCAAGGTTCTATAGAGCCCAGTCTACTTTGCCTAACACATCATTCAATAAGTCCACAGCTTAACTTAATAAACAAACTTTTAGGCAAAATTGAGCTATTATCAACATTTAGTCTCCTTCTAGAAGGATTACACTGATTCCAACACTTCTCTAAACAATTCAATACCTTTTTTGTAGAATGATATTGTTCTTTGCCTTCAAAATACGCCGAGTTTCCAATAGCACTTTCTTCATTGGAGCCAAATCTCTTTACCCTGGAACATCTCTTTTGAGCTTATCTGCAAACAGCCAAGTAGTCACTTGAGGCAGATCTGCGAGAATAGAGTGGTGAGAAATAGAGATGGGTGTCGGAAGCCAATTCATAGTGCAATTCCTGTAGTTTTGCTATTTTGCAATCGAACTTGTGACACATGTGCATTGTATTGGTGAAAGAGCCACTTTTTTCTTCTTCATTTGTGATCCTTTTTTTTGGTGATGTTCATTCCTCAATGCACCATATGCTAATATATAATATTTGCTATTGATTATTCTTTCTTCTCTAGGTATGTGATAAACAACATACCTTGCGCCATCCAAAAATACGGGATGCCGCCAAACCCTGCCTGCTGATTTTTGCATCTTTGGTCGCTTAGACTGGTTTTCACCTTGCTGCCTGGTCTCCAACTCAGCTGACTGTCGATTTGACTCTGGAGTGAGTGGCAGATCCATGTTTCATCCATTTGTCAGATAATTATGCAAAAACTCCATTTGTTGTTCTGTATTGAAGCCATTTGCACAAATATGCTCTCTGAATCAACTTTTTCGATGCAAGTTGGAGCAAACGCAGCACCCACTGTGAACAGCAGCATTTTCATTGACAAATGTTCATTCAAAATGTTGTACGAACGAACATATTAATGAGCATTTAAGTATAAAATAGAAATACTAAAAAAACATTAAGATTGTGAAATACAAATATCAGACGCAAAATGAAATTAAATTTTTCGGTTTTTCATAAATTATTATCCCTCTGTCAAACAACTTTTGTCCCATAACATGGCATGATCTGCACGAACTGTTTATGAATTCATATTGAATTCGTTACACACACAGCGCACTTCACAGACACAGACAGAAACACACCACATACACAACACACACAAACACATATATTATATATATTATATATATATATTATATATATGGGTTTCAACAGACATACGTGTCGGGTACCAACCTGATATTAATCGAAAACCAATTACATTCAGCCCGGATGTAACCCTGACGAATTCAGATGCATGAAACATCAGAGATAGGTTATTTCATATCCATTTCTTAAATAAATTTTTCTCTACATTGTATTGAGCACTTTGTATTGTTTATTTCACAGTCTAACCCCTGGATACTGTGCGACCATCCCTATGATCGTACCCGTACCTTACGGTAAGCCACTACTCATACATAACGTATTTATATATATATAATATAGCATAGCTTATGATAGATTAGATAGATAGATATTATATAATCTATATAAATATATATATATACTATATATATATATATATTGCAGAAGGCAGCTGCATTCACCATTATTCAACTTCTCTGCTTATCTCACGCATCTTCAATTTACAATCCGGCCGAAATGAGGTTCGTGGATTTTTTATTTTGGTTGTTTCCAGAACAACTTGCCTGAATTTTGGTGACCTGAGCTTTCAGCATCATTATGTCTCTACAGACTTGCCATTAAAAGTCAGTAATATACCACCTACTATAAACTGATTATTTCCAAACAGAGCAAATAACACGTAGATCAAAGCTATTGCTTTGCTTGAACAGATATTCTTCCCCATCCAGAAAGTTTATCAACAACACAAATTCACAATTTTCCATTGTTTTATGATTTTCAACTGTAAGTAAGAGTAAAGTCAACAGAGCGGCCTAAAGTCGGTATTCAGCCAGATCAACCCGAGAGTCATCCCCTTTTTCAATAGCACTAGACCAAGGAGATTGTTTTTTAGCCCATCTAGGTGGCAGCGCACCACACCTACACAACATCAGCTCCTTATTTACCACACAGATCCCTGTTACCTCACTCACTACGCTGAGTTGCGCGAGGACCGGTATCGAATAGGAACCTTGTGGTTTTCTTAGCCGAAACGCTCTACTGACTGATGCTAACCCGGCCCATTTTAAATTTGTAAACTAATAATCTGATTTTGGGACTCAAAAATTTGACACATGCTATTGTGAAAGGTTATTTATGGATTTTTCTTTTGTTTGGTCACATCACATATATATCAGGCCCACCGAGTGGGTACTTATTGAGCTTAGATGTGTTTTTTTACCCAAGCTGAGAGAGAAATTATGGGATGATATACCTTCCCAGGGTGTTAGCACCTGGCAAAATACAACCAGCCCATAGTCATAAGATATTGAACTCATGCTGCCATTTCCTATGACGTAACATTACACCACTCAAAAAAGTATCAGTTATTGTTTTGATCAACTGAGTTTCAAAATCTCTTGAATGCAAGGTGTTTGCTTTGTATTTTAGTAGCTCATTCATTTTGAAAGCCATGAATCTGTGTATTCTTCTAACCACATATCAGATATTAGCGTAAATATTAGGCCAGACTAAGATCTGTCTAGCCTTAGACTAGCTAGAGAAATTCAGAAACTGAAAAATCTGTCTGTGTTGCAGTAATCTACCATTCTTCTGTTATCAGCTCATCCAAAAAGTAGGCTGATCCTAACAAAAGTTTGTCACTTATAAACAAATGTCCACTGCTGTAAATCATTTACTAAGTCTTGGCTTAGTTAAATGATCATCATTGAAATGTATCATACATCATCATCAATCTCATCATCATCAAGCCCATGCATGACAACACGCGGACACCCAATGACATCTGCTCTCACCACCTGTCCCTATGGCCATCTCTCCTTAGAAAGTTCCTCCACATGGTCGCACAATAGCTGTTGTTAATGAAATCTTTGGCTAATCAGTTAACACTTGACGCGTAATTTCCAATGTTACAAATCATCCAGAAACAGTACACATGACACCCATCCTCTTTAATTTTTACTGAATTTTTTATACAGGGTGTGGACTATTCAACAATTGATGAATCCCTAAATTTGACGCTTCAATTTTCCAAAAAACTTATAAGTTATGTTGTTTTTTGGCTCTCGCAAATTTGGTAGAGTTTCCGAAAAAAATAGCCAACTTATTTAATCTTTTTTTATTTTAGACTGTTAAAATGAGTTCTAGAGTTCCCTACATACTAAAAATTGTTTTTTTTTTGCCCAGCGGAATCCAAAAATGCCTATCAATAAAGTACTTTAATGACAAACCAAATTTTAAGATTATTTTGATGATTTTCTGATTTTTTCATAGCAGATCAATCATCAAATTAATTTTTAAGAAAAATAGGTTACAAAAAGTTGCCCATTTTTCGATGATTCCCTCAGATTTAGAGAGACCTTAAAATTGACATAACTCTGTCAATTCTTGGAATTTGGAAACCCAAATTTGGAGATTGTCTAACTTTTTCATCTTAATCCACACATGGGCAAATTTCATAAACAATGGAAGCCAGATGGGTAACATGGGCCACCTGGAGGAGATGACAATGGATTTACCCACGTCAGTGAGATCCAATTGTTCATGCTGCATACAATTGTTCATGCTGATAAGGTGTCCAGAAGAAAACAATCACTACTGAGCTTTGTCCTTACTCTCCAGAATTTCTAGAATGTCTTGTTTGTCTGACTTGGTATGGTTATCTGTAGATAGGAAGTTATACGTTTTTAATGGGCCACTCATTTAGGCTTCAAGTACTTGTCCAGCCGCGAAATCCTTAGGTAAAAAATTCCAGACCATATAAACTTTAGGCACCCCTTTGCGCATCTCAGTCTTCAATAGCGGACATATTTTTCATTATAACACTGTCAAAATCTTGTTGTTTGTCAACAGATGATTTTTAGAGTTTTTGTAAATTATAAACTAAACCCTAACCCTTAAACCCCTAAAAACAACCAGATTTTTGACATGTAAGATCTGAAAAAATGTCCTTAATTGAAACGACGATCACAACAAGGAGTGCCTAAAGCGTCTCATGGCCAAGAATCCTTTGCGTTTTGTTAAGTTCCTTCATCCTATGATTGCAAATGGACGTCTGCTTCAGTATCAGTGATTTAAGTAGTAAGCTAGCTCATGCCATCTATGACTGTTGATTTGGCAGAAGGAATCAGACCATGTGACCTCGCCGCCAGTTCTATAGATTTAGATGGTGTATTGATACGCCGACACCTTATACTACCACCTATATTCCAAACACAATTAAGTGACCAGTAACAGTCATTGTAGACACTACTTCTCACATGTCACCAGCACAACCTGGTAGCGTAGGCGAAGATTAGGAACTGGACACAGACACTTATGATTAACTCTCTCGAACACTACACAGGCCTAGATGCCCACAGATGTTATATCTCTTCTGTATCCCAATAACGACAAATAAAAATTATATGTTATATAATAACGCCCCTTTGGTTAAAAACACAACATATATAACAGATCACCAAATCTCTTCACGAGACCATGACAACTCCTATGTGTTCGATATTAGCTTCTGCCATTTGCTTCAAGACAGCAACACAGTTATCCTTTAGTATCCCATGATCTATTCTCATTTCAGCATTTTTGTGAAAGTCCATGTGGTGTAGCCATACAGTAGTTACTGATATAGCTACAGCCTGGAAAGTATTACCCATATATGAGGAAGATCTTGATTCTCTATTTGAAATTTTTTAATAGCATTTTGCCTTTTCCTATTTCTCTATTTTACCTAGGGTTTCTGTAGATAGATATTGCTACCTTAAACGGTAATATGCACTGGTCTATTAATTTTATCAAAGGCTTGCCATTTAAGAATTTAACTTAGTCATGTAGTTCCATCTTTCCATTTTATATTCAAATTTTAATTCAGGTATTGTGGGTTACTACTTATCATTATCATTTCTCATTTGGTGAAGTGGATTAATTTATCGACAGACATGTATTCATCTTAATTTGGCCAGCATTAATTATTTTACTTTTCTATATAATGCATAAAAAACCTGAATTTTATGATTGATTGATACATAAATGTATCATCTTATAGGTATAGATTAACATCATTTTCTATAAAAATGCATAAAATCTAATTAAGCTGTCAGAGTTTGTTTTCTTTAATATGTTCACTTTTTCTTTAATAAAATCCACGAATTTTATACATTGAACTGATAACAGTGTATTTATCTTAATTTACAGAAAAATGAAATGACATGATTTCTTTAAGAAGTGTTAGACTTGTTTTTTCTTTAATGCCACAACTCTGATTAAGTAATTTATTTCAGGACATATTTCGAGGACACTTTCACATATCTTATTTTTTAGTGTCGGCGGAAGTAAGTAAAGTCCGACGGCGGCCCTTAAAGTCAGTAATCAGCCCAGTCAGCCTACGGGAGTCATATTCCCTTTTCAATAGCCGCGCCTTTTAGACCAAGGAGATTGTATTTAGCATCTGAGGTGAAGTGCCACACTACCATCAGCCTCCTTCACTTTTACCGCACAGATTCCCTGTTGCCTTACTCATATGCTGAGTTGGCGAGACGGTTATCGAACTAGGAACCTTGTGGTTTCTAGCCGAACACTCTACAACTGAGCTAACCTGGCCACTAATGTCGGGGCGAGAGAAGTACACCATCTCGAATATTTGATTTACCTTGGATGTTACTTTATTTTCGTAAATCCCAAACACACATCTGCGTAAGTGTACGAGCTGTCTCCTACTTGCTATTGACTTAAAACGTTACCATCCTAAACCGGTTCTCTGATTTATATCGCCATGAGAAAGGCAAGTGAGAGTGAGTCAAAAGCGCCGTCACTCACTCTCAAGGGCCATCAGCTGCACAACAACGCCATAACATGTTTCTACACTACCTAATATAAGTATTAGATTCAATTTAATTATTGTAACACAAAAGGTCCAAGCAGTTAGTGAGCTAAGACCAGAATCAGGCCAGATTAATATATTATAAGTTAATACAACTAATCTCGTGATAAAAAGCAGAATCAAGCAATTTTTGCTTTCGACAGTTATATTAATTAGGAATAGAAAAGATGAGGTCATTGCTTGCGCTTGGTCACTATGGTTAAGTCGGCCGTATAATTTCGCGAAGATCTTATATGTAAAGTAGCCACTCTGGCACACCTCTCCTTATTTACAAAAGAGATAAGCGTGTCTATCATTACGTTTGCTGGTTTGTAATTGATGAGGTATTCTCTCTCTTCTG
>CM042151.1:87385780-87471290 GCA_023376005.1 Doryteuthis pealeii
CAGGCAATGCAATCATTAAGATAAAGAAAAAGTATCTTTTAAAAAGTCAAATATAACATTAGATAAAAGAAAGAGAGAAAATATAGTTAAGATTAAATTTTAGAACACAATCAATTTCGGCGACCCGAAGGGAATTGTTTGCTAAAAAAGCGAATATAAGGGAAGATAATCAGAGATTGCCTTGATTAAATTAAATACGATATGAAAATAATAGAAACTACTAAGAAAACAGTTAAGAAATGTTTGTTTTCAATTTGCATGATTTAAAAAATATTAAGATCTGTTAAATTCAAACATTTATGACAGATTTAATTTATAATAAATATCTTATTCTAATGACAAAAGAATTGAAAAAGAAAGTTCTTTATCGATTATGATTGTATGGGGTGTTTCAACCTTTGGTCATTTGAATAAAAGAAATTTCCATTCCTAATTTGTACATTTCCCGAACAATCAGATCCAAAAACCACTTTGAAAATAAAATAATAAGAAAAAAATTTAAAAAATAAACAAGAGGGAAACTTATTTGAATATTTAAAAGTAATTTTATTTAAAAGTAAAACATAACTTTTGTAGTGTGTTTTGATTTTTTGAAGTTTTTAAAGACAATATTTTCTTTTCAAATTAATGGAAAAAAAAGTATTTTAAATAATACAATTGACCAATTCTTATTTACTTAAAAATAACGGTAAATTTTAAAACGTCTGGAAGTGCAATGTTTTACAAAATATTTTTATCATAAATCAAGATATATTTAATCCATCTAAAAAATATGTTTAGAAATGCTTCATTTTGTGCAGTCAGTGGAGCATTGGCTAAACTCAGCGTATGAGTAGCATAGGGATCTGCGCAGTAAAGTAAGGAAGCTGGTGGTGTGTGGCGCTCCACCTCAGATGCAAAAACAAATTTCCTTGGTCAAGAAAAGGGATAGACTCACTGATTGGCTAATACCGACTTTAGGCTACCCCGACTTTACTTTTTTTTATTTTTCAAGGTCTTCATATATTTAAAAATTATGATTAACTAATTATAAATCAATATTTCCAAATTAAAAGTTACCCAGGAGATCTTCCGCAATATATATTCCAAGATCTTTCTTCTTTAAATATCTAAAAATTATTAATAGAAAAACATATTAATTGTACTTCTCTACCCCGACATTAGGGGCCAGGTTAGCTCAGTCTGTAGAGCGTTCGGCTAGAAACCACAAGGTTCCTAGTTCGATACCGGTCCTCGCCAACTCAGCATATGAGTAGCACAGGGATCTGTGCGGTAAAGTAAGGAGCTGATGGTAGGTGTGGCACTCCATCTCAGATGCTAAAACAATCTCCTTGGTCTAGCGCTATTGAAAAGGGGATAGACTCCCTAGCTGACTGGCTGATACTGACTTTAGGCCGCCTGGACGACTTTTTTTACCCTGACACCAAAAATATAATGATATGTGAAAGTGTCCTGAAATAATGTCCTGAGAATAAATTTACTTAACCGAGTTGTGGCATTAAAGAAAACAAGTCTAACACTTCTTAAGAAATCATGTCATTTCATTTTCTGTAAATTAAAAATAAATACACTGTTATCAGTCAAGTATAAAATTCAGTGGATTTTATTAAAGAAAAAGGATATTAATTGTTCTTAAACAACTATAACAATTATTAGATTTTTATGTTTTTATAGAAAAGGATATTAATCAACCAATTAAGAAGAATACATTCTTTAAAATTAACTTCACCAAATGAGAAATGAAATGATAAGTAGAACCCACAATACCTGATTAAAATTGAATAAAATGGAAAAGATGGACTACAACTAAGTTAAATCTTAAATGGCAAGCCTTTGAAATTAATAGACCAGTGCATATACCTAGGTAGCAATATCTAATCTACAGAAACCTAGGTAAATAGAGAAATAGGAAAGGCAAAAATGGCTATTAACAGATTATCAAATAGAAATCAGATCTCTCATATAAAATGGGAATACTTTCAGGCTGTAGCTATATCAGTACTACTGTATGGCTACACCACATGGACTTTCACAAAATGCTTGAAGAGAAAGATAAATGGGAACTAAAGGATACTGTGTGCTGTCTTGAAGAGATGTGTTGTTATAATGTTGTGTTTAACAAAGGCGTTATTATATAAACATATAATTTTATTTGTCGTTATTGGGAATACAGAGAGATATAAATCTGTGCATCTAGGCCCTGTGTAGTGTTCGAAGTAGTTATATCAATAAGTGTCTGTGTCAGTTCCTAATCTTCCTACGCTACCAGGTTGTGCTGTGACATGTGAGGAAGTAGTTCTACAATACTGTTACATGGTCACTTAATTGTGTTGGAATATAGTGGTATATAAGGTGTCCTACAATACACCATCTAAATTTATAGACTGGCCGAGGTCACAGTCTATTCCTCTGCCAATCAACAGTCATAATGCATGACTAGCTGACTACTTTGTCACTGATACTGAACAGACGTCCATTTGCAATCATGGATAAAGGTACTTACAACCAAAGGATTCTTGGACCATATGACCTTTAGGCACCCCTTTTGTGATCTCGTTTCTTAAGGACATTTTTTTCATTAACACGTCAAAATCCGGTTGTTTGTTAGGGGTTAGGGGTTAGTTTTATAATTTAAAAAAAACTTAAAAATCATCTGTTGACAAACAACAAGATTTTGACAGTGTAAATGAAAAAAATGTCTATGAAACGAGATCGCAAAAGGGGTGCCTAAAGGTTATATGGTCTGGATTTTTTACCAAGGATTTCCGCTGGACAAGTACTTGAAGCTAAATGATGGCCATAAAAATGTAATAACTTCCTATCACAGAAACCATCCAAGTCAAACAAACAAGACATTCTAGAAATTTCTGGAGAAGTAAGGAGAAACTCATAAGTGATGTTTTCTTCTGGACACCTACACATGAACAATTGGATGCACATGAACAATTAGACTCACGAGTGGGTAATTCCATGTCATCTCCTCCGGGCCATGTTACCCATCTGCTTCAATTTTTATGAAATCTTGCCCATGTGTGGATTAAGATAAAGTTAGACAATCTCCAAAATTTGGGTTTCCAATTCCAAAATTTGACAGAGTTATGTCAATTATTAGGTTCTCAAATCTGAGGGGAATCACGAAAAATGGCAACTTTTTGTAACCTATTTTGTCTATAAAATTAATTTGATATTGATCTTGCTATGAAAAAATCAGAAATCATCAATAACTTAAAATTGGTTGTCGTTAAGACTTTTATGATAGCATTTTTGGATTCCCTGGGCAAAAAAAAACAATTTTTAGTAGTAGGGAAACTCTAGAACTCATTTTACAGTCAAAAATAGATTACAAAAAGTTGCTATTTTTTGCGAACTCCACCAAATTTCGAGAGCAAAAAAACAACATAACTTAAATTTTTGGAATTGAAGCTCAAATTTTAGGGATTATCTAATGTTGATATAGTCCACACCTGTAAAAAAATTCAGTAAAATTAAAGAGGATGGGTGACAATTGTACTTTTTTCTGGATGATTTGACATGGAATTACCTCAGTGTTATTAGCCAAAGATTTCATAACAACAGCTATGTGCAGACCATGTGGAGGAACTTTCTAGGAGAGATGGCCAATAGGGACAGGTGGTGAGAGAGAGTCATGGGTGTCCGTGTTGTCAGCATGCTTTGATGATGATGATGATGAATGATGTATATAACATTCAATGATGATCATTCACAAAGCCAAGACTTAGTAAATGATTTACAAGTGGAATTTGTTTATAGTGACAACTTTTGTAGGATCAGCCATACTTTTTGGATGAGCTGATAACAGAAGAATGGTAGATTACTGCAACACAGATTTTTCAGTTTCTGAATTTCTTCTCTAGCTAGACAGATCTTAGTCTGGCCTAATATTTACCAATATCTGTGATTAGAAGAAACACAGATTCATGCCTTTCCAAAATGAATGAGCACTAAATACAAAGCAAACATCCTCATTCACAATTTGAACTCAGCTGATCAAGACAATAACTGATACTTTTTTGGAGTGGTGTAATGTTTATCGTCATAAGAAATAGCAGTATGAGTTCAAATCTATGACAGGGCTGGTTGTATTTTGCCAGGTACTAACACCCTTGGGAAAGGTATACATCCCATAATTCTCTCTCCATCTATGGGTAAAAAAACACATCACTCAATAAGTACCGGGCCTGATATATAGATGATGTGACCAACAAAAAATGCATATGATTTCTATAAATTACTAACCTTCAAATAGCATGTGTCAAAATTTGAGCCCAATCAGATTATTAGTTTACAAATTTAATGGGCTGGGTTAGCTCAGTCAGTAGAGCGTTTGGCTAGAAACCACAAGGTTCCTAGTTCGATACCGGTCCTCGCCAACTCAGCGTATGAGTAGCACAGGGATCTGTGTGGTAAAGTAAGGAGCTGATGGTAGGTGTGGCGCTCCACCTCAGATGCTAAAAAACAATCTCCTTGGTCTAGTGCTATTGAAAAGGGGATAGACTCCCTCGCTGACTGGCTGATACCGACTTTAGGCCGCCCCGTTGACTTTACTTTACTTACAGTTGAAAATCATAAAACAATGGAAAATGTGAATTTTGTGTGTTGATAAAGCTTTCTGATGGGGAAAATACTGTTCAAGCAAAGCAATAGCTTGATACATGTTATTTTCTCTGTTGGAAACAACAGTTAAGAGGTGGCATACTGACTTTAAATGCAGTCGTAGAGACATAAATGATGCTGAATGCTCAGGTCACCAAAATTCAGCAGTTGTTCTGGAAAACACCAAAAAAATCCCCGAACTCATTTCGGACGATTGTAAATTGAAGATGCGTGAGATAGCAGAGAAGTTGAATGGTGAATGCACTGCCTTCTGCATATATATATATATATATATATATATATATATATATTTTATGTATATATATGTATATAGATATATCAATATCTATCTATCTATCTATATATATATATACGTTAATGTATGAGTAGTGGCTTACCGGTAGGTACGGGTACGATCATAGGGAGCGCACAGTATCCAGGGGTTAAGACTGTGAAAAAACAAATACAAAGTGCTCAATACAATGTAGAGAAAAATTTATTTAAGAAATGGATATAAACTAACCTACTCGAGTTTCATCATCTGAATCGTCAGGGTTACATCCGCTGAATTGAGTTTTCGATTAATATCAGTTGGTACCACGTATGTCTGTTGAAACCATATATTATATATATATATATATATATATATATATGTGTGTGTGTGTGTGTGTGTGTCTCTGTCTGTGTCTGTGTGTGCCTGTGTGTGTAACGAATTCAATATGAATTCATAAACAGTCGTGCAGATATGCCATGTTATGGGACAAATGTTGACAGAGGGATATAATTTATGAAAACCGAAAATTTAATTTCATTTTTGCGTCTGATATTTGTATTTCACAATCTTATGTTTTTTTTAGTATTTCTATTTTATATTATAATGCTCATTAATATGTCGTCAATTTTGAATGAACATTTGTCAATGAAAATGCTGTGTTCACAGTGGGTGCTGCGTTTGCTCACACTTGATCGAAAAGTTGATTCAGAGCATATTTTGCAAATGCTTCAATACAACAAAATGGAGTTTTTGCATAATTATCTGACAATGGATGAAACATGGATCTGCCACTTCACTCCAGAGTCAAATCGACAGTCAGCTGAGTGGACAGCAGCAGGTGAAAACCGTCTAAAGCGACCAAAGATGCAAAAATCAGCAGGCAAGGTTTTGGCCTCCGTATTTTTGGATGCGCAAGGTATTTTGTTTATCAATTACCTAGAGAAAGAAAGAATAATCAATAGCAAATATTATATTACATTATTGGTGCATTTGAAGGAAGAAATCCCAAAAAAGGATCACAAATGAAGAAAAAAAAGTGCTCTTTCACCAATACAATGCACTGTGTCACAAGTCGATTGCAACAATAGCAAAACTACAGGAATTGCACTATGAATTGCTTCCACACCCACTCTATTCTCCAGATCTGACCTCAAGTGACTACTGGCTGTTTGCAGAACTCAAAAGAATGTTCCAGGGAAAGAGATTTGGCTCCAATGAAGAAGTGCTATTGGAAACTCGGGCGTATTTTGAGGCCAAAGACAAATCATTCTACAAAAAAGGTATTGAATTGTTAGAGAAGTGTTGGAATCAGTGTATCCTTCTAGAAGGAGACTATGTTGATGAATAAGCTCAAATTTTGCCTAAAAGTTGTTTTATTAGTTAAGCCTTGGACTTATTGAATGATGTGTTAGCAAAGTAGACTGGGCTCTATAACCTTTGGTATGGCAACATGTTTAACAGAAGGAAAACTCTGAATTAAACCAAAGGGCCTCTCATTTCATTGGTCAAAACTTATTTGAGAGTTCCTCTAAAAACAATTTAAAGAATAATTAACATCAGAATTCTCAGCATTTTTGATAAATTCAAGCTGTATGAAAATAAAGTCCAATTACATAATGCAATCTGCTGGCCACCCATAGAAGGTCATTTGCAGAGAGGTTTTTTGCAATATTCTTGCTATATTTTTACTATTTATATGGGTAAATAGTAAAGTAGATTGGACTCTATAACCTTTGGTATGGCAACCAATTTAACAGAAGGAAAACTCTTAATTAAACCAAAAGGCATCTCGTTAGTGAAGAATAATCAGAGTTCCAATTACCGTCGAACTGGGAAGACATGGCAACAAACGATTGTAACCCAATACAAACCTGAATAGTCGCAAAGTCTACTGCAGAATGACAAGGTATTTATAAGACTCCACAATGTCATTCAAATAAAGCAGTCAAGCAGCCAATCAGAACTCAAGGAATGGAATCACCCAAATCACCCAAATTCATGAATAGATCGTTCTTGATTTCTATATATACCAGCTGTCTTGGACACTGCTTCATTATGTACTCAGCTAGCTGCTGTTATTCAAACCAACAGTAGACTAACTGATTCAATAGTTAATCAAAACTACTTTGAGATTTTCTCTTAAAAAATATTTTAAAAAAGCATTTTCAGAATTTTTGATAAATTCAGGCTGTGTGTGATTGTAGTCAATTTCCTTATCATGTACTGAATGAAAATAAAGTTCAATTACATAATACAATCCTGCTGCTGGTCACTCACATTAGGACATTTGCGGAGAGTTTTTTGTGATATTTTTGCGATATCTTTCAATTTAATTGGTTGGTTGAATCTTATGTCAGATTAAACCTTTTTGGTTATTTTATACCAAAGACATTTTCTTTCATTCGAAGATGGGTATTAAAATTTTACTTTTTGTTAAATCAATTTTTTTTACTATTCTTTTCAAAATTTATTTTGATCTATCTAACCCAGAGATGGGACCTTAACAGGTACTACCACCCCGGAGCAGAGAGTTTTTTGTGATATTTTTGCCATATTTTTATTTTTACTATTTTTCTGAATTTTTGAGATAAGGCTTGATTAGTATTATTTGGGCTATTATCCTCATATTTTCTTGTTATCTGTACAATGTTTCAGCCAATGTGCCCTACGGCCTTCTTCAAGTACTTCTTGCCAGACCTGGGAACTTTCTTGAACTCAGTAACCTTCTTTTTGAACTTACTATCCTGAGAACATAACCTCAGCTACGAGAATGTTGGATCGCAGGACAGAGGATGATACCCAAAAACTTACCACAGTCTGTATGCACTATGCTTGGCTGAAAAGATTTTAAAATATGTGATCCATATGACATCAGGACAACATTCAGGAGTCACTCGATTCTTCATGAACATCTCCTCTGAGTCAAGCCCCCACCAGAATACAAAATGACCAAAAATTGTGTGTAATCCATTCCATTCAGCAGTGGCAAAGTATACAAAGGTGAAACATGCCAACCACTGAAAGTAAAACTAGAAGAGGACTGTAAAGCAGTGGTTTGAGGAGAAATAGAAGAGTCGGGTATGGCTGACCATATATGGGATGAAGTTAAGATAATAGATAGGGAAGTACATTGGAAGAGAAAACGTCTCAAAGAATCAGCTCATATGATAGGCTATAGAAACATCTTAATTAGACCAAGTAAAGAGATAAATACAATATTGGAATAAAAAGGCTAGATTAGATTAGGAAAAAAAAGATGCAATATGAGTTGAGGTATAAAACATCGTACATAAGCAAAATGGTAGATATTCTAGGTAAAACAAGACATTAAGTTTATAAGTTCCCAAAATTCACACTTAATTGTCCAATTGGACACATAGCATAATGGATAAAGGTGTTGGGTTAATACAGTCCTAAGTGACAGTTATCTCTAAGCTGGTCAGGAGCAGCAGTAATATAGAATGATAATAAACACAGCTTAACACCTGTACCCCAGCTGTGGGGAATGAAAACAGTATACTGAACATGGACTGAATAAAGAGTTTGATATGATGGGTCTGGGTGACCGCCGGTTTAGCCAAAGAAAGAGCCAAAAGTGTAGTGTTGCCTGTCATGAACTGCTCAGCCACTAGGATTCTATCCTTAAGTATCACAGGTCACCTATGGCTAACATAAAAAAGACCTAAATGTTTATTACATTTAAATGCACAAGAGTTGCTTAAAGTTCTATAGAGTTAGAAAAGGCAATAAAACAATATGTCAGGGGAGAATATTTACACTGGACAACAAAATGTAATGGATTTGTGTGTGTGTGTGTGTGGGGGGGACCAACAGAAAATAATGGGATTCTCATTATCGCCATAAAAAAACAATAAACCACGATTCTGGGGCTTAGTTCGATAGTCTCAAAGTCTGGTTGAAAAATTTCAGACATTTTGGCAACCAAAAGTTTTTTTGATTTATTTTTCAGACGAACTGGTGACATTAATTGACATGTGGAATTAAAAGATTTCTCTAGAACAAATATTTATTCCAGAAGGATCTTAGCAAATCTGGACTGAGAGGCAGTTGGGCTGAGAATTTTTGCTGAGGTTAGTCGAGGCGAGCAACATACAAGTCACTGAGAAAATATCTGAGGTTGCTAAGTCGTGGAAGAGGCCCGCTTAATATTTTATACTGGACAAAGTTAAAAACACACCTATTAATGAAGCTAAAACTCGAAGCCAAATTTTAAAAGAACAGATATTACCACTTCTCTCTCAAGAATGATTCAGGAGAAATTAAATAACTGAGCCATTTGAAAAGCAAGAAGTACTGTCCTCATCTTTATTTTACTACGCCAAAGAAATCGTATGAGAAATTATGAATGAAAGCCATTAAACAAACAAACGTGAACAGATACTTGACTGATACTAAGGAGAGCGATACTTGTAAACACAAGTCAAATTGACCGTAACTAAAAACCCACTGCCTTTAAGGTGATACCTACATGACTGACCCCAAAGAAAGTGTGGAATGATTCTTTTGGGGGTCGACAGACTAACGACCGCTACTAGATTTATGTTTGTGATAAACAAGGCAACCCCAAGGAGGTGTTCACTTGTGAATAGAAACGAACATGCATGTCAACCCTGATACAAAGTGTATGAGTATTTAGTGCGTGCATTTGGCGTACTGTGAAGAGGTCATGACATAACAAGAATATACAAATCAATAAAAACTAAATGCTTATCACATTTAAGTCAGGATACAAATGAGTTGTATAAAGTTCTATACTGAGTTAGAAAAGGCAATAAAACAACATGTCAATTGAGAATATTTACACTGGACAACAGAATATACAAATCAATAAAAACTAAATGCTTATCACATTTAAGTCAGGATACAAATGAGTTGTATAAAGTTCTATACTGAGTTAGAAAAGGCAATAAAACAACATGTCAATTGAGAATATTTACACTGGACAACAGAATATACAAATCAATAAAAACTAAATGCTTATCCCATTTAAGTCAGGATACAAATGAGTTGCATAAAGTTCTATACTGAGTTAGAAAAGGCAATAAAACAGAATGTCAAGTGTGAATATTTACACTGGACAACAGAATATACAAATCAATAAAAACTAAATACTTATCCCATTTATGTCAGGATACAAATAAATTGCATAAAGTTCTATACTGAGTTAGAAAAGGCAATAAAACAACATGTCAAGTGAGAATATTTACACTGGACAACAGAATATACAAATCAATAAAAACTAAATGCTTATCACATTTAAGTCAGGATACAAATAAGTTGCATAAAGTTCTATACTGAGTTAGAAAAGGCAATAAAACAGAATGTCAAGTGAGAATATTTACACTGGACAACAGAATATACAAATCAATAAAAACTAAATGCTTATCCCATTTAAGTCAGGATACAAATAAGTTGCATAAAGTTCTATACTGAGTTAGAAAAGGCAATAAATAATGTTGAATTAATAGGAAGTTTGATGATAAATATCTACAATTGGCAGCAGAATATACAAATAATTTAAAAAATATAAAATCAAAAGTAATAAAGCTCAAATACATTTAAGTAAAATATTTTTGCTTAAAACTTTTATTAAACATAATATATTGGACAGAAGTATCTAAAGTTGTCTGCAGAGTATGCAAACCATTCTTAGATAAAGTCAGAATTCACAAACACAAATGTGTCTAAACAGTAGACATTTGAGAATATTGTCTGATACTTGCTTTCTTTCAGGTGTGTAATATTTTTATGTGTATTTTAAATCACAGAAAATACCCATTCACATGCTTGATAATTGCAAGGAGTCATTCTAGTGTATGATTTACAATAGTTTCTTTCCAATTCGGAATCCTGTGAAAATACAGAACAACACGTTACAAGAAGATAGGCTTTTTAAATGTGATTTTTGGTTAAATGCTGTTATACACATTAGAAAAGTCAATAGTCAGTCTCTGTGTGTTTTTAAATGGAGATATATTTCTGTAAACTTGTATCTGCATACTAAAGAAAACTTATTTTATAAATTCTTTTATTTGCTTGATAAGAACAAAGTCTCTCATATAAGTATTCCCGTGTATTTTTTTAAAGTGGCCATGCGCAGATATTAATCAACACACTCAAGAAAATTATGGTTTCTTTCTCATATGGTTTTCAATGCTGAATTATTTGAAAATGCTGATCCACAAATTTGACAAGAAAATGGTTTCTCTCCTGTGTGTATTCACAAGTGATTTGATAATTTTGGATTCTCTGAAAATGATGAACAACATATTTGTCAAGAAAATATTTTCTTAGCAGTGTGTTCGCATGATTCACAAACATAGCAAAGAAAATTTTTCTCTTAAGCATGTATTTGCATATGTTTTGTTAAAGTGGATTTCTTTGCAAATCTTACTTCACAGACTTCACAAAGAAAATGGTTTCTCTCCAGTGTGTGTCCGCATATGGCTTTTTTAAAGTGGATTTCAGTGAAAATGCCGATCCACATACTTCACAAGAATATGGTTTCTCTCCTGTGTGAATTCGCATGTGCTTTGTTAAATTTGAATTCACTGTAAATGCTAATCCGCATACTTTGCAAGAATATGGTTTCTCACCTGTGTGTATTCGCATGTGCCTTTTGAAAGTGGAATTCTCTGTAAAAGCTGATCCACATACTTGGCAAGAATATGGTTTCTCTCCTGTGTGAATTCGTACATGCTTTGTTAAACTGGAATTCTCTGTAAATGCTGACCCACATACTTGGCAGGTAAATGGTTTCTCTCCAGTGTGTGTTTGCATGTGCTTTTTTAAACTGTTAGTTTCTCGAAATACTGATGCACATACTTGGCAAGAATATGGTTTCTCTCCTGTATGTATTCGCATATGTCTTGTTAAACTAGAACTCTTTGTAAATCCTGCCTCACAGACTCGACAAACAAATGGCTTCTCTCCTGTGTGTGTCCGCATGTGGGCTTTTAAAGTGGAATTCTGTGAAAATGTTGATCCACACACTTCACAAAAATATGGTTTCTCTCCTGTGTGTTTTCGCATGTGCGTTGCTAACCAGTACTGCCTGTAAATGCTGATCCACAAACTTCACAAGAAAACGGTTTCTCTCCTGTATGAACTCGCATGTGATTTGTTAAATCTGAATTCTGTGCAAATGCTGATCCACATACTTGGCAAGAAAATGGTTTCTCTCCTGTGTGTACTCGCAAGTGTCTTGTTAACTTTGAATTCTCTTTAAATGATGAACCACATAGTTGGCAAGAAAATGGTTTCTCTTCAGATTGAACTTGCGTGTCTGTTTTTAAGTTGGAACTCTGTGAAAATTTTGATCCACTCTCTTGATAAGAATAAGCTTTGTTGTCTGAGTGTATTTGCATATGCTTTTTTAGATCTGAATTCTTTGAAAATGTTGATTCACATACTTCTTTGGAGTCAGGTTGCTTTTCACCGTTCGATTCCATCTTTATTTAGAAATGATAATTTACTAAAGATGCTGATATATGTTGGTATTTATTGATGATGTCTGTTACACTGTAGATCTTCACAATTTTTTGATTTTTGTTCCAAATTTGAAATTCTCCTCTAAATTGATATCTGCAAAAATAGATAAACATATGAATGAATAAAACATAAAAAAAAGAAGTGTCATCAAAGAAGACATGATACTCATTCATTGTGTGCACTTACATATTTCTCTAATTATGTTAGTCTTTTAATCCAATAACAATATACAGATCTCTAATTGTTCACAACTCCAGCAGAAGTGTCATTAAAGAAGACATGCTCATTGGCTATTCGCACTTATGTAATTCTCTAGTTATCGATGTTAGTATTTTAATCCAAAAAAAATATAAAATAATATAAGTGTATTAGTGCTATGTGAAAAGCAATATGACAATATACAGCTCTTTAATTGTTTACACCTCCACCACAAGAAATCTGACAGTATGTGGAAAAGTAATAGATAAAAATGAATATGATGAATATATGAATGAATAAAACATAAAGAAGAAGTGTTCTTAAAGAAGACGGGATACTCATTGGTTGTGAGCACTTACATAATTGTTTAGTTATCTTTATACATATAAAAAAATCTATCTATAATCAAATATATATCAAATATGTATCTCCAATCTTCTATTGGCATTGTATGAAGTTGATTATTGTGAAGAAAGATATGACGAGAAAATAAAAATCTAAAATACATAATCTTAACTCAAATTGAGGCTGATATCTATAATGAGAATTTTTGATAACATGAATGGGGTTGGGGGAAAAACACATTAAATATTGTGTAGGATTGATTGCATGAAGTAAAAACACAGTTGTAGTGAAGCAGGGTGGGGGAGATTGGGACAAACGCTGATTTGTTTCAGGTGGGGGCAAAGGTATATTTTTTACTATCTGTCATTAAATCACCCCTCCCCGGTGACCAAATTTGTTGTTTGCCTCGTGTTTGCTAGTCTGTGTTCACACACACACACACACATATATATATATAGTCAACAGAGAATGTGAAAAATTTAGATTGAGCGAATTAACATCAGACGTTTAAATGCCTAATTTTCATTCAGAGTCGGACTGCACCAAAAGACGCCGAAATAAGATTGAGATTGCTAAGGAAATTAGAACAAGACTAAAAGATAACACTTGAAAGTCTCGTGGATGAATGTCAAATTATTTTTAATCTAAGGGCAGACACAGTGAAAATTGAAGAACAAGACAATTCTCCTATTCATGCATTCCAGAATAAGCCAAAATGTAGGAAAAAAAGAAACTTTTTAAAATTAATCAGTTTTGGTTGTGGTGAATTACATCTATTAATAATGGAGATTCGCTTCCAGTTTTTGTCTGTAACAAAAATTATGTCACTGCTTACGTCACATTCCCCAAAATCGTCATAACATAGAATAAAATTTATTCTATGTTATGACGATTTTTGGCATGTTCAAATTTTGAGTGTATTTATTCAATAAATGCACTGAAAATTTGAACATGCAACATTAGACAGTCCTCATTGTTTTTTAATAAATACATGACTGGTATTATATATCTATATATAGTTTGTTTTATGTTAATGCATATTTTAAGTTTACATTTCAAATTGTTTTATTTTTAATCCTTTAATGAATTTGATGATTTTACTTACTTAGGATACAAACTCACTGACATTGAATTTTTTACTCCCACTCCTCAGGCAATATGTTTCAAAAATCTATTTTTTACATCGCCTGAGGTCTTCTTTTTTTTTTATACTAGTTTATCTAAAAATTGTCCTTTTAAAAACAAAGAATGTAAAATTTGTGTGAAGACAGGACATAAATTTTCTCATTGTAGAAAAAATCCCAAAAATGAAATGAAAAATAAAAATTTTGTCCATTGGTCTAGTGAACAAAAAGCAGTTGAGACAATAAAAAGGAAAATATATGAATTTTCAACAAAATAATAAAAGTCAAACTTCAATTAGACACAGATTCAGAGTTAACAAGAATAAATGCTGAAACTTGGAGAAGAATCAACAGACCAAAATTAATTACTTCTAAAAAAAAAAAAAAAAAAAAAACATTGCCAGAGGGGACGACAAGAGGTAAATTAAAC
Organism: Doryteuthis pealeii; assembly: GCA_023376005.1. NCBI lineage: Eukaryota > Metazoa > Mollusca > Cephalopoda > Myopsida > Loliginidae > Doryteuthis > Doryteuthis pealeii. Next base: position 87,400,278 of record CM042151.1, read on the forward strand.
ATTTTGAGAGAAATTGCCATAAATTTTTTTTTCTCGGGGAAAGAGAAAAAAATTAAATCATGGCTTGATCACAAAACCTCTTTTGTACGGACTGGATGGAAGTGTTTAACTTATTCAACATACCAATAAACACTTTTTTTTAATGTCATTGGTTGTCAACCAGCACCGAAAAAGGAACTAAAATAAAATTTCCCCAAATATTTTTGGATGGTCTTGGGTGTTGCTCAAAAGTAAAGCAAAATTTGAATTAAAAGACATCAATATTTTGCCCAAAAAGGCAAGTACCTTTTGCGGCATAGGAGAATATAGACAAAGAACTTGAACAGCTGAAAAATTAGGGGTAATTGAAAAAAAAAAACGATTATAGTACCTGGGCAAGCCAGACAGTATACTTGAAAGAAAAACAAGATAAGGGTTTGTGTAGGTCTAAACGACAGTTTGAAACAAACTAATTATCCTCTCCCTTCAGCAGACTAAATTTTCAAGCAATTAAATGGGGGGCAGATATTTTCAAAATTGTATTTATCAGAGTCCTATCTACAAATACCAGTTGATGAAAAGTGTGTTAAAATTTTAACTATCAACATGCACAAAGGGATCTATAAATTTAATAGACTGCCTTTGGGAATAAAGGTAGCACCAGCGATATTCCAACAAGAGATGGACACAATGCTCAGTGGGCTAGACTTTGCAATAGTATAACTAGATGATATATTAATAAAAAGTAAAACTCAAGAAGAACATGCAAGGCATGTAAATTCAGGGTTCCCACTCATTTTAGAAAATCATTTTCCAGGACGTTTCCAGGACATTTTTAACATTTTCCAGGACAGAAACTGTTCACAGCAATTTCATAATTTAATCGATATTAATCTAATATCAACACATTTAGACACTTTTATTGTTACTTTTTTTTATGTTGCATGGTTAATTAATTATCTTGGGTTTATTATAGATGATGCCTACATCTATCAATTAACGACACAGGGTGTCCACAAAGTCTATATGCACTTTAAAGTTATAAATTATTTTAAGTGCACTCTGACTTTACGGACACCTTGTACAATAGAATTGTCTGGTCTCCTGTTTTTACTTAGCCATGATCAACATTACTGGGTAATTTTTTCATTAGCAAATCAATTTTACATCCTCACCCAATATTTTAGATAAATGTTTTTTTGTTTATCTTTTTATTGAAATATTGAAAACATGCAAGACATGTAAAGGAAGAGTTTGGATTTAAGTTGACTATTGAAAAAATGCAAATTTTGTTTTAACCAAAAATCAAGTATTTGTGACAGATTATAGGTGAAAAAGGTTGGAGGCCTGATCCTAGTCGTATGAACGCAATAAAGAACACACCCACCCCAATCGTCCCTTCAATCATTTTGGGGGTTAGCAAACTACTATAGCAATTACATTCAAAATAATGCACACATTATCGGCACATTTAAACAAACTTTTTAAAAAAGATGTAAAGTGGAACTGGTCACTTGATTGTCAAAAGTTTTTGAGAACTTAAAAACAGTTGAGGTTGGACCTAACTCTCATACATTACAACCCTAATAAGGAGATTTATGTGGCAAGCGATGCAAGTAATCTGCATTTAGGAGCCATAATCTTACACACACAAAAAAAGATGGTCAGTTAAAGGCTGTACATCAGTTATTTTATTTCAAAACTTTTGGATTTAATTAGGTATTTCTGCTATGATAAATTAATATAAAAAAAATCATTTAAACTATGAATAGCATGATGTTAAGTTTAAAATGTCATATTTTTAGATTCTAAAAACATATCTATTTAATAACTACTTTATAATTATTCTAATATTTTTTTGTCAACAACTCTATTGAAAATTTAGTGCCCTCTTTTAAACAGAACAAATATCGATGTAAAGTGTTTTTTTATATTATAAGATAATAGCCAATTGAATAAGTATCAAAAAGAGTAAAAAAAAGATCTCCAAAAATTATTTTTTTAGTTTTTATTTTCATTTTACTTTCTGATTTTCGGTACTTATTTTCGACCATAATACCACCCCTCCTCCCTTCTATTTACACCTTCGGTCTTTTTATTCATACTGTAATTAGTTTCAAAAGTATATAACCCCACTGATATTTTGTGCCCCAAAAATAAGAGAGGTCAAAGTTAAGTGACTTGAAAAAAAACAAAACAGAACGCTTTGAAATAAAATAACTGATGCATTATAAAATTCATTTATTGATAAATCAACGCTGTATATTTCATTAAAATTGGCTAATTTCCTGATTTTTGGTGATTTTTTTCAAGGGGGAAGGGTGTTAAATTTGTTTTGTAAAACACGGATTTTTTGATAAATTCGTTATTCCTACCCTAAGAAAATGAATTAAGAGCATATTATTTATGTATTGATTCGACATACATTTTTTTAAATAAATTTTATTTATCAAAAAGAACTTTTAAACATTTTTCTACGGAATTGAACTGAATAAAATTTACTTTATTGACTTTGAATTTTTAACTCCTATTCACCTCAAGCAATATTTTCCAAAAATTCATATTTACAATCGCCCAGAGGTCGTTTTTTTTTCATTTTGCTTGTACAAAACAAACAGAAATAAAAAAAAATTTTAAAAATCTGTAAACATTTCTTTTTTTTTTAATCATTTTATATTCCGATTTTTTCTGTACTTATTTTCTACCAAGTTTTTTCTTTTTTCATCTATTCACACTTTCGATCTTTTGTACTTTTATTTATACTGTAATTAGTATAACCTCACCGATATTTTGCGCCTCCAAAATAAGCCGGGGGGGGTTAAGTGACTTGAAAAAAAATCAGAACGTTCTTAAATAAAATAACTGATGGATTATAAAATTTATTCATTGATAAATCTAAAGTGCAGATTTCATTGTAAATCGGATAAATCCGAGATTTTTTTTTTCAAATGGAGGGGGTTAATTTTATTTTGTTAAAATAGCGTCCATGAAGTCAAAATTTGGCCAGATCCCTACAAAATAAAATTGAACCCCTCCTCATTGAAAAAAAAATCTCGGAAAATTATCCGATTTTAATGAAATCTGCACTCTTAGATTTATCAATGAATAAATTTAGTATACCTATCAGTTCATTTATTTAAGAACGTTCTGATTTTTTTTTTCAAAGTCACTTACCCCCCCGCGCGCTTATTTGTGGAGGCGCAAGAATATCGGTGAGGTTTAATACTAAATTACAGTAATAAATAAAATGTACAAAAGGATCGAAAGTGTGAATAGATGAAAAAAGAAAAAAACTGCTGGTAGAAAATAAGTACAGGAAAATCGGAATTAAATGATTAAAAAAAGAAATGGTTTACAGATTTTTTAAAGATTTTTTTTATTTACTGTTTGTTTGTAACAACGGCAAAATGAAGAAAACGATCTCTGGGCGATTGTAAATATGAATTTTTGGACAAATATTGCCTTGAGGGTGAAATAGGGAGTTAAAAATTACAAAGTCAATAAAGTAAATTTTATTTCAAGTTCAATTCCGTGAAAAATGTTTAAAAGTTCTTTTTGATAAATAATAATTATTCTAAAAAAATGTAATGTCGAGATCAATACATAAATAATATTGGCTCTTAATTCATTTTTCGTTATGGGTAGGCAATAACGCAATTTATCACAAAAATCCGTGTTTTTTAAGCAACAACAAATTTACACACCCTTCCCCGCTTGTAAAAAAATCAACAATCAGGAAATTACCAATTTTAATGAAAATAATAAGCGTTTATTTATCATATAATGAAAATTTTAAATGCATCAGTTATTTTATTTCAAAACGTTCTGTTTTGTTTGTTTTTCAGTACTTAACTTTTGACCTCTCTTATTTTTGGGGCAGCAAAATTCAGTGGGTTATATACCTTTTGAAAACTATTACAGTATGAATAAAAGACGCGAAGGTGTAAATAGGAGGCAGGGGTGGTATTATGGGTACGAAAATGAAGTACCGAATGCAAGAAAGTAAAATGAATAAAGACTAAAAAAATAATTTTTGGAGATCTTTTTTTTAACTCTTTTTGATACTTAATTCCAATTGGCTATTATCTAATAATATAAAAAACACTTTACATCGATTTTGTTCTGTTTAAAGAGGGCAACTAAATTTTCAATAGAGTTGTTGACAAAAAAATATTAGAATAATTATAAAGTAGTTATTAAATAAGATATGTTTTTAGAATCTAAAATATGACATTTTAAACCTACATCATGCATTCATAGTTTTAAATGATTTTTTTTATATTAATTTATGCATAGTCGAAATACAATAATTAAATCCAAAGTTTGAAATAAAATAACTGATGTACGCCTTTAACTGACCATTCTTTGTTTTAGTGTGGTGTAAGAATTACTGCTCCTAAATGCAGATTAACTGTGCATTCAGCTTGCCACATAAATCTCTTGATTAGGGTTGTAATGTATGAGAGTTTAGGTCCAACCCAACTAGTTTTTATAGTTCTCAAAAAAAACTTTTGAACAATCATGACCGTTTCCACTTTACATCTTTTTTAAAGTTTGTTTAAAAAATGTGGCCGATAGATGTGTGCATATTTTGAATTGTATATTGCTAATAGTAGTTTGCATTATTAACCCCCAACAATGATTAAAGGGACGATTGGGGTGGGTGTGTTCTCTTATTGCGTTCATACGACTAGGATCACGCCTCCAAACCTTTTTTCACCTATAATCTGTCACAAATACTTGATTTTTGGTTAAAAACAAAATTTGCCTATTTTTCAATAGTCCAACTTAATCCAAACTCTTCCTTTACATGTCTTGCATGTTTTCAATATTTCAAATAAAAGATAAACAAAAAAACATTTATCTAAAAATATTGGTGGAGGATGTAAAATTGGATTTGCTAATAGAAAAAATTACCAGTAATGTTGACTCAATGGCTAAGTAAAAACGGAGACGCAGCAATTCTATTGTACAGAGGTGTCCGTAAAGTCAGAGTGACTTAAAATAATTTATAACTTTAAAGGATATAGACTTTGTGGACACCCTGTGTCGTTAATATGATAGATGTAGGCCATCATCTAATAAATAAACCCAAGATAATTAATTAACCATGCAACATAAAAAAAAGTAACAATAAAAGTGTCTAATTGTGTTGATATTAGATTAATATCGATTAAAATTATGAAATTGCTGTGAACAGTTCTGTCCTGGAAAATGTTAAAAATGGTCCTGGAAACGTCCTGGAAGATTTTCCTAAAAAGTTGAGTGGGAACCCTGATTTACATGCCTTGCATGTTTCTTCTTGAGTTTTTACTTTTTATTAATATATCATTAGTTATAACTATTGCAAAGTCTAGCCCACTGAGCATTGGTGTCCATCTCTTGTTGGAGATATCGCTGGTGCACCTTATTCCAAAGGCAGTCTATTAAAATTTATAGATCCCTTTGTGCATGTTGATAGTTTAAAAATGTTTTAACACAACTTTCATCAACTGGTATTTTGTAGATAGGACTCTGATAAATACAATTTTGAAATATCTGCCCCCCCATTTATTGCTTGAAAAATTAGTCTGCATGAAGGGAGAGGATAATTAGTTTGTTTGCAAACTGTCGTTTAAGACCTAACACAAAACTTTTGTTTTTCTTTCCAAGTATACTGTCTGGCTTTGCCCCAGGTACTATAAATCGCGTTTTTTTTTTTTAATTACCCCCATAATATTTTTTTTCAGCTGTTCCAAGTTCTTTGTCTATTTCTCCTAATGCAGCGGCAAAAGGTACTTGCCTTTTTGGGCAAAAATATTGAATGTCTTTTAATTCAAAATTTTGCTTTTACTTTGAGCAACACCCAAGGACCATCCCAAAATATTTGGGGGGGGGATAATTTTAGTTTTAGGTTATCTTTTTTCGGTGCTGGGTTGACAACCATGACTTAAAAAAAAGTTTTATATGTATGTTGAATAAGTTAAACACTTCCATGCCAGTCCGTACAAAGAGGTTTTTGTGGATCAAGCCATGATTTAATTTTTTTCTCTTTCTCCGCCGAGAAAAAAAAATTATGGCATTTCTTCCTCAAATGTTTAATTTACTCTCTTGTCGTCCCTCTGGCAAATGTTTTTTTTTTTTTTTTTTTTTTTTTAGAAAGTACTATTAATTTTGGGTCCGTTGATTCTTCTACAAGTTTCAGCATTTATTCTTGTTACTCTGAATATGGTGTCTAATTGAAGTTTGACTTTTATTATTTTGTTGAAATATTCATATATTTCCTTTTTATTGTCTCAACTGCTTTTTGTTCACTAGACCAATGGGACAAAAATTTTTTATTTTTCATTCATTTTTGGATTTTTTCTACAAATGAGAAATTTATGTCCTGTCTTTCACACAAATTTTAACCATTCTTTTGTTTTTAAAGGACAATTTTTTAGATAAACTAGTATAAAAAAAGAAAGCCTCCAGGCGATGTAAAAATAGATTTTTGAAACATCACTTGCCTGAAGGAGTGGGAGTAAAAAATTCAATGTCGTGAGTTTGTAATCCTAAGTAAAGTAAAATCAATCAAATCATTAAAGATTAAAAAATAAACAATTTGAAAATGTAAACTTTAATATGCATTGAACCTAAAGACAATACTATACTATAGTTTGATATATAATAGCCAGTCATGTATTTATTAAAAACAATGAAGGACTGTCTAATGTTGCATGTTCAAATTTTCCAGGCATTTATTGAATAAATACACTCAAAATTTGAACATGCCAAAAAATCGTATAACATAGAATAAATTTTATTCTAGTGTTATGACTGATTTTGGGGAATGTGAACGTAAAGCAGTACTAATTTTTGTTAGCAGACGAAACTGGAAGCGAATCTCCATTATTAATAGATGTAATTCACCACAACCAAAAACTGATTCAATTTTAAAAAAGTTTCTTTTTTTTCCTACATTTTGGCTTATTCTGGAATGCATGAATAAGGAGAATTGGTCTTGTTCTCAATTTTCATCACTGTGTCTGCCTTAGGAATTAAAAAATAATTTGAACCATTCATTCCACGAGGACTTTCAAGGTTTACTCTTTAGTCTTGTTCAATTTCCTTTAGCAATCTCAATCTAATTCGGCGGTTTTTGGTGGGCAGATCGCCTGACTGGATCTGAATGAAATTAGGTGCAATTTTAAGACGTCTGGAATGTAATATCGCTCAACTCTAAATTTTCAACATTTGCTCTGTGACTATATAATATGATAGTAGGTGTCCAGTGGTGTGTGTGTGAACAGGCAGACCTAGCAAACAGCGAGGCAACGATACAAATTTGGTCCCGGGGAGGGGTGGATTAAGACAGGATGTGAAAATATAACCTTTGCCCCCCCCTGAAAACAATTATGCAGCGTTCTTGTCTCCAATCTCCCCCAACCCTTGCTGTCACTACCAGCTGTTGTTTTTACTTCATGCGAATCAATCCTACACAATATTTAATGTTGTTTTCCCCCCAACCCCATCAATGTTATCAAAAAATTCTCATTATAGATTTATCAGCCCAATTTGAATTAAGATTTATGTTTTTGATTTTTATTTTCTCGTCAAATCTTTCCTTCACAATAATTCACTTCATACAAATGCCAAGTAGAAAGATTGGAGATACATATTGATATACTATTTGATTATAGATATGGATTTTTTTTATATTGTATACAAGATAACTAAACAATTGATGTTAAGTGCCTCACCGAACCAATGAGTATCCCGTCCTTCTTTTAAGAACCTTCTTCTCTTATACGTTTTCATTCATTCATAGTATTCATCATATTCATTTTTATCTATTACTTTTTCAACATACCTGTCAGATTCACTTTGTGGTGGAGGTGTAAACAATTAAAGAGCTGTATATTGTCATATTGCTTTTCAGCATAGGCACACTATGACATACTTAATATTAATTATTATATTTTTTATTGGGTGATTAATGAAATACTAACATTCTGATTAACTAGAGAATTACTTAGAGAGTGCGGTAATAGCCAAATGAGCGGATGTTCCTTTCTTTAATGACAACTGTTCTGCTGGAGTTGTGAACAAATTAAGATGCTGATCTGATGATATTGTTGTATTGTAGGATACAAAAGAGACCTAATTCAGTAATTAGAAGAAATGATGGTAATGTTGCACACAATGAATGAATGATATGTCTCTTTGAAGTGACCACTTTCTTTTTTTTTTATGTTTTTTCATTCTCATATGTTATTTGATCTATTTTTTGCAGGATATCAATTTTTAGAGGAAATTTCAAATTTGGAAAAATACAAAAATTGTGAAGATCTTAACACGTGTAACAGACATCATGCAATAATACCAACATATATCAGCATCGTTTAATAAATTATCATTTCTAAATCAAGAAGGATGGAATCAGAAAGGTGGAAAAGCAGACCTGAACTCAAAGAAGTATGCTGAATCAACGAGTTATTCGAAGAATTCATGATCTAAAAGCATATGCAAACTACACTCAGACAACAAAGCTTATTCTTTTCAAGGAGAGTGCGATCAAAATTTTCACAGAGTTCCACACCTTTAAAAACATAGACACGCAGTTTCAATCTGAGAAAAACCATTTTCCTTGGACCACTATGTGGTTCATCAATATTTAACAGGTAGAGATTCAAAGTTAAGCATAGAAGCACTTGCGAGTAACACACAGGAGATGCAAACATTTTCTATGCCAAGTATGTTGGATCAGCCATTTGAACAGAATTCTAGAATTTAACAAATCCACATGCGAGTTCAATAGCAGGAGAGAAAGCCGAGTTTGTTGTGAAGTTTGTGGATCAAGTTTACAGGCAGTTACTGGGTTACAACGCAACATGCGAAAACCACACAGGAGAGAACCATAATTTTTGTCTGAAAGTGTGGTGGATCAACAATTTTCAACAGAATCCACTTTAAAAAGCCCACCATGCCGGACATCTACATAGCTGTCAGGAGAGAGAAGCCATTTGTTTGAGTTCGAAGTCTGTGAAGGCACGGATATTTAAACCACAAAGAAAGGTCTTAGTTTTACAAAGGAAAACCAATAATTGTCCCCCGAATACATTATGCGGAAGAAACCTATTCTTGCCAAGTATTGTGTGACAATCAGGTATTTCGGTGGAGGAAACTAACAGTTATTAAAAAGCACATGCAAAACACACTGGAGAGAAGAGCCATTTACTGCCAAGTATGTTAGGGTCAGCATTTACAGAGAATTCCGAGTTTAGGACTAAGCCTCATGTACAATTTCAACACAGGGAGTATCAGCTATATTCTTGGCCAAGGTAATGTGGATGCAGCTTTTTACAGCGAGAATTCTCCACTTTCAAAAGGCACATAGCGCAATACACACAGGTGAGAAACTATTCTTTGCAAAGTATGCGGATTAGCATTGTACCATGAATCATTTAACAAAATGCACACTGGAAGTTCACACAGGAGAAGAAACCACTAGCATTACTGCTGGAAGTATGTGATATCGTGCATTTTCAATGAAAATCCACGTTAAAAAGCCATATGCGGGACACACACAACTCTGGAGAGAAAACCATCTTTTGTGAAGTCTGTGAAGTAAGATTTGAGCAAGAAAATCCACTTTTAACAAAACATTATGCAAATACAATGCTGTAGAGAAAAACTTTCTTTGTATGTTTGTGAATCACTTCAGCGAACCACTGCTAAGAAATATTTTCTTGACAAAATGATGGTGGTGTTTCCATCATTTCTCAACAAGAGAATCTCAACAAATTATCAAATACACTTGTGAATAACACACAGGAGAGTAAACCATTCTTGTCAAATTTGTTGATCAGTCATTTTCAAATAATTCAGACAATGAAAACCATTGAAAAGAAACCATAATTTTCTTGAGTGTGTTGATTAAATATTCTGCGCTATGGCCCCCCCACCATTTTTACAAAAAAAATTAAACACGGGAAAAAATTTTTAAGACTTAAATAAATGAAGACTTGTTCTTATCAATGCAATAAAAAGAATATTAGGAAATTAAGCTTTTCTTTAGTATGCAGATATATCAAGGGTTTACAGAAATATATCTCCATTAAAACAAACAAGACTAGACTATTGACTTTTCTAATGTGTAATAACAGCATTTGACCGAACAAATCACATTACAAAAGCCTATCTTACTTGTAAACGTGTTGTTCTGATATTTTCACAGGATTCCGAAATTGGAAGAATACTATTGTAAATCATACACTAGAGATGAACTCCTTGCAATTTATCCAAGCATGTGCAGATTGGGTATTTTCTGTGATTAGAAATCACATAAAATAATTCAACACCTGAAAGAAACAGTATTCAGGACAATATTTCTCAATAATGTCTACTGTTTAGGACACATTTTGTGTGTTGGTGAATTCTGACTTATCACTAAGATGGTTTGCATACTCTGCAGACAACTTTAGATACTCTGTGCCAATATATTAAATGTTTAATCAAAAGTTTTAAGCCAAAAAATATTTTACTTAAATGTATTTTGAAGCTTTATTACTTTTGATTTTATATTTTTTTAAAATTATTTGTATATTCTGCTGCCAATTGTAGATATTTATCAGTCAAACTTCCTATTAATCAACATTATTTAAATTGCTTTTCTAACTCAGTATAGAACTTTATGCAACTATTTGTAATCCTGACTTAAAAATGGGAATAATGCATTTAGTTTTTTATTGATTTGTATAATTCTGTGTCCCGACGCAGTGTAAATATTCTCACTTGCATTCTGTTTTATTGCCTTTTCTAACCTCAGTAATAGAGAACTTTATGCAACTTATTTTGTAATCTGACTTAAATGTGATAAGCATTAGTTTTTATTGATTTGTATATTCTGTTGTCCAGTGTAAATATTCTCACTTGACATGATTGTTTTCTTGCCTTTTAACTGCAGTAATAGGAAACTTTATGCAATTTATTGTATCCTACTAAATGGGATAAGTATTTAGTTTTTTATTGATTTGTATATTGGCTGTTGTCCCAGTGTAAATATTAACTGTTGACATTCTGTTTTAAATTGCCTTTTCTAAGCTCAGTATAGGAACTTTATGCAACTCATTTGTATCCTGACTTGAAAATGGGATATATAGCATTTAGTTTTTATTGATTTGTATATTATGTTTGTTCCAGTGTAAATATCTCAATTGACATGTTGTTTATGGCCTTTTCTAACTCAGTATAGAACTTTATACAACTCTATTTGTTATCCTGACTTAAATGTGATAAGCATTTAGTTTTTATATTGATTTGTTATATTCTGTTTGTCCAGTGGTAATATTCTCAAATTGACATGTTGTTTTATTGCCTTTTCTAACTCAGTATAGAACTTTTTTAATACAACTCATTTGAGTTCTGACTTAAATGTGATAAGCATTTTAGTTTTTTATTGATTTGATATTCTTGTTATGTCATGACCTCTTTCACAGTACGGCCAAATGCAACGCAAACTAATAAACTTACTGCATACACTTTTTGTATCAGGGTTGAATGCAAATGTTGTATTCTATTCACAAGTGAACACCTCCTTGGGGTTGCCTTGTTTTCACAAACAAAATCTAGTAGCGGTCGTTAGTCTGTCGACCCCCAAAAAGAATCATTCCCACACTTTCTTTGGGGTCATCATGTAGGTATCACCTTAAAGGCAGTGGGGTTTTTAGTTACGGTCAATTTGACTTGTGTTACAAGTATCGCTCTCCTTAGTATCAGTCAAGTATCTGTTCACTGGAGGTAGTTTTTTTAATGGCTTTCATTCATAATTTCTCAATACGATTTCTTTGCGTAGTTAAAATAAAGATGAGGACAGGTACTTCTTGCTTTTTCAAATGGCTCAGTTATTTAATGTTCTCCTGAATCATTCTGGAACGAGAAGTGTAATATGCTGTTCTTTTAAAATTTGGGCTTTTTCGAGTTTTAAGCTTTCATTAATAGGTGTGTTTTAACTTTTGCCAGTATAAGTATTAAGTCGGGCTCTTCCACGACTTAAGCAACCTCAGATATTTTCTCAGTGAACTTGTATGTTGCTGCCTCGACTAATCCTCAAGAAAATTCTCAGGCCCAACTGCCTCTCAGTCCGATTTGCCTAAGATCCTTCTGGAAATAAAATTTTGTTCCTAAGAAAATCTTTTAAATTCCAACATGTCAATTATATGTCACCAGTTCGTCTGAAAAATCAAAATCAAAAAAACATTTTTGGTTGCCAAAATGTTGAAATTTTTCACCAGAACTTTGAGACTATCGAACTAAAGCCCCAGAATGTGGTTATATGTTTTTTTTATGGCGGATAATGAGAATCCCATTATTTTTCTGTTGGTCCCCCCCCGCACACACACACACAAATCCATTACATTTTGTTGTCAGTGTAAAATATTCTCCCCTGACATATTGTTTTATTGCCCTTTTCTAAACTCTATAGAACTTTAGAAACTCTTGTGCATTTAAATGTAATAAACATTTAGGTCCTTTTTTATGTTAGCCATAGGTGACCTGTGATACTAGTAAGGATAGAATACCCTAGTGGCTGAGCAGTTCAATGACAGGCAACACTACACTTTTGGCTCTTTCTTTGGCTAAACCGGCGGTCACACCAGACCCATCATATCAAACTCTTTATTCAGTCCATGTTCAGTATACTGTTTTCATTCCCACAGCTGGGGTACAAGGTGTTAAGCTGTGTTTATTAATCATTCTATATTACTGCTGCTCCCTGACCAGCTTAGAGAATAACTGTCAACTTTAGGACTGTATTAACCCAACACCTTTATCCATTATGCTATGTGTCCAATTGGACAATTAAGTTGTGAATTCTGGGAACTTAATAAACTTAATGTCTTGTTTACCTAGATATCTACCATTTTGCTTATGTATACGATGTTTTTTTACCTCAACTCATATTGCATCTTTTTTTTCCTAATCTAATCTAGCCTTTTATTCCAATATTGTATTTATCTCTTACTTGGTCTAATTAAGATGTTTCTATAGCCTATCATATGAGCTGATTCTTTGAGACGTTTTTCTTCCAATGTACTTCCCTATCTATTATCTTAACTTCATCCCATATATGGTTCAGCCATACCCGACTCTTCTATTTCTCCTCAAACCACTGCTTTTACAGTCCTCTTCTAGTTTACTTTCAGTGTTGGCATGTTTCACTTTGTATACTTTGCCACTGCTGAATGGAATGGATTACACACAATTTTTGGTCATTTTGTATTCTGGTGGGGGCTTGACTCAGAGGAGATGTTCTGAAGAATCGAGTGACTCTGAATGTTGTCCTTTGATGTTCATAATGGATCACATATTTTAAAATCTTTTCAAGCCAAAGCATAGTGCATACAGACTGTGGTAAGTTTTGGGTATCATCCTCTGTCCTGGCGATCCAACATTCTCGTAGCTGAGGTTATGTTCTCAGGATAGTAAGTTCAAAAGAAGGTTACTGAGTTCAAGAAAGTTCCCAGGTCTGGCAAGAAGTACTTGAAGAAGGCCGTAAGGGCCATTGGCTGAAACATTGTACAGATAACAAGAAAAAATATGAGGATAATAGCCCAAATTACTAATCAAGCCTTATCTCAAAAATTCAGAAAAATAGTAAAAATAAAATATGGCAAAAATATCACAAAAAACTCTCTGCTCCGGGTGGTAGTACCTGTTAAAGGTCCAATCTCTGGGTTTAGATAGAAATCAAAATAAATTTTTGAAAAGAATAGTAAAAAAAATTGATTTAAAAAAAAGTAAAATTTTAATACCCATCTTCGAATGAAAAGAAAGTCGCTTTGGTATAAAATAACCAAAAAGGTTTAATCTGACATAAGATTCAACAACCAATTAAAATTGAAAGATATCGCAAAAATATCACAAAAAACTCTCCGCAAATGTCCTAATGTGAGTGACCAGCAGCAGGATTGTATTATGTAATTGAACTTTATTTTCATTCAGTACATGATAAGGAAATTGACTACAATCACACACAGCCTGAATTTATCAAAATTCTGAAAATGCTTTTTTAAATATTTTTTAAGAGAAAATCTCAAAGTAGTTTTGATTAACTATTGAATCAGTTAGTCTACTGTTGGTTTGAATAACAGCAGCTAGCTGAGTACATAATGAAGCAGTTGTCCAAGACAGCTGGTAATATAGAAATCAAGAACGATCTATTCATGAATTTGGGGTGATTTGGGTGATTCCATTCCTTGAGTTCTGATTGGCTGCTTGACTGCTTATTTGAATGACATTGTGGAGTCTTATAAATACCTTGTCATTCTGCAGTAGACTTTGCGACTATTCAGGTTTGTATTGGGTTACAATCGTTTGTTGCCATGTCTTCCCAGTTTCGACGGTAATTGGAACTCTGATTATTCTTCACTAAACGAGATGCCTTTTGGTTTAATTAAGAGTTTTCCTTCTGTTAAATTGGTGCCATACCAAAAGGTTATAGAGTCCAATCTATTTACTATTTACCCATATAAATAGTAAAAATATAGCAAGAATATTGCAAAAACCTCTCTGCAAATGACCTTCTATGGGTGGCCAGCAGATTGCATTATGTAATTGGACTTTATTTCATACAGCTTGAATTTATCAAAAATGCTGAAGAATTCTGAATGTTAATTATTCTTTATTGTTTTTTAGAGGAACTCTCAAATAAGTTTTGACCAATGAAATGAGAGGCCCTTTGGTTTAATTCAGAGTTTTCCTTCTGTTAAACATGTTGCCATACCAAAGGTTATAGAGCCCAGTCTACTTTGCTAACAATCATTCAATAAGTCCAAGGCTTAACTAATAAAACAACTTTTAGGCAAAATTTGAGCTTAATTCATCAACATAGTCTCCTTCTAGAAGGATACACTGATTCCAACACTTCTCTAACAATTCAATACCTTTTTTGTAGAATGATTTGTCTTTGGCCTCAAAATACGCCCGAGTTTCCAATAGCACTTCTTCATTGGAGCCAAATCTCTTTCCCTGGAACATTCTTTTGAGTTCTGCAAACAGCCAGTAGTCACTTGAGGTCAGATCTGGAGAATAGAGTGGGTGTGGAAGCAATTCATAGTGCAATTCCTGTAGTTTTGCTATTGTTGCAATCGACTTGTGACACAGTGCATTGTATTGGTGAAAGAGCACTTTTTTCTTCTTCATTTGTGATCCTTTTTTGGTGATTTCTTCCTTCAAATGCACCAATAATGTAATATAATATTTGCTATTGATTATTCTTTCTTTCTCTAGGTAATTGATAAACAAAATACCTTGCGCATCCAAAAATACGGAGGCCAAAACCTTGCCTGCTGATTTTTGCATCTTTGGTCGCTTTAGACGGTTTTCACCTGCTGCTGTCCACTCAGCTGACTGTCGATTTGACTCTGGAGTGAAGTGGCAGATCCATGTTTCATCCATTGTCAGATAATTATGCAAAAACTCCATTTTGTTGTATTGAAGCATTTGCAAAATATGCTCTGAATCAACTTTTCGATCAAGTGTGAGCAAACGCAGCACCCACTGTGAACACAGCATTTTCATTGACAAATGTTCATTCAAAATTGACGACATATTAATGAGCATTATATTAAAATAGAAATACTAAAAAACATAAGATTGTGAAATACAAATATCAGACGCAAAAATGAAATTAAATTTTCGGTTTTCATAAATTATATCCCTCTGTCAACATTTGTCCCATAACATGGCATATCTGCACGACTGTTTATGAATTCATATTGAATTCGTTACCACACACAGGCACACACAGACACAGACAGAGACACACACACACACAACACACATATATATATATATATATATATATATATATATATGGTTTCAACAGACATACGTGGTACCAACTGATATTAATCGAAAACTCAATCAGCGGATGTAACCCTGACGATTCAGATGATGAAACTCGAGTAGGTTAGTTTATATCCATTTCTTAAATATTTTTCTCTACCATTGTATTGAGCACTTTGTAATTGTTTTTTCACAGTCTTTAACCCCTGGATACTGTGCGCTCCTATGATCGTACCCGTACCTACCGGTAAGCCACTACTCATACATTAACGTATATTATATATGATAGATAGATAGATATTGATATATTCTATATACATATATTACATATAAAATATATATATATATATATATATATATATATATATATGCAGAAGGCAGTGCATTCACCATTCAACTTTCTGCTATCTCACGCATCTTCAATTTACAATCGTCCGAAATGAGTTCGGGGATTTTTTTGGTGTTTCCAGAACAACTGCTGAATTTTGGTGACCTGAGCATTCAGCATCATTTATGTCTCTACGACTGCATTTAAAGTCAGTATGCCACTCTTAACTGTTTGTTTCCAACAGAGAAAATAACATGTATCAAGCTATTGCTTGCTTGAACAGTATTTTCCCATCAGAAAGCTTTATCAACACACAAAATTCACATTTTCCATTGTTTTATGATTTTCAACTGTAAGTAAAGTAAAGTCAACGGGGCGGCCTAAAGTCGGTATCAGCCAGTCAGCGAGGAGTCTATCCCCCTTTTCAATAGCACTAGACCAAGGAGATTGTTTTTTAGCATCTGAGGTGGAGCGCACACCTACCATCAGCTCCTACTTTACCACACAGATCCCTGTGCTACTCATACGCTGAGTTGGCGAGGACCGGTATCGAACTAGGAACCTTTGTGGTTCTAGCCAAACGCTCTACTGACTGAGCTAACCCAGCCCATTAAATTTGTAAACTAATAATCTGATTGGGCTCAAATTTTGACACATGCTATTTGAAGGTTAGTAATTTATAGAAATCATATGCATTTTTTGTTGGTCACATCATCTATATATCAGGCCCGGACTTATTGAGTGATGTGTTTTTTTACCCATAGATGGAGAGAGAAATTATGGGATGTATACCTTTCCCAAGGGTGTTAGTACCTGGCAAAATACAACCAGCCCTGTCATAGATTTGAACTCATACTGCTATTTCTTATGACGATAACATTACACCACTCCAAAAAAGTATCAGTTATTGTCTTGATCAGCTGAGTTCAAATTGTGAATGAGGATGTTTGCTTTGTATTTAGTGCTCATTCATTTTGGAAAGGCATGAATCTGTGTTTCTTCTAATCACAGATATTGGTAAATATTAGGCCAGACTAAGATCTGTCTAGCTAGAGAAGAAATTCAGAAACTGAAAAATCTGTGTTGCAGTAATCTACCATTCTTCTGTTATCAGCTCATCCAAAAAGTATGGCTGATCCTACAAAGTTGTCACTATAAACAAATTCCACTTGTAAATCATTTACTAAGTCTTGGCTTTGTGAATGATCATCATTGAATGTTATATACATCATCATCATCATCATCATCAAAGCATGCTGACAACACGGACACCCATGACTCTCCTCTCACCACCTGTCCCTATTGGCCATCTCTCCTAGAAAGTTCCTCCACATGGTCTGCACATAGCTGTTGTTATGAAATCTTTGGCTAATAACACTGAGGTAATTCCATGTCAAATCATCCAGAAAAAAGTACAATTGTCACCCATCCTCTTTAATTTTACTGAATTTTTTTACAGGTGTGGACTATATCAACATTAGATAATCCCTAAAATTTGAGCTTCAATTCCAAAAATTTAAGTTATGTTGTTTTTTTGCTCTCGAAATTTGGTGGAGTTCGCAAAAAATAGCAACTTTTTGTAATCTATTTTTGACTGTAAAATGAGTTCTAGAGTTTCCCTACTACTAAAAATTGTTTTTTTTTGCCCAGGGAATCCAAAAATGCTATCATAAAAGTCTTAACGACAACCAATTTTAAGTTATTGATGATTTCTGATTTTTTCATAGCAAGATCAATATCAAATTAATTTTATAGACAAAAATAGGTTACAAAAAGTTGCCATTTTTCGTGATTCCCCTCAGATTTGAGAACCTAATAATTGACATAACTCTGTCAAATTTTGGAATTGGAAACCCAAATTTTGGAGATTGTCTAACTTTATCTTAATCCACACATGGGCAAGATTTCATAAAAATTGAAGCAGATGGGTAACATGGCCCGGAGGAGATGACATGGAATTACCCACTCGTGAGTCTAATTGTTCATGTGCATCCAATTGTTCATGTGTAGGTGTCCAGAAGAAAACATCACTTATGAGTTTCTCCTTACTTCTCCAGAAATTTCTAGAATGTCTTGTTTGTTTGACTTGGATGGTTTCTGTGATAGGAAGTTATTACATTTTTATGGGCCATCATTTAGGCTTCAAGTACTTGTCCAGCGGAAATCCTTGGTAAAAAATCCAGACCATATAACCTTTAGGCACCCCTTTTGCGATCTCGTTTCATAGGGACATTTTTTTCATTTACACTGTCAAAATCTTGTTGTTTGTCAACAGATGATTTTTAGAGTTTTTTTTAAATTATAAAACTAACCCCTAACCCCTAACCCCTAACAAACAACCGGATTTTGACGTGTTAATGAAAAAAATGTCCTTAAGAAACGAGATCACAAAAGGGGTGCCTAAAGGTCATATGGTCCAAGAATCCTTTGGTTGTAAGTACCTTTATCCATGATTGCAAATGGACGTCTGTTCAGTATCAGTGACAAAGTAGTCAGCTAGTCATGCATTATGACTGTTGATTGGCAGAGGAATAGACTATGTGACCTCGGCCAGTCTATAAATTTAGATGGTGTATTGTAGGACACCTTATATACCACTATATTCCAACACAATTAAGTGACCATGTAACAGTATTGTAGAACTACTTCCTCACATGTCACAGCACAACCTGGTAGCGTAGGAAGATTAGGAACTGACACAGACACTTATTGATATAACTACTTCGAACACTACACAGGGCCTAGATGCACAGATTTATATCTCTCTGTATTCCCAATAACGACAAATAAAAATTATATGTTTATATAATAACGCCTTTGTTAAACACAACATTATAACAACACATCTCTTCAAGACAGCACACAGTATCCTTTAGTTCCCATTTATCTTTTCTCTTCAAGCATTTTGTGAAAGTCCATGTGGTGTAGCCATACAGTAGTACTGATATAGCTACAGCCTGAAAGTATTCCATTTTATATGAGAGATCTGATTTCTATTTGATAATCTGTTAATAGCCATTTTTGCCTTTCCTATTTCTCTATTTACCTAGGTTTCTGTAGATTAGATATTGCTACCTAGGTATATGCACTGGTCTATTAATTTCAAAGGCTTGCCATTTAAGATTTAACTTAGTTGTAGTCCATCTTTTCCATTTTATTCAATTTTAATCAGGTATTGTGGGTTCTACTTATCATTTCATTTCTCATTTGGTGAAGTTAATTTTAAAAGAATGTATTCTTCTTAATTGGTTGATTAATATCCTTTTCTATAAAATACATAAAAATCTAATAATTGTTATAGTTGTTTTCTTTAATGTCACTACTTAATTAAGAACAATTAATATCCTTTTTTCTTTAATAAAATCCACTGAATTTTATACTTGACTGATAACAGTGTATTTATTTTTAATTTACAGAAAATGAAATGACATGATTTCTTAAGAAGTGTTAGACTTGTTTTTCTTTAATGCCACAACTCGTTAAGTAAATTTATTCTCAGGACATTATTTCAGGACACTTTCACATATCATTATATTTTTGGTGTCAGGGTAAAAAAGTCGTCCAGGCGGCCTAAAGTCAGTATCAGCCAGTCAGCGAGGGAGTCTATCCCCTTTTTCAATAGCGCTAGACCAAGGAGATTGTTTTAGCATCTGAGATGGAGTGCCACACCTACCATCAGCTCCTTACTTTACCGCACAGATCCCTGTGCTACTCATATGCTGAGTTGGCGAGGACCGGTATCGAACTAGGAACCTTGTGGTTTCTAGCCGAACGCTCTACAACTGAGCTAACCTGGCCCTAATGTCGGGGTAGAGAAGTACAATTAATATGTTTTTCTATTAATAATTTTTAGATATTTAAAGAAGAAAGATCTTGGAATATATATTGCGGAAGATCTCCTGGGTAACTTTTAATTTGGAAATATTGATTTATAATTAGTTAATCATAATTTTTAAATATATGAAGACCTTAAAAAATAAAAAAAAGTAAAGTCAGGGTAGCCTAAAGTCAGTATCAGCCAATCAGTGAGGGAGTCTATCCCTTTTTCTTGACCAAGGAAATTTGTTTTGCATCTGAGGTGGAGCGCCACACCTACCAGCTCCTTACTTTACTGCGCAGATCCCTATGCTACTCATACGCTGAGTTTTAGCCGAATGCTCCACTGACTGCACAAAATGAAGCATTTCTAAACATATTTTTAGATGGATTAAATATATCTTGATTTATGATAAAATATTTTGTAAAACATTGCACTTTCCAGACGTTTAAAATTTACCATTATTTTTTTAAGTAAATAAGAATTGGTCAATTGTATTATAAAATACTTTTTTTTCCATTAATTGAAAAGAAAATATTGTCTTTAAAACTTCAAAAAATCAAAACACACTACAAAAGTTATGTTTTACTTTAAAATAAAATTACTTTTAAATATTCAAATAAGTTTCCCTCTTGTTTTATTTTTTAAATTTTTTCTTATTATTTTATTTTCAAAGTGGTTTTTGGATCTGATTGTTCGGGAAATGTACAAATTAGGGAATGGAAATATTCTTTTTATTCAAATGACCAAAGGTTGAAACACCCCATACAATCATAATCGATAAAGAACTTTCTTTTTTCAATTCTTTTTTGTCATTAAGATAAGATATTTATTATAAAATTAAATCTGTCATAAATGTTGAATTTAACAGATCTTAATATTTTTAAATCATGCAAATTGAAAACAAAACATTTCTTAACTGTCTTAGTAGTTTCTATTATTTTCATATCGTATTTAATTTAATCAAACCAATCTCTGATTATCTCCCTTTATATTCGCTTTTTAGCAAACAATTCCCTTCGGTCGCCGAAATTGATTGTGTCTAAATTTAATCTAACTATTTATTTTCTCTCTTTCTTTTATCTAATGTTATATTTGACTTTTTAAAAGATTACTTTTTCTTTTATCTAATGTTGCATTGCCTGAAAACAATAACAAAAAAGCAAAAAGAAGTAAGTAAAACGCTTATTTTGATTTCTTTCTTTATTCCTTACAAATAAACAATACAGTACACACTTTTAACTACAATGAAATCTAGAACTACAAAGAATTTAAAATGAAATATTCGTAATAATTTTAATCCTTTGTTGAATCTAAAGATTGTCTGGATTATATGAATGATTTTTAAAAACTTACTTGATCGTTTTAGGAAATTGTTAAATTTTTCAAAATGTTTTATTTTTCGATTGTTGTGATCCTCCCCTCCCCCTATAAAAATTGTTTCTATTTAACCGGCTATTTTTATTTTTATTTTTATATTTAATTAATTCGCTAAATTGAAGGCATTCACGTTTGCGAATCTTAATAAAAAATATATATTTTGTAATTAGAACTTTTGAATTTGTGATATGAAGTGTAAAACTTTCATCATTAAAAATATTTATATGTTATATTATTCAAACTTAATGTAAATCGTTGACGCCTTTACACGAATATCAGAACAGAAAATTAAAAATTGGTTAAACAAAAATTACGAAATTCTAGCTGAAGAATAAGTATGGATATTCAATATACGAGAGAAAAAAACAAGAAAAAAAAAAAAAAAAAAAACCTAGAAAATTTGTAGAAATATTTATTTTGTCATTTTAAATATGTAGGATCTGCCAATTTTGACTTCATCGTCATACCCAAATTTTCGTCTGCTTTTCATTTGAAAAACGAATTAAAATTAATTAAATCGATTATTTAAGGTCTAATTTTAGTAACATGATAAGCATCAGTAAAACAAGCAAAATAATATCACACATGTAATTTATTTTTAATACATTTTAAACTATTTTTGGTTAATTTTGCTCCAATATGGCCGTAAACGATGTCTAAAGATGACTTACAAAATAAATTTAACCCTCCCGATTAAAAAAAAAAAAATTATAATGCATCAGTTATTTTATTTCAAAACTTTCTGATTTAATTAGGTATTTCTGCTATGATAAATTAATATATAAAATTAATTTAGAATATGAGTATCATGATGTTAAGTTTAAAATGTCATATCAGATTCTAAGAACATATTTTTTACTACTTTACTTTAGTATCAATTTCTAATAATTTTTTGTCGAAAACTCTATTGAAAATTTAGCGCCCCTCCTTTTAAACAGAACAAATATTGATGTATATACTTTTTTATAATGTAATTGCCAATTAAATAATTATTAAAATAAGTAAAAAAGAGATCTCCAAAGATTATTTTTTTAGTTTTAATTCTAATTTTAATTTCCGATTTTCAGTACTTATTTTCTACCAGAGTATCATCCTTAATTTTTTTTTCTATTCACACCATCAGTCTTTTGTCTTTATAATATATAATTAGTTTCGACTTTATATAACCCCACCAATATTTTTTGCTCCCAAAATAAGGGGTCAGGTAAAGTTAAGTGACCAGAAAAAAATCAGAAATTTTTGAAATAAAATAACTGATGCATTATAAAATTCATTCTTTGATAAATCAACACTGACAATCTCAATAAAATCGGATAATTCCCTGATTTTTGGTAATTTTTTGTTTTAAACAGGGGGGGGGGAGTAATTTGATTTGTAAAAACTGATTTTTCGATAAATTGGGTATACCTAGGATAGGCGTATTTTACTAAATAAATTTAAACCTCCTTGATCGAAAAAAAATTACCAAAAATCAGGGTATTATTCGATTTTAATGAAAATAAGTACTGAAAATCGGAAAATTAAATGTATAAAAGAAACTAAAAGACAATTTGTATAGATTTTTCTCACTCCATTGTTTTGTATATGATTTGCAATCAAAAAAATTATACATTGATATTTGTTCTGTCTGAAAGGGTAGGGGCATAACGTTTTAATTGACTTTTCTCCAAAAATTATTAGATAACAATACTAAAGTAGGCTTGTTATTAAATAGGTATTTGTTTGTTTAATCTAAAAATATGAAATTTAAAACTTAAAATTAGGCGTTTCATATTCTAAATTAATTTTATCTATTAATTAAGTATATAGATTCTGTCCTCAAAGCATGTATGGGTGTCTGTAACTGTAATATTTATTTTAACGAATTTTGATTTATTTCCATTAAATCAGTTTGATTGAAACGATTCAGTAATTTAAAAGAAAGCATTTGTTGATTATAAGTAAGTAAAAGTAAAGTCATCGGGGTGGCCTAAAGTCGTTATCAGCCAGTCAGTGAGGGAGTCTATCCCCTTTTCAATAGCGCTAGACCAAGGAGATTGTTTTAGCATCTGAGGTGGAGCGCCACACCTACCATCAGCTCTTTACTTTACCGCACAGATCCCTATACTACTACTCATACGCTGAGTTGGCGAGGACCGGTATCGAACTAGGAACTTTGTGGTTTCTAGCCGAACGCTCTACCGACTGAGCTAACCCGGCCCCTTGATTATAAGTAAGCACAGAAAATTTTATTAAAATCAGGTAATTCCTTGATTTTTGGTGATTTTTTAATATCAAGCTAGGCCTCAGTATTTTTAAATATATTTCTCACTGACTTTTGTTAACAAAAATGTTAGATCTTTTTCAACTGTTTAGTTTGCTGCATGTTTTGAACAAAAACAAATGTTTTTGTTTAAATTGATATAAAAAAATGTTAGTCATTTTTCTATACATAGTGTATTTAATGTTTTTTGTTATTAATTCCTAAGAAGAAACTTTTAAAATTAAAAAAAATTGTTATAAAAGTGTTTGTTTTGAGTGCATCATAAATCTTCAATTAGCCAATTTTTAGCAAAATTTAATTGTTTAAAATGTATTAAAAATAAACTGCATATGTAATATCATTTTGCTCATTCTGTTACTACTTTTTGACTAAAATAAAAATTTGACTTTAAATAATCAACTTAATTAATTTTAATTCATCTTTAAAATGAAAATGAGTGAACAAATTGGTAGTACCTATATAAATGGATCTCTTAGATTTGAGGCATGAAGTGTAAAACTTTTGAAAATATTGGGAGGTAAGTGAATTGATCATTCTACATATCTTCCTTTTTATATATTTGTTGTAATATGAGTATAGAAAGAAATTATTTAAGGGGAACTAATTGAAAAGTATACTGGGTCCAAATGAATTACCAGTTGATTCTTCACAATTACCTGAAAAAAAGAGTATTTTAATTACTGTTTAAATGATTGAAAATCCAGTACATGGACATGAGGTGGGGAAGAGAATATGTTTTTGACTTCATGATAAATCAACTTAGGAACCAGGTAAAGGCAATCTGATATCTCACCTGGATTATTTGTTTAGAATGTCTATCAAAACAGTACATAGACAGATTTTTATCAGTTCATTTTTTCAGATTTCTTAAAATAAAATGGGGGGGGGGTGAGATCTTGTAAAAAATACTTCCTCCAATATATTTTAGGAAAAAACCTATTTTAAACCTAATTTAATCAACAGGTGAATAATTATGAAAATTTGACACTTAATTGATTTTTCATAGAATTCTTTTAAAAAGCAAGTAGTCATAACATGTTTTTGGCTACGTTAAATTTCAATTGATTTTATAGTGCAAAAATATAGACATTGTTTTTGTTCATACTTTTCTTTATTGTCATAAGCTGAAAGAAAAATTTAGAAATCATCAGGAGTTTTTTAAATTCTTCTTTTGAGTGGTCCAAAAATTTAAAGATAATATTAACCTTTATTCAAATTTCATTATGTTAAATATAGGTGGGGGGTAAATTTGATAGGGCAAATTGGACATCTCTACTGGAGGCGGAGAAGAGAATATGTTAGCGACTTAATTATAAATCAACTAAGGAAACATGTAAAGGCAATGTGATATATGAAATGAATTATTCATTTAGGACGTTTATCAAAACTGTTTCTTTTTCAACTAGCCTCTAGAACTGTATAAGATATTATTGATTTTCAATAGAAAATTTATGTTTTGGTAATTTTGCACACCCTTTCTGTATCCTGTTTTACAAAAGAAGATGCACATATTAAAAGTCTTGTTTATTTACCTATTTAACTACAATAATATTTTTAATGCTAATCTATTATCAAGAAATTATTAAATATGGCGGTTGAATGAGTTTTACATCGATTGTAATTTCTAATATTCAAATATCAAATCTAATATTAATCTTTCCTAATATTTATTTTTTGTGAATTCTAAATAATTTCTTGATAATAAATTAGTATTAAAAATTTTATAGTTGTTAAATAAGGATATTTGCCTCATACCCCACTTGTATGGGCTGGGCACAAGGCCTGAAGAAACAAAACTTAGGTAAAATTTTAATATTAATTTATTATCAAGAAATTATTTAGTGTGGTCGTTGATTACCCTGATGGCTGGGACATTAGAATACATTGACTCCTCCAATGGGGCAACCTGTTGGCCATGGGTGGTGACCCGGGATGCTTAAGGAAGGAATCCAGGTGGCTGAGCAGTTCATGACACACAACACTCTACTTTGACCCTTACTTAGGCTAGATGGGCGGTCGGAGAGGTCACCTCCGATCAATTGGCTGGTCATATCAAGCCCTAGCACCTATATGATTGTCCCAACCCTATTGCCCTTATGGCAAGCCCCAATCCTTTTTATCATATGGGTGCTAGAAGGCAGTGGCTGAGGGTCTTCATGTCCTGGGAAGTTCCAGTTCTGGAGGTTTGGTGAATGTGGAGCACCCCTTTAACACCATTGCTTTCAGGTCTACTCTGACTCAAAGTGGTAGTACCTGTTAGGGTCCCATCTATAGGTTAAATAGAAAAACATGAGTTCATGAAAAATTCAGTATCCATCAAGAATGAATTTTATTTCAAAACTTTGTCAGTATTAAATGACCCACTGAGGTTGATATGCTCCAAACCAAACGTGATAGTTGAATGTAAACAATAACGACTCCCTGACCAGAAGTATATATAAACATCAGTTACGGCTTGAACAGGAATAAAGAACACTTAACAGTATGGTGGATTGATTAATTTTAAACATTGTTCAGTCAGATCCTAATATTTTATCTGAGAGATTGGCTCCTACAAAATACTGTCCATACCCAATCAATGAACCTATATGCTGTCCCTCAGTATGGAAGGACACACTTGCCAGGAGTAGGTTCATGTATGGATGACTGACAGGAGAGAGTTATGGGAATCCATGCTGTCAGCATGACTTGATGATATTTAGGGGAAAAAAATCTCTGATCAGTACAAAATAAATGCACTACTTATCTCTTAAAAAAACAATAAATAATCTATATTCAATACCTTGTATATTTCATCTATGAACATAGGTGAAAAGCCAGATGAGGTAAATGCTCTCCCTTTTATAAGTATGGTGATCAAAAGAAGAAATAATAATTTTTGTGGTTTTCCAACTTCTATGTAGTAATATTTTGTGATGATGTGAAGTAAAGTTGTTAGGGGTGGCCTAAAATCAGTATCAGCCAGAAATTGAGGGAGTCTGTCCCCTTTTCACTAGTACTAGACCAAGGAGATTGTTTTTGTGTCTGAGGTGAGGCACCACCACCTACCATCTGCTCCTTACTTTACCAAGCAGATCCCTGAGCTACTCATACACTGAGTTGGCAAAGGCTGGTATCGAACCAGGAGCCTTGTGGTTCCTAGGTGGATGCTTTACGAACTGAGCTAAACTGGCCCTTGTGATGGTGTACATTTGATAAAATCTTGTAAACTTCTATTTAGGAATCCTTTCTAGTTTGTATTATGTTTCTCTATAGATCATTTGGTTTGTTGTATTTCTTTAACTGTGTATTACAGTATTTCTCTGAATTTTTAGATGAGGCCTGATAATTAGTATTATTTGTATTAATCGGACTATTGTCCTCATCTTCATTGTTATCTGTACAATGTTTCGGTCGATGTGCACCCCAGCCTTCTTCAGGTATTTCTTGTTGTACCCAGGAACCTTCTCATCATAATCGGGAGCCATCACAAAACTTTGAACCTAACCCTTTATTTAGTCCACGGGGGTATCCAGTTCTCGTTCTGTTATCCATAATTGGGGTACAGGTGTTAAGCTGTGTTAATTATTATTCTATGTTACTGCTGTCCCTGACCAGGATTGAACCTGTAGTCTAGAGATAACTGTCACTTAGAATTGTTTTAACCTAACCGCTTTATCCACTAGGCTATGTGTCCTGATTACGACAAGAAGGTTCCCAAGTCCGAGAAAGTTCCTAAGTCCAAGAAGAAATACCTGAAGAAGGCCGGAGAGCACATCAGCTGAAACATTGTACAGATAACAAGGAAGATAAGGACAATAGTCTGAATAATACAAGTAATGCTAAACAGGTTATTTAATGATAAAATTTGATTCTATTTCTCTGAATGTTTGGACACATAGCCTAGTGAATAAGGTAGTTAGGTTAAGACAGTTCTAAGTGACAGTTATCTCTGGATTCCAGGTTCAATCCTGAGTAGAGGCAGTAACATAGAAAAATAATTAACACAACTCCTACCACAGCTATGGTTAGCAGAATGAGAACAGGATACCTCCGTTGAATAAATAAAGGGTTAGGTTCAAAGTTCTGTGATGGCTCCTAAGTCTAAAAAGAAGGTTCCCGAGTCCGAAAAGAAATACCTGAAGAAGGCCGGAGGGCATATCGGCCAAAACGTTGTACAAATGACAATGAAGATGGGGACAATAGTCCGAATAATGCAGATAATACTGAAATTTGATTAATTTGTAAATGTTTGATGTTATCATGAATATATTGTGAATATTTCTTTACATTTTTCTAAGAATTGGATTTGTTTTTTGATTTAAAAAAAATTTTTTGTCATTTGTTCGCACACAGTTATCTATCTATACTTATATAAAGGCCAGTTTGTGTACATGTATGTCTGGATGAAACTATGAAAATCAAACAATGACAAAGTAAATATATATACACATTCACTATCACCAGATGTTGCTTTTTGAATAAAAGTAATGATTTATATTTATAAGATATAATTTATATTTAAATTATTATTTATATATATATAAGATAATTAAAAAAATAAAATTTTATTGATAACAACATTTTTTTTTTTTGCATTTAGTATTTTAAATAGGAGGCATTAATTTTTCTTCTCGGAGTGTTTGGATCAATGCAAGTTTTTTTTTTATGTTGAGATTTTAATGGGGCATCCTATGAGGGTCCAACTTACAATTCAACAATAATGGATCAGTGAGACTACTTTTTACCTCCCCCTACCTCTACCCAGGCAATGCCGGGTAGCCGCTTCTAGTAAGATATAAATTATTCCAATCTTTACAGAATGAAAACTCTAAAGTTCAAACCAGCTTTGCTCCTCTTAAAAAGTGACCTTATATCACATCCTGATTGTGATGGAGAGGTCGTGTAAATACAACTTCTGATCCTACTATAACCTTAGCCACAATATAGATCTTTCAGTTTCATTAAGGTTAGCTTATATAATGTAACAAGAATGAAGCAAGGTGGGTAGACCTAGAAAAATTGTATTATACAAATCTTCACATTAAGAAGGACCTTTCTCTTATAAAATTTAGTAATGACTTATTGTAAAATTACATTTAAAATACTAGTTAAGGTTTGGTTTCTTTGTTTAATAGCATATAAACCTTTCATGGATTGTTTAATGCAAGAACAGTAGTTTGGACATACATATTTGATATATATTGATTTATATATTTACCATGAGCAGGATGTGACACAAGGTCAATTTCTTAAGTGGAGTTCAACAGGTTTGTATTCAGAGTTTTCCTTCTCCTAGACTGGTTGCCTAACCAAGGTTAAAGAGCCCGGTCTGCCCTACTATTTACCCATAGCTGGAGAGAGAGTAGGATTCATACCTTTCCCAAGGGTATTAGCGCTATGTGAAATGCAGTTACCGCATCCAGGATTTGAACTCGTGGTGACGAGTCCATTTCCCATGACTTTAACCATTACACCATGTGATATATATTGATATAGTAGATAACAATCATAATGTTTAATGTCGACATCCTATTTTTCAAAAATCAGTAAATCATCTTCACATTTCCTGTTTTTTCATTTTTATGTATTACTTTTCCACATACGGTTGGATTCCTTTCCGTTTTTTCTGTACACTCTAAAGTGAGTTGTCAGTTTTGAGTACATGTACTGGAGGTGTGAACAATTAGAGTTGTATATTGTTATTGGATTAAAAGACTAACATAGACAACTAAATAATATCAGTCTGATAGTATGGGAAGAATCCTATTTAACTGGATCCTAACATCAGAAACATAGTCAGAAGACTGGAAAAGATACAAATCAAGATCATGAAAAAGAAATGTTGTTTAATAACACCTACCTACAAAATAACTTACTGCCAAAATATACAACATTTAAACTAGATAATTATATAACAACCAATGAGTATCCTGTCTTCTTTAACTTTTATTCATTTTTTTTTCTTTTTCAGATTAGAGGAGGAATTTCAAATTTGAAAAGAAATATCCATTTTCAATTGTGTAGATCTACAGTTTAAGATATTTCATCAGTAAAGAGAAACATTCATCTGCATTGTTTTGTTAATTATCATTTCTAAATAAAGATGGAATCAAATTATGAAGAGCAACCTTACTTCAAAGAAATGTGTGAATCAACATTTTCAAAGAAAATTCATATAGAGGTGCACGCAGTGGAGAAACCATTTACTTGTCAAGTATGTGAAACAGCATTTGCACGGAAATCAAATTTAACAAAGCATATGCGAATACACACAGGAGAGAAACCATTTGTTTGCCAAGTATGTGGATCAGCATTTTCGCAGACTTCTGGTTTAAAAACACACATGCAAATGCACACAGGAGAGAGACCATATTCTTGTGAAATATGTGGATCAGCATTTTCACTGAATTCCAATTTAAAAAGCCATATGCGAATACACACAGGAGAGAAACCATTTTCTTGCCAAATATGTGAATCAGCATTTTCAGAGAAGTCCAGTCTGAAAAAGCACATGCGAAGACACACAGGAGAAAAGCCATTTACTTGCGAAGTGTGTGGAGCAGCATTTTCAATGAATTGTAGTTTAACAAACCACATTCGAATACACACAGGAGAAAAGCCATATCCTTGTCATGTCTGTGGATCAGCATTTACAGAGAATTCCAATTTAAAAAAGCATATGCGAATACACACTGGAGAGAAACCATTTTCTTGCAAAGTATGTGGATCAGCATTTTCACAGAATTCAGATTTAAAAAAGCACATGCGAATACACAAAGGTGATAAACCATTTTCTTGCCAAGTATGTGAATCAACATTTTCAGGGAGTTCAGAGTTAACAAAGCACATGCGAATACATTCAGGAGAGAAACCATTTTCTTGCCAAGTATGTGGATCAGCATTTTCAGAGAATTCAGCTTTAACAGAGCACATGCAAATACATACTGGAGAGAAACCATATTCTTGTGAAGTATGTGGATCAGCATTTTCAGAGAGTTCTACTTTAAAAAGCCACATGCAGACACACACAGAAGAGAAACCATTTTCTTGTCAAGTGTGTGGAGCAGGATTCACAGAGAATTCCAGTTTAGCTACTCACTTGAGAGAAATGCACACTTAAGATAAATTATTTTCTTGTTAAGTATGTGCATTAGTATTTCTAGAGACTTCCAGTTTAAAACACATGCAAACACACTGATGAGAAACATTTTCTTGCCAAATAAGATAGATACAGACAGTAAAGAAATAATTTTATTGTCAAGTGAATTCAGCATTGAAAATTACAGGAAACACACACACACAGAAGAGAAACCATTTTCTTGTTGAGTTTTGTAGTAAGATTTTCAAAGAATTCCAGTTTAACAAAACATATACATACTTCGTCATCAAAATTAAAACGGAAACTTATTTTGTGGTGATCCATGAGAGTTTAACTACAGTATATGAATGAATTTTTTTTGCGGATTATGTTATGGTTTAGGGGTTTGGGGATTGCTTAAAAAAAACAACAACAATAAACTCCAAATTACTGTACATTTAATGTTGAAAAATGATTTTTTTAAACCAAGTTTAATTGAAATTATACATTGCAATACAAACAACTGAGACTAATGTGTTTACCTTTGGATTCAATGGTCAATTAAATGTAATTTGGTGTTTTTTGTTGTTCATTCATACACTGTAGTTAAACTGTCATGGATCACCACCAAATAAGTTTCCATTTTAATTTTCATGACAATTTGCAAGTTTAACCAAAAACGTTTCTTTGCTAAGTTTGTAAATCACTATTTCAGTTTAATGATGCATATGCAAACACACTGCTGATAAAAACATTTTCTTGCTAGATATTTTGTTCCTCATTTTCAGAGAATACAATCTTATCAAATCACATGCAATTACCCACAGGAGAGAAACCATTATCTTGTCAAATGTGTGAATCTGCATTTTCAAGGAATTCAGCATCTAAAAAACATATAAGAATACATGTAGGAGAGAAACCATATTCTTTTTGAGCGTGTTGATTGATATCTTCACAGAAATCCAATTTAAAAAGTAAAATGTGAATGCACATATAAAAGAGACCTTTTTTTTATCAAGGGTGTGGGTCATATAAAAAAAAAACTTAGAAAATAACATGTCCTTGTCACATGTGTTGTTCAGTATTTTTAGGGAGTTCTAATTTCTGAATGTAATTTTATAAATTTATGTAAATCCAAACTGGCATAATGCATTATTCTTGTTAAATTTGTGGAACTCCCTTTATATTTTTTGTTACATGTCCTTGTCCCATATGTTGTTCTGTATCTTCACGGAGAGTCGCATGCTTGAAAGAAACTATTGTAACGCACACACTAGAATGATTCCTTGCAATTATTAAGTGTGTGGATGGATATTTTCAGTGAGTTAAAATATATGTAAAGATATTACACACCTGAAAGGAAGTATCTGACAATAGTTTGCTGTTTAAATAATTAGACATGTTTCAGTTTATGAATTCTGACTTTATCTATGAATGGTTTGCATAATCTGCAGACAACTTTATTTACTTCTGTCCAATATATTATGTTTAATAAATGTTTTAAGTAAAAATATTTTGAATGTGCTTAAGGTTACAAGACTTTTGACTTGTATCTTCTACTGTCCAGTGTAAATATTCTCACTTGACATACTGTTTTATTTGCCTTTTCTAACTCAGTATAGAACTTTATGCAACTCATTTGTATCCTGACTTAAATGGATAAGCATTTAGTTTTTATTGATGTGTCTATTCTGTTGCTTATTAATTTCATGTGTATCAATAAACTGTTCACATTACTGCCTGAATCTATGAGTATTTTTAGTGGTATGCCTCACATTTTGAGTGACCTTTTGCCTGCCTCTATGTTTCCATTTGTAAAAGCATAGACATCATTTAGAGCATGTGTGTTGTCTTCAGACTTTCTCATTAATGTGTTTACCCTGTCTGCCCTACTATTTATCCATAGCTGGTGGGGGAAGAGAAAAAATGGATTCATGCCTTTCCCACATGTGTGTTGTCTTCAGACTTTCTCATTGATGTGTTTACCCAGTCTGCCCTACTATTTATCCATAGCTGGTGGGAGAAGAGAAAAAATGGATTCATGCCTTTCCCACATGTGTGTTGTCTTCAGACTTTCTCATTGATGTGTTTACCCAGTCTGCCCTACTATTTATCCATAGCTGGTGGGAGAAGAGAAAAAATGGATTCATACCTTTCCCAAAGGCATTAGAATGAAGGGAATGCAAACAGCTTTGTCCAGGGTTTGAACTCCAGTTACAGATTCTATTACCTATGAAAATAACTGTTATACTCCTCACAGCGGTTTTATTTAAAGTCATCACTTGATTAAGTGTGAAAGAAATTGTTATGATAAGGAGAGGTTTCAGGAAAATCTTCTCACTTGTGGTCAGTATTTAAAGAAAAATGGGTTATTTCCTATAAATCTAGCATAAACAAAGGGTAACCACTCGTGACTGATAAATTATTTAAACAAACCATAAACCCATTTCTTTTTTCCTAGTAGATCAATAAATGAATAAATAAATAATTTATCAGTGGTTCCCCTTTGTTTATGTTGGACCTTTAGGAAATAACTGAAAAATGTGTTGTATGGATGGGTTGAAATTCTTAATGTTTGGCAGCAATTTTCCTTATCTTTATTAACTGATTGAAAAGAGTGAAAGGGGAATGAAAATAAAGATAGAAAGGAAGGGAGAGAAAAAAGAAAAAGGGAGCAATGATTGTTGGAAGGCAGTTAACTGGAAGGCAGTTAACTGATTGAAAAGAGTGAAGGGGTGAAATAAAGATAGAAAGGAAGGAGAGGAAAGAGAAAAAAGAAAAAGGGGAGCAATGATTGTTGGAAGGCAGTTAACTGATTGAAAAGAGTGAGGGGTGGAAATAAAGATAGAAAGGAAGGGAGAGAAAAAGAAAAAGGGGAGCAATGATTGTTGGAAGGCAGTTAACTGATTGAAAAGAGTGAGGGGGTGGAAATAAAGATAGAAAGGAAGGGAGAGAAAAAAGAAAAAGGGGAGCAATGATTGTTGGAAGGCAATTAACTGATGGAAAAGAATTCCAAAATAGAACACCTTGTTTTAAAAAAAATGAAGACAGAAAATACAAAAAATGACTGATGACTGGGGTTGGGACCAATGCGGAAGTGGAGGAAGAAAATAAATAACCAGGAGGTAAGAGGGAAATTAAGACTGAGGGGCATTGGGAGTGAAAGGAATTTATCCCTCCTCTCAGACTGCATCCCCCCACACACTTTATACTTTTCTTTCTCTTCTCTTGTTTCCCTCTTCAGCCCTCACTATTTTCTTCTTCTCTTTCTTATCTTCTTCATCATCTACTAGTCTTCCTCTTTTTTGTTACCTCACTTTTCTCCAAGACTGAGGGTCAGAAAGTGAACTAACAAAAAAGAGGGAAACTTAGAGGATAAGAAAGAGAAGAAGAAAATGGTGAGGGCTGAGGAAGGAAACAAAGAAGAGAAAGAAAAGTACAAAAGTGTGTGTGTGTGTGTTGAGGGGATGCAATCTGAGAGGAAGGATACATTTATGTGATTTTGCAGTATTGTCTTGAATATCTACAAGATCCCATGAAGACATCTGTCAGTCATCATTTGTCGTGGGAGCGTAGCACTTATAATAACACTGTTTTACAAAGAAATTGAGGCAAGCACAAAAATAGCTGTTTTAACCTAATTTGGGGGTGCTGAATTCAGATTTGAAATCCGTTTTTACTCATCACCTCTAGTTTTTTAGATATGCATACTGTACATTTTGTACATAAAGGCATATATGCATTCTGGGTTAATTTCTAATATTGTGTGACTTATGTCTTCTTTTTTAGTTATTATGCAAATGTAAGTGATAGCATTACATTATATATATATCAAGACGGATTTTGGCAGTTAAGCCTAGCCAACATGTCTCAATCAACAGTATATATTTGTATTACAATTTCCAACGACGCACATTTTATTGCCTTACAAATGATTTAATTTTACTTTGTTTTTTTTTTCATTTTCTCTAATTGCTTCAAGCTCGTCAAAACATCGAGGATGCCTCAACAAGGCCAATTCTTTCTGAATTCTGTACATTGTGTCATCCAAGTATATTTATTCCATCAATGTTCTTTATCTATCCTGTTTTATCTGTAATAAGCTGCTGCAACTGTTAAAATAAGCATGTATATACTCTGTATATACTAAAATGAGACTATTTAGACAGAAAACTAGAGGTGATAGAGCAAAACTGTTTATAAATTTGAATTCAGCACACCCAAATTTGTAAAAAACACCTATTCACATTCTTGCCTCAGACAAAAAATATTTTTTTAAACCAGTGTAATTAAATGAGTAAACCTTATGTGAGTGTATTCCCAAGAATTCTGTTAGGGATGCTGATGGTCTAGAACCATTCCCAATCCCAAACGAGGTGTGGTACCCAGGTGGATTTTGTTGAGGTAGCTTGTCTGGGTCATCTTTGGTGATTTTTTTTTCTTTCTCCACAATCTTATTCAACCCCGATAACTGAAAAAATGTACAACGGTTCTTGTTTAGAGTCAGTGTATGCTGACACTGTATTATGTCCTTTAGGCCTCTGGCATAATTTCCTCAGTGACCCCCCCTCACTTCACAGTTATGACATACTGAATTGATTGCAGGGCAGTTCTTCCTGCTGAGTGATTTTCATGGGAGTGATGTCCTCCCGCAGCCAACATTGGGTTTTGGGCCACATAGGGGCAGTTTAACTCTGAGGTGTCTGGACTCATTGGAGTAGCTGCATCATTTGCTGCATCAAATGTATCATAGTTTGCTGGTGACCTTTATTTGGTTTGAGTGGGCTCTGCTGGCCTGAGAAACTATGTGCAGTTTCGCATTGTGTGTCTCCCTCTGAGACAGTGAATCCTGGATAATGTTTATCCATTTCTTTTTTCATGTATCAAGTTTTTTTTCCACATGCTGTACCTTGGTTCAGGTGTTTATTTCAGTTTTCTGTGAATGTTATCTGGTTCATAGTGCCATGTGTGGGCATGTGGTTACAGGAGACATCTCTGGGTCCGTGATGTAAGTAGCAGGCAGCTATATTGACATTCTCCTGAAGAGTTCTCCTAAAGGGACATTACCCTACATCAATCCGTTGATCAAATCATCACTCCTCCTAGTCCCTAAATTAACCCTTTAAGTGTTCTACATATGCTTTATTTGAGAATGCATTGTTACTCTCATGAATTTGATCATCACTATTGTAACTTTTAAGGTAAGTAAATATATTTATGGTCATCCTCTATAGCAATTACAGTTGAATGTATCTTATGTATGTTTAGTTTAAAAAAACACAGATTTTCAAGTGCTGATTTTCAGGATGTGTATACTTTCACACTTAAAATTTTGTTTACAGTATCAGGTTAAAATCTCAATATCCAAAATAATTTAAGATTTGTTTTTATCTTTGCTTGTTATCAGAAAAATTATTCTAGTTTGTATTATGATATATTATGATAAAAAATTATAAACAATTGCAAAAATCTTATTATAATGGAGATTGTGTGTTTTTCTGTCTGTAACCGAAACTATATCACTACTCAAGTCACAATTCCCTTAGTTATTGACATCATATTCTCAAGGATTTTATTTTAATTTTAACCTCAATTATTGATAAAATTGTTTTACATTATTAATACTGTTAATCATAACTACATACTAATAACATGCAATTATATTTGTATATACAACAAAATAGCGGTTTGTAGTGTGAACGGGTAGGCTAATTTGCATATTGATATTAAAAAATCGAATTTAATAAATATGTGCTCAGTGTTATTGATTTCTAACTGTTTGGTTAATGAATATAAGTGAATCTTAAATGAAATCCATTTAACTGGAATCTCCAAAATCTGTAAAATATAAGATAAATTGAATTAAACAAAATAATAACAAGAGCCAATAGGAATGCAACAAATATGAATGACCTATGAGGAATAGCAACTTCGATAGGAGATACGATGCAATTGTATATACAACAAAATAGCGGTTTACAGTTGCTAATTTGCTTGATTTCTAATTGTTTGTTTTATCTTAAGAAATATAAACAAAAATCTTGTGGATAAATCTTAAAGAAATTTATTTACAAGAAGAAATAACTGTAATATTATCCTTTACTTCCTATTTTAACTAAATAGTTAAATTAGGCAGTTAGTTTCTTGTTCTTTTTATTATACCCCCTCTGTTGCAATCTTTTTATCTGCATTCTTAGTCAGTTTCATTAGCCTTTCTAATTTAATATGATATTTTATTATATTAAAACTTAAATACTTGCACCCGGAGGGGCATATATTTGCTAGTACAAATAATATTGAAACAAAAAAAAACTCAAAATAAAACAAAAAAGAAATGATAGTACTATTTTAATAAAATCAACTCTATATATCATCACAGTCATTATCAAGGTGTGTAGATGGCATGGATTCCTTTGACCTTCTCTTACCATCTGTCCCTATCAGCTATCCTTCTTGTTAAGTCTTCTAGATAGCAGAAATGAGTTGTTTTTCATCTGAATTCTTAGAAAATTTATTTTAAAATGAATAATTTTAGGCATTTTTCAATAGATATGTCTCAATGAAAGTT
Organism: Doryteuthis pealeii; assembly: GCA_023376005.1. Taxonomy (NCBI): domain Eukaryota; kingdom Metazoa; phylum Mollusca; class Cephalopoda; order Myopsida; family Loliginidae; genus Doryteuthis; species Doryteuthis pealeii. Next base: position 87,437,483 of record CM042151.1, read on the forward strand.
CTCAAATTTCATTATTGAAAAAATAAAAAGTTTCTCTGAATTTTTTAGATGAGGCTTGATAATTAGTATTATTTGGATTATAAGTCTATGTATTTTGATGAAAATGTATGTTATCTATTTTATTGTTTTTTCTCATGGATTCTGATGCGTTGAATTTAGAGATGAAGAAAAAAGTGCTCAATTTGGACTTTTAGGTGAAATTTGAGGCCTGATAATCCTCTGGAGAATGGGTAAAAATGGTCAGTTTTGTGCCAAACTAAAGTGCCAATCTAATATGATTTTCTGATAGAGTTCGATGAGGAGAGAGAGAATTCTGTTGAAAATTGGGAGAGAAGTTATTTATATTTAGACGAAAAAACAAAAAAAAAACCCTATGAGTCAAGGTAAAAAATCATGAATAAGTAAATAGATAATAGTAAGTTCCCAAAATTCACAATGAATTGTCAAATTGGAAACATACCATAGTGGATAAAGACGGGATATGACAATTCTAACTGACAGTTATGTCTGGGCTGCAGGTTCAATCTTACTCAGGGGCAGCAGTAACATAGAATGAAAATTAACACAGCTTTAACACCTGTACCCCAGCTATGGTTAGCAAAATGAGAACAGGATACTCCCATGGATTGAATAAAGGGTTGGGTTCGACAAAAAGGTTCGAAAAATAATTTGAAAAGAAGGTTCCCAAGTTCAGCAAGAAATATTGAAGGCCAGAGGGCACATTGGCCAATATTTTGTACAGATAAGAATAAAGATGAGGAGAAAATCCAAATAATACTAAATAAAAAATCAATTCATTGTTAAAATATTAAGTTCATTGAGACATATTTATTGAAAAATGCCAAAAATAATTTATTGTAAAAGAAAATTATTTAAGAATTCAAATGAAAAATAATTATTTCATTTTCCCAAAAAGAGCAAACCAAAAGAGTGAACACGCTGGCTTCTGCTGCTAATTTGAAGTAAACATCCTTTAAAAAATCTGATGCATTATAACATTCACTAACTGATAAATCAATACTGAAAATTTCATTAAAATCGGATAATTACCTGATTTTTGGTAAATTTTTTCCAACCCAAATGTTACGTTAAAATTGTAAACAAGCACCTAAAATCATTGAAAAATAGCCAAAATGGCGGATCGCGTCGAAATTGACCAAAACAAATAGTTTTAAATCTTTTAAAAATAAACTGCATATGTAATGATATTTTTCTTTTTTTAATGATGGTCATTATGTTACTACTTATCATTTTAGACAAAATTTTGACCTTAAATAATAGATTTAATTAATTTTAATTTGTTTTTAAAAACCTAGTTCATTGAGACATATTTATTGAAAAATGCCAAAAATAATTTATTGTAAAAGAAAATTATTTAAGAATTCAAATGAAAAATAATTATTTCATTTTCCCAAAAAGAGCAAACCAAAAGAGTGAACATGCTGGCTTCTGCTGAAGTAAGCAAGTAAGCATTCCTTTAAAAAAAATCTGAAAAATTTGGGAGTGCATATCTTGAGGATAAGTTAATTACAACAGTACTAAAATCATCATCATCATCATCATGTTGTACAAACTGCATGGATATCCATGACTCTCTCTTCAACTGTCCCTGGGAGGTCTGCCATGCAGCATCTAGAATCTGCACTGAGCTGATTGATGTAGGTTTTTGCTGGTCCACCTACCCTGGTGTGTCCATGTTTACGTATCCAGAGGAGAATGTCACTCATGAGTTTGTCCTAGCTTCCTCAGGAATGTCCAGCATGTCCTGTTTATCTTACTTTGATGGTTTGTGTGATAGGGGGCAAGTGATCATACAATGGTTTTCTTGTAAGAGACTGCTTTCAAGATTTGTTTCAGACAGTACACATAATCCTTGTGTAGTTCTCTTGCTTTTTCTCTCAGCGCTTCCTTAAAGTCCAAATGATTTTAGGTTCAGTGTCACCTGTTTAATGGTACGAGGTATGTCAGAAAAGTTCCAGGACTGGTGTCACAAAAAATTTATTTCAAATCTAAATTTTGTCCAAGTGTGGATTATGTTAAAGTTAGACAATCCCCAAAATTTGAGTTTCCAATTCAAAAAATTGATAGAGTTATGTCAATTTTTAGCTCTCCAAATTTTTTTTTTTTTGGCGGGGGCGACTTTTTGTAACCTGCTTTTATCTGTAAAATGAGTTCTAGAGCTTCCCTACAACTAAAAATTGGTTTATAAGAGTATTTTTTCAAGGAATACAAAAATGCTATCAAAAGTCTTATGGATGATTTCTGATTTTTTAATAGAAAGATCAATATCCGAATGTGGCACTGCATCTACGACAAATTTTTTTTATTATTATTTCACATATTTTCGTGAGGGGTGACCTCGTAAAAAAATATTTCCCCAAATATATTTTAGGAAAAAACAATTTCAAACCTATATTCATCTAAAAGCATAGAAATTTTCATGAAAATTTGACTCTTAAATGATTTTTCATAGATTTTTTTTTTTGGTAAGCTCAGTCGGTAGAGCGTTCGGCTAGAGACCACGAGGTTTCTAGTTCGATACCGGTCCTCGCCAACTCAGCGTATGAGTAGAACGGGGATCTGTGCCGTAAACTAAGGGGCTGATGGTAGGTGTGGCGCTCCACCTCAGACGCCAAAACAATCTTCTTGGTCTAGCGCTATTGAAAAGGGGATAGACTCACTCGCTGACTGGCTGATACCGACATTAGGCCGCCTGTACGACTTTACTTTTTTTACTATAGGCGTAAATTTGTATTTGGTACGTATTCAATTGATTTAATGGTGCGAAAATGTAAACATTGTTTTCGTTCATAATTTTCCTTATTTCCGTAAGCTGATTTTTTTTTTAATCATCAGGAGTTTTAAATGTTTCTTCTTTTGAATGGTCCAACAATTTTGACGATAATATTAACTTTTATTCAAGATTAATTGTGTTAAATATAGGGGGTGGGTGAAATTTTACACGTCAAATTGGAGGTCTCTAGCGTACCTTGACATATAAAATAAGATTTTAAAAATCAAAATAATAATTTCAAAATTAATTATTAACAAATATTGAAAAGCAGTTTGAATATTTCACAAAACAGATATTGATTTTTATCTTTCACTGGGATTTCTATTATTTCCCTGTGGTGTCTGAGTTCAGCAATTAACTAATTATCTCCCTTGACTTTCTCTCTGTCTGTACTAAACATTTTGAAACTATCGCAACCGGAAAACATTAATTTCTTTTGTAATTTTACAATTTCTTCTTTTTCTCTAATATTGCATTGTCCCAAGAAAAAGAAACTAGAGGAAAGAAAAGAAAAAGAAGTAAGTAAAACGTTTACTTTAATTTCTTCCTTTATTCCTTACAAATAAATAAAGACAAAAAAATGGTTTTATTTTTTTCTGTATTTAAAAAAAAATACCGAAAGATAAAAACATTTTATTTATTTTTATTTTTTTAGAACGAATTTTAATCCTCTGTTGAATCTAAAGATTATCTGAAATTATGCGAATTATTTTAAAAAAAAGAAACTGTTTTGATCATTTTTGGAAATATGTTTTATTTTGTAATTCTGGTGAATTTGATTTTTTTTCCCCAATGAAAACTATTATTACTATTATTTTGACTTTTGAAATGTAACATGAATCGTTTGGCAATATGACAAAAAGAATAAGTTAAAAATACTTATTAAAACAATAGTTCAAGAAAAAGTAAGGAAACTCCGGATATGAGACCCCCACCCCCACGCAAAATATTAATTTAAAAAAAAGGCTGAAATTTGTAGAAATGTTTCTTTTATCGGCAAAATATTTATGCAATTATTAATTAAAGAAATAAGACTGGCGAAAATATTGTTCGAATAAATAAAAAATAAAAAAATAAAATAAAAAGAAATCTAGCTATACCCAAAATGAGACTAAATTGCATTTTTGACAAAATAACTTTAGCGCCCTCTAGGGAAAATTATTTACCAAAAATCAGGGAATTATCGGATTTTAATGAAATGTTCAGTGTTTATGTATCAATGAATGATCTTTATAATGCAAACATTAAACCGTTTTTTGTCGTAATTCTATTTTTTCTTTTTTTGTCGTAATTCTTATTATCGTAATTTGTCGTAATTCTTGTTTATTTATAGAAATTTGTCATATTTCTTGTTTAGATAGTTTTGAACAGACTGAGATAGATATTTTCGACAGTAAATAGATAGATAGATAAACAAAACGATATAGATAGATAGATAGATAGATAGATAGGTAGGTAAACAAAACGCAACGATATAGATAGATAGATAAACACAACGATATAGATAGATAGATAGATAGATAGGTAGGTAAACAAACGCAACGATATAGATAGATAGATAAACACAACGATATAGATAGATAGATAGATAGATAGGTAAACACAACGATATAGATAGATAGATAGATAGATAGGTAAACACAACGATATAGATAGATAGATAGATAGGTAAACACAACGATATAGATAGATAGATAGATAGATAGATAGGTAAACACAACGATATAGATAGATAGATAGATAGATAGATAGGTAAACACAACGATATAGATAGATAGATAGATAGATAGGTAAACACAAGATATAGATAGATAGATAGGTAAACACAACGATATAGATAGATAGATAGATAGGTAAAACACAACGATATAGATAGATAGATAGATAGGTAAACACAACGATATAGATAGATAGATAGATAGGTAAACACAACGATATAGATAGATAGATAGTAAACACAACGATATAGATAGATAGATAGATAGGTAACACAACGATATAGATAGATAGATAGATAGATAGATAACACAACGATAGATAGATAGATAGATAGATAGGTAAACACAACGATATAGATAGATAGATAGATAGGTAAACACAACGATATAGATAGATAGATAGTAAACACAACGATATAGATAGATAGATAGATAGATAGGTAAACACAACGATATAGATAGATAGATAGATAGTAAACACAACGATATAGATAGATAGATAGATAAACACAACGATATAGATAGATAGATAGATAGTAAACACAACGATATAGATAGATAAACAACGATATAGATAGATAGATAAACAAACAAATAGATAGATATGAACAAATGGAAATAGATAGATATGAACAAATGGAAATAGATAGATAGATAGATAGATCTACTGAAAGAAAAACAAATGTCACTTCGATGAATTACAAGTAAAAGAAAAAATGTTTCAAAAATTCAAAATATTTAGATATTCTTGTTTATTTAAACTAAAAACAAGACATTAAACAAACATGAATAAAAGAAAATCTGAGTATTTAGATATTCTTTTATATTAAAAAAATGTCCGGTCATTTTTAATTTAAAAAAAAACTTTTTTATGGTAAAACAGTCCGTTTTTTTTTTTTTGTTGTAAAAAAATCTGAGTATTTAGATAATCTTTTAAAAACTTTTTTAGTTTAAACAACAACAAAAAAAAACGGACAGTTTTACCATAAAAAAAAGTTTTTTTTTTTTGGGGGGGGGGGGTATTTGATAGTTCGCCGAGCAGCAAATTCGGAGGCAGGGGACCGGGACGAACTTCCTCATAAAGTACCCTTATTTTATTTCAAAACTTTCTCATTTTTTTCAGGTCACTTATTTTTGACACCCACCCCCTTATGTTGGGGGCGTAACTTTTTTGTCAAGTCGGTCTTTCCGTTTTCTAATTACAGTAAATAAAGAGATAAAAGACCAAAGTTATGAATAGAAACAATTTTTTTTATTTTTTACGGAAGCCACCGTAATTCTATGAGAAAATAAGTACCGAAAATCGAAAAATAAAATGTAAAAAAATAATAAATTAATTTTTTGGAGATTTCTAATTTACTCATTTCGATAATCATTTAATTGGCTATTATTTTATAAAAGAAGAAATTATACATCGATATTTTTTCTGCTTAAAAAGGGGAGGGGTACATTTTCAATAGAGTTTTTCTTCAAAAGGTATACTTTGTTTGACTAAAATAAGGTTTGCATTAAATAGATATTTATTTTTAGAATCTAAAAATATAACATTTTAAACTTAACATCAGGCTTTTTATATTTTAAAAGAATTTTATATATTAATTTCTCATAGCAAAAATAGTAAATTAATGTTTTGAAATAAAATAACTGATGCATTATAAAATTCATTAATTGTTAAATCAATACTGAAAATTTCATTAAAATCGGATAATTACCTGATTTTTGGTCATTTTTTTTCCATCCCAAATGTTACGTGAAAATTGTAAACAAGAGCCTAAAACCATTGAAAAACAGCCAAAATAGCGGATCGCGTCGAAATTGACCAAAACAAATCGTTTTAACTCTTTTAAAAATAAACTGCATATGTAATGATATTTTTCTTTTTTTTAATGATGGTCATTATGTTAATACTTATCATTTTAGACAAAATTTTGACCTTAAATAATAGATTTAATTAATTTTAATTTGTTTTTAAAAACCTAGCAGCTGACAAATTTGGGTACGGCTACAATACACCTATTTCCTTGAAAGAAAAAAATCTAGACTTTCTAAATAAAAAGATGAAACAAATCTTCATTAATTATAGCGTAGAATAAGACTCTTTTAAAGTTAATGTTTACATTTATGAAAAGAGAAAACAAAAAACATAAACAAATTTACTATTTTTTCCTTAAAAAAGATTATAGATATTTTTTGAAACAGGTTGAAATCAGATGGTGTAAATGTTACCCAATTTGTAAGTATGGTGATTAAAATAAGAAATATTTTTTGTGGTATTAAGCATCTGGTTTCCAACTTTAAATTATTTTTCCTAAATACTATGGATATACAAATTCGCGTACTTGTCAATAAGGGGTGGGGGTAACAGGAAATACTTTTAAAAATCAACAAGAATAAACTAATATTTTGCTTTTAATAAAATTTTCAGTATATGAAGTAAATTTTTTTTAAATTCTATCTTAAATAAATATTTGCTCTAAATTAAAAAGACTAAGTATTTTTCATTAGTTTTTGTTTTACGCATTGACACCCCCTTATAAGTTTTTTCGTAAGTTTTTTTTGTGGATGAAAAGGAATTTTATATTTTTGTAAAGACAGTTCATATGCAAAAAAAGCGATGTCTTGATAAAGTCGGTAGTAGAGTGTCTCACATTCTGAAACTTAAGTCTCGTAAATAAGAAAAAAATATTTATCCTCTTTTTTTTTTCTTTTTTTTGAAAATTTGTTGGCTTATTTCTTCAGGAATGTAATATCAAAATTTTAACTTATCTGCCTTTTTATTTCTATTTTAGAGATGATTTAAAATTTATAAATGTAAAATAAATTCCATCATTCACTTTCTGACTAAGGCAAAAGAAAAAAAGAAGATTGTATTAAAGATATATAGCTAAAAATAATGAGATTCCATTATTATAGTCTCTATGAAATAGAATGTCAATAATTTCTATGGGATCATTTACTATTTCTCTGAATTGTACACATAGCCTAGTGGATAAGGGAGTTAGGTTAAGACAATTCTAAGTGACAGTTATCTCTAGACTGCAGGTTCAATCCTGGTCAGGGGCAGCAGTAACATAGAATAATAATTAACACAGCTTAACACCTGTATCTCAGCTATGGTTAGTGGAATGAGAACAGGATACCCCCATGGACTGAATAAAGGGTTAGGTTCAAAGTTTTGTGATGGCTCCCGATTACAACTGAGTTCGGAAACCTTCTTTTCAAACCTGGGAACCCTCTTGTCATAATCGGGAAAAATTGTACAGATAGCAATAAAGATGAGGACAATATTCTGAATAATCCAAATAATACTAATCATCAAGCATCATCTCAAAAATTCAGAGAAATAGAAATATGTTTTTTTTTTTTTTTAACACATAAACTTGGAATTGTTTTTTTGTTTTTTTTTAAATTAAATGTAAAGGAAAACAGTAAAAAATGATTTTCCATTTTTTATTAACATCTTTAAATCTTTTTTTAAAAAAAAGTTCTGCACTTTTTTGTCCATGTTTTGTACATCCCTACCATATAGAGTATTTCTTTATCTCTGAAATATCTTTGTTAAATTTGTCATTAGTAATAAACACATTATAAAAATTGTGTAAATCAGAAAAATTTGCTTTTATTAACATTTCTTTAGTTGTGTGATAATATTTTGTGATGGTATACATTTAATAAACTCTTTATAAATTATTATATAAATTATAAATTTATAAATTTGAATTCAGCACACTCAAATTAGTAAAAAAACCTATTCACATTCTTGCCTCAGACAAAAAATATTTTTTGTAAACCAGTGTTATCAAGCTCTCAAAAATTCAGATAAATTATAACTAAATTATATACGTGCACACAACCAATGAGTATGCAGTTTTCTTTAATAATGCCTCCTCTTTATTTGCAGATATCAATTGCAGTGGAGAATAACAATTTTGGAACTTAAAGCAACATATGCCTGTGTGAAGATGTACTGTTTCATTAAGAGATCTCATCTATAAATCATAATATAGATCAGAATTTTCATTAAATCATCATATGTGAATAAAATGAAAAGAACCAGTGAAAAGCAACCTTATTCTTGTCAAGTGTGTGGATCAGTATTTCCACAGAGTTCAGCCTTAAAAAAGCATATTCGGACACACACAGGTGAGAAACCATTTTCATGTAATGTGTGTGGATCAGCATTTTCACAGAATTACAAACTGGAAAGTCATATACGAACACACACAGGAGAGAAGCCATTTTCTTGTGAAGTGTGTGAATCAGCATTTTCATTAAAAAGTTCTTTAAAAAGACACATGCGAATACACACAGGTGAGAAACCATTTTCTTGTCAAGTGTGTGGATCATCATTTTCAGATAATTCTGGTTTCACAAAGCACATGCGAATACACACAGGAGAGAAACCATATTCTTGTGAAACATGTGGATCAGAATTTTCTCTAAGTTCTAATTTAAAAACACACATGCGCGTTCACACAGGTGAGAAACCATTTTCTTGCGAAGTATGTGAATCAACATTTTCACAATATTCCTCCTTAAAAATCCACATGCGTACACACACAGGAGAGAGACCATTTTCTTGTCAAACATGTGGATCAGCATTTTCTGAGAACTCTAAGTTAAAAAAGCACATGCAAATACACACAAGAGAGAAACCTTTTTCCTGCGTACTCTGTGGATCTGCATTTTCACTTAATTCCAGTTTAAAAAAGCACATGCGTACACACACAGGAGAGAGACCATATTCTTGTCAAGTGTGTGAATCATCATTTTCAGATAGTTCCACTTTAACAAAGCACATGCAAACGCACACAGGAGAGAAACCATTTTCTTGTGAAGTGTGTGAATCAGCATTTTCAAGGAATTCAGCATTGAAAAAACACATGCAAATACACACACGAGAGAAACCATTTTCTTGTGAAGTGTGTGAATCAGCATTTTCAAAGATTTCAGCATTGAAAAAGCACATGCGAATACACAAAAAAGAGAAACTATTTTCTAGTTAATTACATGGATCAGAATTTTCAGAAGTCCACTTTTAATATACACATGCAATTACACACAAGGGAGAAACCCTTTTTCTACCAAGTGTGTGAATCAGAGGTGAAAGAATTTTGTGTCTAGTGTGTGGATCTATATATTCAGACACATTTCTTCTTAAATGAACTCATGAGAATACCCTCAGGATAGTAACTATTATCTTTTCAAGTATGTAACATCATCATTATGTCGCACTAGCAGCATGAATATACATGACAATCTCTCACCAACCGTCCCTATCATTCATTGACCCTGGGAGGTCCTTTGCGCCACATCCAGTATCTGTACAGAGTTGCTCTATGTAAGTCTTTACTGGACGGCCTACTCTGGTATGCCCATGTGATGGTTTCCACAGAAAAACGTCACTAATGAGTTCATCCTTGCTTCTCTAGCAGTGCCCAGCATGTCTTGTTTTCCTCATACAGATTGTGTGATATGAGACAGGTGGCTGTACAGCTATTTTCACTTAGGGTGTTGTTTCCAACTCTTGTTTAAGATTGTGCACAGCATTCTTGTGCAGCACCCATCTAGATGGGATATGATAATACCAATCTGCAATCCCATCCTTTCTCTCTATGTTCTGTTTGATTATTTTAAAAAGTCATCCACCAATTTTAGTTGAAATCATACAAGCCACAAGTAATTTCCACAAAAGAAAAGAATAACAAAGCTGTGAATAAAATCACATGGCCATTTCTGTTGATAACAATTTCTCTTGAACCAATTCTGGGGTGGTGTTTGTGTGACACTTAGCTTTTCAGCCTGTTATGTTTTTACATACAGATAAAATACGGAAGACTGAATGATAAGGCAAGACCAGATTGTTGGAAAATTAACAAGGTTTTATTTAACATGGTAGAGAATGCTTATACAACTAAAAGTGACTTAACTAGCTGAACCCAATCCAAAAGTAACATGGCGGAAACCCCACTTCTGGGTTCTCATCAGTTCCCTACTGATCAAGGGGAGTAACTCTATTTTCGTTAGGTCTTCCTAACACAGTTTATGTCAAGAAGGACACGAGCCTGCCAGGTAGCTTTCTTTCAATGGCCAACTGCACCTAGCATTACTTCACTCAAATTTATTTAGGGGGCCTACTTACTGCTTCAGGTCAAAACCTCAAACTTTTCTCATTCAACCACCCAAGTATTACAATCAGATTCTTGTTTGATGTACATTTATTACACTAGTGCCAAATTATTAACATTAACAGAATCATCCTTTCATTTACATGAGAAAGAACAATAAAATCGATAAGTTAAATTTTCCTCAAAATATGTAGACTTATAATGGCTGAAAAATGCATTTTGGGGCCATCTTTGAAGCCCCATATCTCTCCCAATTCTCAACAGAATTTAACCATCTTTTACTATGTGATACTCCTCATCAAACCCTATCAGAAAATCATATTAAATTGGTATTTTAATTTTGCACAAAATTGGACATTTTCACCCACTCTCAGGGGGATTATCAGGCCTAAAATCTCACCTAAAACTCTGAATTGAGCACTTTTTTCTCCATCAGTAAATTCTATGCATCAGAATCCATGAGAAAAATGAAATAAAATCGATAACTTAAATTTTTATCAATGGCTGAAAAATGGCATTTTGGGGGCAACTTTCTATTTTCTTTTAAAATTTTCTGACCTCCTAACTTCTTTAGTGATCACTTTAATACAATTATACAAACATCTGTGTACATGCAAATACATACACATGTACTACCTCTATGCTTTTACATAATTATACATATGTATTATTGCATCTAAATATCTGCCTAAGGCTCATCGTGTTAGAGTGTGTGGATTGGCAGTTCAAAGAATTCACATTGCAAATACACACAGAGGGGAAAGAATTTCAAGAGTATTCAGTATTTTCACTGAGTTCCATTTAGTAAAGGTGTATATAAATGTAAACTGGTAAGAAATAGAAAATAATAAGAAATAAGAAATTTATTAATCAATAGTAGTACAAATTATTTTAAAAAAATATAAGTAAAAGAAAAACTTTATTGGTTTAAACTACTATTGAAGGGAGGCCATGCCTAATAGCATGAAGCTAATCCCATGGACATGACCACCCTTGGACGCTCACAGGAAACAATACATGAACACACAACGTAAACATATACATATATATCATGAGACAAATTAGCCGTGTGAGAATCTAAATGCAAATCTGTTGTTTATAAGAGGCAATAAAATGATTTTTCAAAAGTGTTTTAAGGACAAAATAATTAACTGAAACAAGCTTCATCTTTTCTTTATCAAAAAATAACGACTGAACAGTATTCCAAGAATTAATTGCATTAAAACGAAGATGTTAATCTTTTTAAATGTGTGGAAAGTTTGTTGTCTACCCACATCAAGTATATAAACAAGACAGATTTATAAGAGAGGAGATGAGCTTACTTTATAACTTCTTTGATTACTCTGCCTGGCGCTGACTCATTGCTACTAACTTGTTCTCTGATTCTTTAACTTTTCGTCCTTATGTTCGTGTCTAGTTGACTTTCCTAGGGTTGATTTATTTCTTAGTTCTTCAATCTTCTAAGGCTGAGCTGACATTGCTTGGTTTTTTTTTACATCTAATAAAATAACAAGACTTTTTTTTTCTTTATCAAGTTTTTATTAGCCCATAATCTAATTCACCGTGGGAGACTGACCTCAGAGCATGTCTAAGCTCTCTGAAAGCTAGGTTGAATTTAACTAACTAGAAACTTATTCTTACATGTCTGTATCGGAGGACAGTTAGGGGTGGTCTAAAATGTCAATCATAACCCCCAACAATTATGGAAAATTACCCACTTCCACTTTTAATTCTAATGAACTTTATTTAAATTCTAACTTACAGGTACGTTCACAATTTATGACTTCTCATAAATTTTAATAAGTGTAACAGAAATGAATATTCTTGTTTAATTTGTTGTTAGTAATAACATTACTAAAAATTTTGCATGTTAGAAAAATTTTCATTAACATTTATCACTGTAATAATATTTTGTGATAATAAACATTCAATAAAATGATGTAAACTTCTATTTAGGAATTGTTTATGCTTGTTTTAACTACAGTAAACTACCAACTTAAAAGTTACCTCACTTCTTAGGCTATGGGCCAGAGGCTTACAAATGGCTTAGTTTTTGAGTTCTGCGGACATTTTATTCATATGAGAAAACTTCAACTGTTTCTAGAAGTATTTTTCATGCTGATTTCAAACTTGAAAATATCTCAGCTGTAAGTGTGTGCATGGCTTCAGAAAAGGGGAGAAATACAAAGTGTGAAATACACAGAAAAAGTCAATTTTTATGGTCTACTTTATGTAAAATGAACTTTAAACAAGCTGTTTAACACATTTAAGTGTATTAACAAGAAGCTGATATGTCTATATCGTGTTAATTTCCTTAATCAGGGATTTTCAGAAAATAAAATGGGCCGTGTAAAGCCGATAACAAAGAAAACATTACTTTTCATCCCCATATCAAATTCTCAAATTGCAAATACTCTCATAAAAAAAAACACTGCAATTCATTTGATAAAGAAGATAAAAAGCCTTTGCATATGTTTCCAAATTTTGAACCTTCCAATATTAAGAATTCTGGGGTATGGGGGTTATCGTCCTTTGTCTGCGAGCCTCTGTTTCAAACCAACCAATCATGAGCCAGCATACTTTGGTGGCAAAGCCGAATAAGCAAACTCATGCCTCTTCTGATTCAGCCCTCACCGGAGACAGACCTAAATAAGGGTCGCTCCTATTCTTCAACAGACAACCAGAATCAGAGTCGGACGTAAGCAGAAGTCCATCATATCCGAACTTATCAGAAGGCCGTAGCAAAGGGCTCCGTTAATACCCCATATCTCAGGATACACCAGTTAAGTGACAAATATTATTATTTGCGTGAACGAAACTAAAGTTTGCAATTCTTTATATGTAATACAAGTCTTTTATTCATATTCTAGTTGTTTGTTTTACTTCTTTAACTCTTAACCTGTCTGCCACACTCGTGGTTAACTCCACTACAAACCTAAGAGTACTGCCGCTCGTGTTACACTTTTCTTTATACCAAAAATTATACTTGTAATAATTGTTTTCAAATACTTATTGTAATGGCTGCTCTAGTCTGGATAAAGTGAAGGCATGACAATTTTACTGATGTAATCAATTTTATTTAATTAACACTGTGAAACTGTAAGAAAACAAATAGCATTTAATAACAGCGAATTCAACAAAGAAGAACAATTTAAAAGAATCTCAAAATACAGAAACTTCAACAAATAGACATATCAAGAGATAGAAACTCACAGCTTGTTGCTTCATTCCGACCAGCCTGGCAGCGATAATCTAACTAAAGGTCCCCTTTCCACTTTTTGGTTAGGGTTCATAGACCGCAGAAACTAGTGCTCTACACCAAATGATGTTCACTCTTTAAACTACCCTAAATTTAATACTCTCGGTGGTAGTTAATTTATACAAACAAAAATATTCATACAAAAATAAAACACAATTAAACTGGTCAGTTTTTAGCGGCAGCTACACTTATGGGGATTAGATTCCTTTCTTTACTTTTGTACCGCCATTTGCTTTTTGATGTAATTTAGTACACACAGATTGACTGATATAAAAATATGGATATTTACAATACCTTTTGATTATATATAAAAGAATTATGCAAATAGGTTGAGTTTTCTTTCAGTTATTATGTTGAGAGAATTGTTATCTTGGAACATTTTGAAAAGGAAATAAAATGTGATTTACTATCCTCTGATCCTGTAGGCTCATCTTTACAAATATTATTCATCCTCTGAGGAGTCAGAATCTTCCATATCATTATACTGTAGCATTTCATCATCCTTATTTTCTTTAAGCATGTTAGAACAGGCCACACATTGACAAAGGCCTGTACAAGCCAAGATTTGATGAACACATGAACAAGACCTGGAGTCACAGCTATTCCTCTTACAATTGCACTTTACAAGGTTACTCAATATGGATGGAGTTTTTGGAAGGCTGTTCCATTGGAAAACTAATTTCTGATCTTCACTTTTCCAGCCATGATATGTTGGAGAGGGAGCATTAATATTGATGTGAAGACGCCAAATAGCAGTCTGGTAATTTGCCCTTGTTGCATGTAACCATAAACTATTTTGGCAAGGTGGTAATGTACTATCAAATTTGCAAGTTGTTTGAAAAATGTTGAAATGAGCAGCATTGACAGAAGAAACATTTCTCTGTCCAAATATACGGCACACAAATTTTTCAAGTCACTGGAACAAATCTTCGGGCAGATTCCAGTTACAGCCTAAGAGTCTGAGATTGTTTCTTTCATCAACTTAAAAGTTTTTATTTTCCCTTTTGCCTTAAAACAACTAACACTATCACAGCCAGTGAAAGTATGCAGAGAGAAAGCAGAGCACTTGAAACAGCAGGTCCACATTTCTCTGCAACTGATCAAACAAGACGATCTATAAATGCTAGTCACCAAAATGTAAAGTTTTTAAATGCCATCCTTGGCCAATTAAAAAGGGCTTAAGAAAGTCCTGTGGTATGGAATCCTTTGGTAAGCGTATGTCCTATCCTGTGTATAAGTAAAGGTCCAGTGATTTAATCCTATGTCCGTCGTCCACGAGGGTCAGAAGTAATTATGTACCGTAGCGGTTGGTTTAAGTATTGTATCAACCTCAGAGTACTGCCAGTGATTGTGGCCGAATCTATGAGTAGGAGTGGGCTTTTAACACACACCTTATATGTGAAAATTCACAACACCACATACAAGTCAGCACTTAATCCATGCTGTTGAACAAGGCAAAGAAGAAAAACATCTGTATCTGGAGTCTTGATGATAATGGAAAGGAAAGCAATCGATGCATGCTTTGCATGAAGCAAGAGAAGGGTATCTACTTTCTCATGATCAGTAATTAAATCTTGCAAAGTTCCTATGATGACTTGATTTGTGTCATTTTATGGAGACAACATTTGTTATATTAGTCATTTAAGGAGACAACATGAAACAAGAAATTTATAAAAGGTTTTATTAATTTATATTTATATAATTTTACCAACTAATATATATATCTTTTTATATATATATTTTATATATATATTTTTTTGAGTATAGATAAAAGGATATGAAAACATCACAAAATGCTGTTAAAGTGAAAACATTTTATAACATATTATATATATATTTTTATATATTTTTTTTTTAATATATTTTTTTATATATATATTATATTTACTAGCATAACAAAACCGCCCTTTGGGCGGTGTAAAAATAAAATTTTAAAAATATAGCCTGAGCCGAGTGGGATTTAAAATTCAATGCCAGAGGGGTAGTATCCAAGTAAAATTAATAAATGAATTGAAGTAATAAAAAACAACAATGCCAAAATATGCCAAAAACTTTAAAAGGATATTCAACATTTAATGATTTTAGTAATTAAAATCATCAAATTCATTAAAGGAGTAAAAAATAAACAATTTGAAATAGAAATTAAGAAAGTTAACTTTCTACACCAAAGTTTATCCTGAAATAATATTCAATAATAAAATTGAATTTGGTTTATCAATGAATAAAACAATCAACTATACAAAATGATTTTTTATTGTTTTGATTATTTCTAAAATTTTGAAATAAAACAATAAATATTCACCTTATTTATTTTACATTTAACAAACATTTAGCTTTAGTGTAAATAAATATTATATAAAATAAAATAGAGTAATGATACTTAAATCAATATTTAAATGCTAAATAATACCTAATATTAATTATTTTTTTAATCGGAGTAAATAAAAATATCTAATTTATAGATTTATTTTCAACTAAATTTTATTTGGTAAAATTCTGTAAAAAGATAAATTCTTTTAAAATTTTCTTCAATAAATAAAATCTTTTGATAAGAGATTCAGTATCAATTTGTCTGTAACTAAAACTATGTTGCTGTAAAATTAATAAATCAAATAAAGTAATAAAAAACAACAATGCCAAAATATGCCAAAAACTTTAAAAGGACATTCAACATTTAATGATTTTAGTAATTAAAATCATCAAATTCATTAAAGGAGTAAAAAATAAACAATTTGAAATAGAAATTAAGAAAGTTAACTTTCTACACCAAAGTTTTTCCTGAAATGATATTCAATAATAAAATTAAATTTGGTTTATCAATGAATAAAACAATCAACTATACAAAATTTTTTTATTGTTTTGATTATTTCTAAAATCTTTGAAATAAAACAATAAATATTCACCTTATTTATTTTACATTTAACAAACATTTAGCTTTAGTGTAAATAATATTATATAAAATAAAATAGAGTAATGATACTTAAATCAATTTTAAATGCTAAATAATACCTAATATTAATTATTTTTTTAATCGGAGTAAATAAAAATATCTAATTTATAGATTTATTTTCAACTAAATTTTATTTGGTAAAATTCAGTAAAAAGATAAATTCTTTTAAAATTTTCTTCAATAAATAAAATCTTTTGATAAGAGATTCAGTATCAATTTGTCTGTAACTAAAACTATGTTGCAGTAAAATTAATAAATCAAATAAAGTAATAAAAAACAACAATGCCAAAATATGCCAAAAACTTTAAAAGGACATTCAACATTTAATGATTTTAGTAATTAAAATCATTGAATTCATTAAAGGAGTAAAAAATAAATAATTTGAAATAGAAATTAGGAAAGTTAACTTTCTACACAAAAATTTTTCCTGAAATAATATTTAATAAAATTAAATTTGGTTTATCAATGAATAAACAATCAACTATACAAAATGATTTTTTATTGTTTTGATTATTTCTAAAAATTTTGAAAAAAAAATAAGCATTCACCTTATTTATTTTACATTAACAAACATTTAGTTTTAGTGTAAATAAATATTACATGAAATAAAATAGAGTAATGATACTTAAATCAATTTTTAAATGCTAAATAATATTTAATATTAATTTTTTTTTAATCGAGTAAATAAAAATATCTAATTATAGATTTATTTTCAACTAAATTTTATTTGGTAAAATTCTGTAAAAGATAAATTCTTTTAAAATTTTCTTCAATAAATAAAATCTTTTGATAAGAGATTCAGTATCAATTTGTCTGTAACTAAAACTATGTTGCTGTAAAATTAATAAATCAAATAAAGTAATAAAAAACAACAATGCCAAAATATGCCAAAAACTTTAAAAGGACATTCAACATTTAATGATTTTAGTAATTAAAATCATTGAATTCATTAAAGGAGTAAAAAATAAACAATTTGAAATAGAAATTAGGAAAGTTAACTTTCTACACCAAAGTTTTTCCTGAAATGATATTCAATAATAAAATTAAATTTGGTTTATCAATGAATAAAACAATCAACTATACAAAATGATTTTTTATTGTTTTGATTATTTCTAAAATCTTTGAAATAAAACAATAAATATTCACCTTATTTATTTTACATTTAACAAACATTTAGCTTTAGTGTAAATAAATATTATATAAAATAAAATAGAGTAATGATACTTAAATCAATTTTTAAATGCTAAATAATACCTAATATTAATTATTTTTTTAATCGGAGTAAATAAAAATATCTAATTTATAGATTTATTTTCAACTAAATTTTATTTGGTAAAATTCTGTAAAAAGATAAATTCTTTTAAAATTTTCTTCAATAAATAAAATCTTTTGATAAGAGATTCAGTATCAATTTGTCTGTAACTAAAACTATGTTGCTGTAAAATTAATAAATCAAATAAAGTAATAAAAAACAACAATGCTAAAATATGCCAAAAACTTTAAAAGGACATTCAACATTTAATGATTTTAGTAATTAAAATCATTGAATTCATTAAAGGAGTAAAAAATAAACAATTTGAAATAGAAATTAGGAAAGTTAACTTTCTACACAAAAACATTTTTCCTGAAATAATATTCAATAATAAAATTAAATTTGTTTATCAATGAATAAAACAATCAACTATACAAATGATTTTTATTGTTTTGATTATTTCTAAAATCTTTGAAATAAAACAATAAATATTCACCTTATTTATTTTACATTTAACAAACATTTAGCTTTAGTGTAAATAAATATTATATAAAATAAAATAGAGTAATGATACTTAAATCAATATTTAAATGCTAAATAATACCTAATATTAATTATTTTTTTAATCGGAGTAAATAAAAATATCTAATTTATAGATTTATTTTCAACTAAATTTTATTTGGTAAAATTCTGTAAAAAGATAAATTCTTTTAAAATTTTCTTCAATAAATAAAATCTTTTGATAAGAGATTCAGTATCAATTTGTCTGTAACTAAAACTATGTTGCTGTAAAATTAATAAATCAAATAAAGTAATAAAAAACAACAATGCTAAAATATGCCAAAAATTTTAAAAGGACATTCAACATTTAATGATTTTAGTAATTAAAATCATCAAATTCATTAAAGGAGTAAAAATAAACAATTTGAAATAGAAATTAGGAAAGTTAACTTTCTACACCAAAGTTTTTCCTGAAATAATATTCAATAATAAAATTAAATTTGGTTTATCAATGAATAAAACAATCAACTATACAAAATGATTTTTTATTGTTTTGATTATTTCTAAAATCTTTGAAATAAAACAATAAATATTCACCTTGTTTATTTTACATTTAACAAACATTTAGTTTTAGTGTAAATAAGTATTACATAAAATAAAATAGTAATGATACTTAAATCAATTTTTAAATGCTAAATAATACCTAATATTAATTTTTTTAATCGGAGGAAATAAAAATATCTAATTCATAGATCTATTTTCAACTAAATTTTGTTTGGTACACTTATGTAAAAATATGAATTTTGTAAAAAAATTTTCAATAAATAAAATCTTTTGATAATAGATTCAGTATCAATTTGTCTGTAACTAAAACTGTCACTGCTTACATCAAAACACTGTCATTGATAAAAATATTATTTGATTAATAATCAATAGATGCATGCAACATTTTGATTTGAGGGGACAGAAGTAAGTTTCCATTTCAAATGGTTTCATTTTTCTTTACTCCTTTAATAAATTTGATGATTTTACCGATAATACAAACCCTCTTATATGGAAATTTTAACTCAGACAATATCTTTCAAAAATTAATTTTTATAACCGCCCAGATGGCATTTTTTGCTAGTTTATGTAAAAATGTTTGTACAATAAATTAATGAATATAATATATGTTGTTACACTCTTAATTCATTTTCTTAGAGATTTAATAAATTTTATATCCATTAACGTAAGCATTAAATTGAATAATTGGCAGACCTGAGCATCTGGAAACCCCCCATCTAAAATTTTTGTTTTTAATTTTTTTTCTTTCTTTTAATGGATTATTATCAATTGCACACCAATCTATCAGATTGTAAAAAAAAAAAATTCAAAAAAGTTATTTATTTTTCGCGGTGCTCAGTTCCCCGTATAAGTTTATCGTAAATCGATCCCCCATATCAGAACCGCTACAAAATTTATTCATTTATTTATTTTATGTTTTTCCTTCAATGGATTATTATCGATTACACACCAATCTATCAGGTTTTTAAAAAAATTCTTAAATGTTCTTTATTTTTTGAGTTTTCAGGGTGCTCATGCCGACATATAAGTTTATAGTAAATCGCTGCCCCATATCAGAACCGCTCGAAAGGAAACTGGCGCAAATGTGTCAAAGTTAGGGTGGCCCAGAAAAAACAGAACCCAAATTATTTATTTATTTTCCCATTAAACTAACCTTAAACCCCAACACCAACCCTAACCTCAAATCCTAACCCTAAAACCCCCTAGTTACAATTAACAGTTTTATTACAAAATTTGTGGGTTCTGTTTTTTCAGTGTCACCTTAATTTTGACACCTTTGTGCAAATTCAGCCCAACTGTTCAGGTAGAGCGCTCTTTTTTTTTTTTACAATCTGATAGATTGGTGTGTAATCGATAACAATCCATTGAAGAAAAAAAAAAAAATTTTTTAGCGGTTCCGATATGGGGGATCGATTTACAATAAACTTATAGGGGGAACTGAGCACCCCTGAAAACTCGAAAAATAAATAACTTTTTTGAATTTTTTTTTTACAATCTGATAGATTGGTGTGTAATCGATAATAATCCATTGAAGAAAAAGAAAAAAGATTTAAAAATTTTAGATGGGGGTTTCAGATGCTCAGGTCCGACGAATTATTTTATTTATTTAATTTTTAAAAACAAAACAAAATTTATATAAACTCGAAGTAAAATGCTATTTTCAATCATCTAATATAGAATAGTATTCCTCTTATTGATTAATGTGTATTGTTTAAACATTGAACAAAATACTATTAATTTCTCGCTACAATTAATTTAAATAAATGATGAAAAATAACATTAGTAATATGAAATAACCGTAAACAAATTTTGAATTAAAAAAAAAGTAAACATCTTTTTTTAATTCCTAATAGGAATAAAATAATTTGAAATAAAAAATACTTGTTATATTTGTGAAGGTGCCGCGAAAATTAAAAATATATTTTATCTATAAATTTTTTCATGGTTGTATCATTTGTTATTGTATTTCGGTAATAATTTAGATAGGGGACTTTTTTTTTAACACCGCTTTTGTTTATACAAACCAAACTTCGGTTAAACATTGTTGAATAATGAATTTTAAAAGTATTGCGTCAATTATGATAAAAAATAAAGATTAATTTTTAGTTTAAGAAAGAAGCGCTAAGTGTTAAAAAAACAAACACGTAAAATCATTTTTTTGTTTTCATTTTTTTTTTTGTCGTCTGATTCAGACCTACTTGTATTTTTTTTTTTTAAATCAACAAACTATTTTCTGTAAATGGTTGACAAGGTCCAAGGGTATATTTATGACAAATTAAAATTAAAAGATATTTCTTAATTTCTAAATAAATCACGGTCATCATATTTAGCGGAAAAGCATCGCTCAGAACTGGTTGTTATTTTAATTTTAATATTACTAATAAGGAATAACCGTAAACAAATTTTGAATTAAAAATAAATGTAAACATCTTTTTTAAATTCCTAATAGGAATAATAAAATTTGAAATAAAAAATACTTGTTATATTTGTGAAGGTGCCGCGAAAATTAAAAATAAATTTTATCTATAAATTTTTTATCTATAAATTTTTTCATTAAAAATTAACTCTATTAAAACTTTAAAAATATTTTTTTTTACCGCAACGAAAACGGAAGTAGTCACGGACAAAATACCATAACTAATAATTTAACGTAATATTTAAATTAGTGTCTGTATCTTTATTTTTAAATTAATTTCTCGCAAAACTTTATACATGAAATAATTATAAATACAAATAAAAATTAAAATATCAATTAGAAACTGTTTAGAACTAAACATGCATTTATTAAAAGATTCCTTGAAAATTGGCTATGCAAATATTACAAACCAGATATTACAAACGCATCTCAATACTTGTATATAAAGCAATTTGTTCCTTTAATATTATGTATAACACAAATTGATTATAAATTAGGTTCTCATTGATAAACGCTAGAGTTTAATTTGGAATATCTGACGTCAGCCGTGACGTAGTTTCGGCTTCAGACAAAAATGCAGTCTATCTCCATAATATATAATAATTTAACAATTTATATTTATATAATTTGTATAAATGTATAAAGAAATCACTTAGGGAAAGCAATGATGCTTGCTTTGCATGAAGCAAGAAAGGGTATCTGCTTTCTCATGATCAGTAATTAAATCTTGCAAAGTTTCTACGATGACTTATTTGTGTCATTTTAAGGAACAAACATAAAACATCCTTGGCTCATTAAGCAAACAGTTTTTCCATGGAATTTTTCTGGTGCCAATTTCTTCCATGCATCTCCATAATAAACAAATATCCTTTATTTTTACCAGATATGGGGAATTCCAAAACTGGATAGATGTTTTTCTGATTTCATGACCACTCAACAATACCAGGGAAATTGAATGCTATCTTTGTTCAGAATCTTTGAGGTAATCCTTAACTTGTTCCTTGTGAATTCCTACTATAAAAATAAACTAACCTTCATTTTATGTCCATGTTTTTGCAATAAATGTTTATTTTTCTTGCACCATTATTTTACAATACTGAATATAATTTCTATATCTAAAAGCATTTATGCAAACATATAATATTTTCTTTATTAAAAACATTTATTGCAAACATATTTACAAGGAAACAATAAGGATACCATCTTTTGATGCTCAGAGGATTGTATTTATCACATACAAAGTCAACTTTTGATGACATGTAAAAGGGAGCAAGCTAAAATAATAAATATCTGGATCACCAAATGATTTGCTGGGACAGGATCTGCTAGCTTTGCATTATTGCCATGTCATCTAAAATCAGAGCTGTATTGTGGAATTGTATTAATTTTTTATGCCTGAAACTTGTTTGAAGTAATAAAAAAAACAGCTTTGTTGGTACACTGCAGAAACCATCACTGTTGCTCAGGCTGGATGGGAACTGTGAAAGCAATGTGTCAAATTTCTCCTAGTGAACTTTTGGGATCTTGCTACTATAAGAAGATCTTTATCTGCTTCAAGCAATCTCTTTACTTATGCTCTTTTGGCGTGAATGTTTTTTTCTGAAGATAACTAAAAGTTTTCACTTCATCATTTTTAATGAAGCACTAAATTCAACTTGGTTTCCAAATCAGTTGTTGTTGAATAACTGAATAAACTGATATAAACTATAATATCAATAAACTATATTATAATTTATAATACAATAAACTATATTATAAATCAATAAACTATTAATATCAATAACTGATATTATAATATCAATAAACTATATCAATAAACTGATATTATAATACCAATAAACTATAATATCAATAAACTATATTTAATACAATAACTATAATATCAATAAACTGAATTATAATACCAATAAACTATAATACAATAAACTGATATTTATATACAATAAACTATTAATATCAATAAACTAATATAATACCAATAACTATAATATCATAAACTATATATAATACCAATAAACATAATATCAATAAACTGATATTATAATATCAATAAACTGATATTATATACCAATAAACTATTAATAAATAAACTGATATATAAACCAATAAACTATAATATCAATAAACTGATATTATAATATCAATAAATCTATAAAATTTATGATATTGAAATTAGTAGATTTATATACTCAAATCTAAATCTAAAGATTTTTCGAAATTAATAAAACTGATATATAATACAATAAATCTATGATATCAATAAACTATATTATAATATCAAATATCAAATATTTAATATTCATAATTTTTAATGAAGCCACTAAATTCAACTTGTTTCCAAATCAGTTGTTGTTGAATAAACTCACTGAACATCCAGCATTTTCATTGCTGTCAAAATATCATCTAATTTCAAATATGCTACTTGGCCGATACTATATTATAAGTTCTTTTTCCTGATATGTAAATCGATTTGCAGCGATAAAAACTGAATATTGAATGTCTGCTTCCTCCTTCTCATATCAGACTTACAAAGGTCTTTTTTATTATGGCAGCCCTCTGCTTTTCCAGTCCTTTCAGTGCAGCTCGAATTTCTGCATGCTGAATAAACAATAAAATCCAATGATGAACATCATTAGCATATTTAAAATCTAATCTGACTACCTCTGGTCTTGCTATTTCTACTCATGTCGGTTCAATGTCTGATCCATTGATGTTTAAACTAAAGTGTGACGGCAACACACAGGTAAGAATGATTAATGACAATCAATGGTGAAGACACTTTTATTGTAAAAATACGGGAGTTGTCACTTGTTCCTCCGTTTGCAACTGTCTTCAACGTGAAACTACAATAGAATACAAAGGACTATGTAGTTCTCTAATACACAACTAATAAATCAAAAAAAGGAAAAAGTTTGCATGTTGACACTAACTTCTTGTCCCCTGGTTCCGCCTGCTAAAAATTGAAAAACTAGCGCCACACACACATGTGACTTATACCGGTGTCGAACAGTGCTTGTACCCACACAATAGGATGGCCGAACAAAACAAGAGATAATTATCTTGCATTTACAGAAGGAGTACTGGTTTTTTACTGATCTACAAAAAAAACCCAGCAGCAAATACTCTGCTACTGAAGGGTGTGTACCTGGAACAGGAATCATCTCATAAATATACACAGGGAGATACCTGGCATAGTTCAAATGATTATATGCAAAATACCAGGATATCATTTCTGCCGCAGATTGAAGGTGAAGGCCCAAATTCCTATTCGTGTAGTGCGAACAAAACACATTTTAAATCTACTGATATCTTCTTCAGGTATTGATTAACCATATTCTGTCAGAATATCAATATGTACATATATATATATATATATATATATATATATATATATATAAAGTATCTATTCCTCCCTTCCTGTTTGTGAGAGTGTAGATAAATTTAATTTTTAACATCCGTGTTTAGCAGGGTTTTTTTTCTGGGTGTAGATCATAAATTTCAAGTTTAAGTCTAGAAAGTTTATTGTTGTCTATTTGTTTATATTAATACCCAAACCCTTTCTTCTGATGTTGTTTTTAGATTTCTGATATTTGATAAGTCGTGTGTGTGTAAGTGTAATTACATTTTAGTTCTAAAGAATTTGTGTGTTTGTGGTTTTCTTTTTGTGTGTGTTTGTGCTTGTGTGTGTGTGTGTGTGTGTGTTTATGTATATGTGTCTATGCATTTAAAAACAATTCTGCCATATTCATGTAACTAATCCAAAATGCAATAGTTGAACTTGACTGCATCTCTTTGCTGTCGCTGTTTTTAGCAGATTAGTAGTAATTGCATATTTTTTGTCCTGTCATGGTCATCAAGCCTGGTTTATGCTTCCCCTTCCACTTCCCCCCTTATCCTGAATAAGGTACCCTGTGACCTGGTCATTCCCACTGATAAAAAATTTCCTTAAACGAAATAGTTCTTGGTTTTTAAAAACCCTAAAAATATGTGTAAATGCATTTTTGTGATTGGTGAAGCATTTGTTTTCCTTTGTGTGGCTGTAAATAAGAGAATCACTGCTGTTGTGCAGTGAGAGCAAAAAGTTTTAGTAAAAAATGAAAGTTTGTAGGGTCTTGGACTGAGTAGTAATTTTGGTAAACAGCCAGGTTAAGGGATTCCTGGCAAGAAGATTTCTTTCCCTTTGAGCTGACCATTTGGTACAGGTCTCAAACCTTGAGGCTCTCTCACAGAGCAAATTTTGGCGGTATATTTTGGAACCGCATTCTTAGTATAAAAGTTACTAAGACTTTGGTCTCGTTTATGTCCAAGTCCCTACGTGCCAACAAAGGTAGGCAAATTCTCCATTCTCTTCTCTAAAACTGCATTTAATATTTACATATTTTTTGTTTTAATTTGTAATTTCTCTAAATGAAAATTATCCTTTTCCCTAGTTAAAATACTGATTGTGCCTTTTGTGGCAAATAAGTTTAAACACCCCTAACCCCACTTCGTATGTTTAACTGGTAATTCATAGTTTTAGCTTTGAATGTTTTTTATAGTTAGAATTTTCGGTAAAATTACGAGGCGTAAACCTTGCCTGGTAACTTTGTTTTTATACTTTTGTGTAAAATTTGTCTGTTTTATTGTTTTGTAAATTTATTGTATTTTGTGTGATTTTGAGTCTTACACAAATTCTTTTCGTTTAATTCACAGTTTTCACAGCATGCGCCGTATGAATAATAAGAATTGTTTTGAATTACGTGTGGTCTGTACATCCATTGTGTGCACGGTGCTGCACAACCTCTTTGAAAATAGTTTGGGAAGGCAAACTGGTTGTTAGCATTACTGTGAGACTGGCATTCACATCTATCCTGAATGAACAATGACATTTTGCTTTCAAGCCCTTTAAAACCACTTGATGGGAAGAGGTGTTGGAATTGGGAATAGCATAATATAAACTTTTAGACAAGGCAATGAATTTATCCTTTTCTTCTTCACTCTGTGTATCCATGAAAGTAGATAAAGAGTTTCTTTCTCAAAGCCTCAGACATAATTTTTATTATTCTGACACTTTGATTGTAGTGTCTGCCTTTCATGACCCCAGGTAGTGACCCTTGTACCACGATTCCAGTTTCAAGTAGGATGTCAGCCAGTCCTGAATCTTCAAAGAGTTTTCCAATGTCACTGAGAAATGACATTCACGTATGGAACTCACCAAGTCTGACACATACATCTATATATTTATACGCTTGTTCCTTAATCTTCCAATCATTATCATCTTGCAACAACCTCTGGTTAAAAATAAGACGGTTCAAATCGTCCTTTTCCCCGCACAAAATGCTTATTCCTTATATGAGTGTCCTCACCTCATCTAAATATTGGACTATTCCATTTTTATTATAAAGAAAGAAAAGGGAAGAAAAAGGACATGCCACACAGAAAAAGTATAATAAGAATGAAAGAAAGGGAGAGAGTAGGGGAAAGATAGAGATGGGTGAGCATACAGAAACGATAACGATAATATCTGTTTCAATTGAACATAATGAAAAGATGAAAAGAAGGAAAGAAAGAAAAATAGAGTGAGAGAGAAGTAGACCAAGATTATTACACCTTTTTATATATTGAACTATTTGGCAATAGCTCTTATGTAAACATATCAAATGTTGTAATAATTAAATTATCATACTGTGGTATATCCACAGGTCCTGCTAGTATATATATATATATATATATATATATATATAGTAAATGAAGAAAAACTCTAAACTTGCTTCATTACAATAATTTATTTTCAACCGTATTAATACGGCATCTTCAGGTAATCACAAGAACATGACTCTTACTGAGAATTTCCCAAAGTAACATCCCTTTTATATCTATCAATTTAGGGAGGGAGGGTTGGTGTCGTATTTTGGAATGGGTGGGTTATTTTCTTTGGATGAGGCAGGGAGGTCTAGTTTTGGATGAGGTGGGCTTAGCTTGGGGCATAATACTTGGAGAAATAGTTGTAAGAGTGTATATACAAAATGAGCAGAAATTCAAGGCCAAAAGTATTTTAAAAAAATTTTAAAAAATTATTTAAAAAAAATTAAAACAATTAAAAAAACCAAAAACTTAACAAAATTAAAAAATTATTATGCCCCAAGCTAAGCCACACCTCATCCAAAACATAGACCTCCCTGCCTCATCCAAAGAAAATAACCCCACCCATTCCAAAATACGACACCAACCCTCCCTCCCCTAAATTGATAGATATAAAAGGGATGTTACTTTGGGAAATTCTCAGTAAGAGTCATGTTCTTGTGATTACCTGAAGATGCCGTATTAATACGGTTGAAATAAATTATTGTAATGAAGCAAGTTTAGAGTTTTTCTTCATTTACTAAATATCTTGCTCTGTCCTTCTACTCACTGGTATTAGGTACATTGAGCTCTCCTTATGGTCTACCTGCATCAGCTTGGTTAAACCACACATGGAAAGACCCTAACTATGAAAAAAACTATATATATATATATATATATATATATATATGTGAGTTAATGTAGTGTGGGCATGGAGTCAACACATGGTTACTGACAGTTTCTTGCCATGGCATCATTCCAACATATTTGCTAGGCCTTGATGTAAAATGCAAAATTCCTATATATAAAAGGTTACAATTTCTTAGAGTTACAATTTTATGTTTTAACAACTGATAGTGGAAAATTCCATTTTTCCACTCTGGAAAAAATTCATGGTGGTCAAATTTACCTTTATCATTTCTTTTAATCTTTCTTTAAATTTTGTAAAAATTGACAGATTTTCATAAAGTCATTAACAGTATTTATATTTTTCATTTAGAAATTTTTTTTGTATCTTTATCCTTCACAAAATACGAATATAAATGAATATAGATAAACTTTTGTCTTAAGTCTGTGTTGTTATTTTTTTTAATGTCTCTTGCATTCATAACAAAAATATTTAGAGCGACAGTAAAATAAGTATAAAAGCGGGTTTGTCTATTTGACCAGGACTAAGTAGATTCTTCCAAAAATTTTGCAACCTCATTTTTTAAAGAATTTCAGGTAATTTAAGTGAGATAACTATGATTACTAGTAAGCCTATATTTACTAAGTTATTAACTCCCTTGCTTGATTTTTACACTCAAATTCATCAATCAAATAATGCATTTAAAACAGATATTATAAAATAATGCACAACTTTCACTTAAAATATATAAAAAGATAAATTGAGATTTAGACTCTACTAAATTCATACTCTTGAAAACAAGTAATTTTTTTTCAAATAAACTTTATGTCTATGGAATGAAATGATTTTAGGGTTTGGCCAACAGCCTATACAAAGACAATTATGAAATTTTTGTTTTCAGTTTTCATGATGATTTTTAAAAAAATTAAGATCTGCTAAGTTTATAATAAATTTATAATAGATATTTTTTCTTTACTTTTCCTCAGGGAATAACATTTGTCCAACTTGAAATCTAAAAAGATTAATTAACTTAATATGTATTTTGGGTTATCCAAGAAAAGGTTGGATTTGCATGGTGAGATTTTCCTATCAGATCTCATAACAATGTAAATCAGTTAAGTTCTTTTTCAATATGTATATAGATTTTTTTTTAAATCAGCCTTATGTAGATATGGTCGTTTTGGATCAAGGGAGGTTATAAAAGATAATTCTTAATTTTAAAACAATCACAAAAAAACCCCAGAGAATTGTCCAATTTTAATGAAATTTTGACCACTTTATTCATTAATGATTTAATTTTACAATTAACAGCTTATTTTATTAAATAGAAAAATTCAAAAAAAGAATGTTCGCTATCAGTTATGATTGTTGAGGGTGTTTCAAACTTTGGTCATTTGAATAAAAAAATTCCAATTCCTATTTTTTACATTTCCAGAACAAATACAGAAGACCATATAAAAAATGAAAAAAAAAAAAGAGAACTTATTTGAAAATTAAAAATTATTTTCTGAAAAGTAAAAAATAATTTTTGTACTGTATTTTGTTTTTTCATAGTTTTAAAGACAATATTTTCTTTTCAATTGATAGGAAAAAAGTATTTTATGATACAATTGGCCAATTCTTATTTACTTGAAAAATTAATGGTAAATCTTAAACATCTGGAAAGTGCAATGTTTTACAAAATATGTTTTTCATAAATCAAGATTTATTTAATCCATCTAGAAATATATGTTTAAAATGCACCATTTTGTGCAACATATTTTCAAGATCTTCATATATCTAAAAATCATTACTAACTAATTATAAATGAAGACTTTCAAACCAAAAGTTACTCAGTAGCTACTCAAATAAGAGAGTTGATCTGTGTACCTTAATTTTGTGATTCTGGTCCTAAGATTTTGTAAATGAAACAGTTTTTTTCCTGCATTATATTGTAACACACAGTGATTATAATGATATACAATAAAATTATAAGTGAATAAAAGACCTGTGCTTTGTTTAAAAGATATGTCAAAGTGTTATGAAATAATCTACAGGAGAATATTTTACTTAATCAAGTATTGACATTAAGAAAAGAATATTAATCTGCCAATTAAGAGGAATATATTGTCATCAGTCAAATATAAAATTCAGGTTTTTTATGCATTTTATATAAAAGGAAAGGGCTGGTTTTGTAAACAGTTTTTCTGTCTTATATTGTTGCTGATAGGGAAAATTAAATTTGATTAACGACATGGAAATAATAGAAACTACCAAGACAGTTATGAAAGCTTTTGTTTTCAATTTTCATGATTTTAAAAAAAAATTAAGATCAGCTAAATTTTAGATCTATAAAAGATTTAATTTTATAATGAATATCTTATTTTAATGACAAAAAAGAATTGAGAAAAAAATGTGTTTTTATCAATTATGATTGTAGGGGGTGTCAACCTTTGGTCATTTGCATAAAAAAAATATTTCCATTTGCTAATTTGTATATTTCTAGAACAATCAAATTCAGAAGACCACTTAAAAAAAATGAAATAATGGAAATAAAACAGGGAAACTTATTTGAAAATTTAAGTCATTTTATTTGATTAATGACATGTGAAAGATTTTGTAAATGAGTTTTTTTTTTTTTAATTTTAAAAACTTCTGCATTATATTGTGACTTACAGGGATTATAATAATATACAAGAAAATTATTGGTGAAGAAAAGACAAGATATGTGAACTTGTACTGAAATAATGTAAGGAGACTATTTTACTTAATCAAGTTGTGACATTAAAGAAAAACAAGTCTCACATCATTTTATTTTCTGTCAATTAAGATAAATGCACAATTATCAGTCAAGTATAAAATTCAGTGGATTTTATGCATTTAATAAAAAAGGATATTAATTGTTCTTAATTAAGTAGTGACATTAAAGCAAACAATTCTGACAATTCTTTGTTTTTTATGCATTTTATAGAAAAGGATATGAATCTGCCTATTAAGAGGAATATATTATTATCAGTCAAATATAAAAATTTTAGTGTTTTTTTATGCTTTTTATTAAAAAAATAAGGACCTGACACCAATAAGCACCCCAGGTGAGACCTAGATTCAAAAGGACATGTTTTGTTTTTCACCGTCAAAATCCAGTTGTTTGTTAACAGACAATTTTTAGATGCACTTTTTTTTTAAATTATAAACTATAAATGAAAGACAGGTTTTATATTAAAGACACTTTTTTTTTTACTTATTTCATGTTGTTCTTAATTCAATAGCAATTCTTTTTTAATTATAAAACTTTTAATGTTAGACATGTTTAACACAGGAATAGTTAAAGCTATAAAAAGTATATTATAAGGTTATAATAATAACAGCTAACCCCTAACCCTAGCAAAATCTTTTTTAAATAAATACTTTTTAATATTAACTATCCGTAGAGGCACATGGAAAATAAATAAACATGTCTTTCGTTTTAAGTTTTTTTGTTTTTTTTAAATAACAATATTAGTTTTTCTTTAGTGTAAAATTAATTTTTTCATATATGCTAACAACACCAACATGGAAAAACTATTTTTTTAAACTAAAATCAAAAACTATTTTAGTATAAAAATATTACTGGTTTTTATTGGACGGCTGTTTTGTTTACGAACAACCAGTGAAAAGCAAAATTCAGTTCCTTTCAAAACGGATTTGGGCTAGGGTGCTTATTGGTGTCAAGGTCCAAAAATAATAAATAATTTAAAATAATTGTTCTTAATTAAGTAGTGACATTAAAGAAAAACAATTCTGACAATTCTTTGTTTTTTATGCATTTTATAGAAAAGGATATCAATCTGCCAATTAAGAGGAATACATTGTTAGCAAATCTAAAATTTAGTGTTTTTATGCATTTTATACAAAAGAATAAAGAAAAGACAATAAAACAGCATGTCAAGTGAAAATATTTACACTGGACAACAGAATATACAAATAAATAAAATCTAAATGTTTATCATATTTAAGTCATGAAGTTCTATAGTGAGTTAGAAAAGGCAATAAATAATGTTGAATTAATAGCAAGTTTAATGATTAATATCTACAATTGGCAGCAGAATATACAAATCATTTAAAAATGATAAAATCAAAAGTAATAAAACTCAAATACATTTAAGTAAAATATTTTTGCTTATAACTTTTATTAAACATAATATATTGGACAGAAGTAGCTAAAGTTGTCTGCAGTGTATGCAAACCATTCTTAGATAAAGTTAGATTCCACAAACTGAAACACATCTAATTATTTAAACAGCAAACTGCTGTTGTTTCTTATACATTTGAAAATATTGTCTGCTACTTGCTTTCTTTCAAGTGTGTAATATTTTTACATGTATTTTAACTCACCAAAGATACCCATCCACTCACTTAATAATTGCAA
The DNA here is from genome assembly GCA_023376005.1 of Doryteuthis pealeii. Lineage (NCBI taxonomy): Eukaryota > Metazoa > Mollusca > Cephalopoda > Myopsida > Loliginidae > Doryteuthis > Doryteuthis pealeii. The sequence continues at coordinate 87,469,900 of CM042151.1, forward strand.
TGTGTGTAATATCTTTACATGTATTTAACTCACCAAAGATACCATCCACTCACTTAATAATTGCAATGTGTGTAATATCTTTACATGTATTTTAACTCACCAAAGATACCCATCCACTCACTTAATAATTGCAATGTGTGTAATATCTTTACATGTATTTTAACTCACCAAAGATACCCATCCACTCACTTAATAATTGCAATGTGTGTAATATCTTTACATGTATTTTAACTCACCAAAGATACCCATCCACTCACTTAATAATTGCAATGTGTGTAATATCTTTACATGTATTTTAACTCACCAAAAGATACCCATCCACTCACTAATAATTGCAATGTTGTTAATATCTTTACATGTATTTTAACTCACCAAAGATACCCATCCACTCACTTAATAATTGCAATGTGTGTAATATCTTTACATGTATTTTAACTCACCAAAGATACCCATCCACTCACTTAATAATTGCAATGTGTGTAATATCTTTACATGTATTTTAACTCACCAAAGATACCCATCCACTCACTTAATAATGCAATGTGTGTAATATCTTTACATGTATTTAACTCACCAAAGATACCCATCCACTCACTTAATAATTGCAATGTGTGTAATATCTTTACATGTATTTTAACTCACCAAAGATACCCATCCACTCACTTAATAATTGCAATGTGTGTAATATCTTTACATGTATTTTAACTCACCAAAGATACCCATCCACTCACTTAATAATTGCAATGTGTGTAATATCTTTACATGTATTTTAACTCACCAAAGATACCCATCCACTCACTTAATAATTGCAATGTGTGTAATATCTTTACATGTATTTTAACTCAAAGATACCCATCCACTCACTTAATAATTGCAATGTGTGTAATATCTTTACATGTATTTTTAACTCACCAAAGATACCCATCCACTCACTTAATAATTGCAATGTGTGTAATATCTTTACATGTATTTTAACTCACCAAAGATACCATCCACTCACTTAATAATTGCAATGTGTGTAATATCTTTACATGTATTTTAACTCACCAAAGATACCCATCACTCACTTAATAATTGCAATGTGTGTAATATCTTTACATGTATTTTAACTCACCAAAGATACCCATCCACTCACTTAATAATTGCAATGTGTGTAATATCTTTACATGTATTTTAACTCACCAAAGATACCCATCCACTCACTTAATAATTGCAATGTGTGTAATATCTTTACATGTATTTTAACTCACCAAAGATACCCATCCACACACTTAATAATTGCAATGAATCATTCTAGTGTTTCTTGCTTTCTTTCAGGTGTGTAATATCTTTACATGTATTTTAACTCACCAAAGATACCCATCCACACACTTAATAATTGCAATGAATCA
>CM042151.1:87471490-87589478 GCA_023376005.1 Doryteuthis pealeii
TTTATTTTCAACTAAATTTTATTTGGTAAAATTCTGTAAAAAGATAAATTCTTTTAAAATTTTCTTCAATAAATAAAATCTTTTGATAAGAGATTCAGTATCAATTTGTCTGTAACTAAAACTATGTTGCTGTAAAATTAATAAATCAAATAAAGTAATAAAAAACAACAATGCTAAAATATGCCAAAAATTTTAAAAGGACATTCAACATTTAATGATTTTAGTAATTAAAATCATCAAATTCATTAAAGGAGTAAGAAATAAACAATTTGAAATAGAAATTAGGAAAGTTAACTTTCTACACCAAAGTTTTTCCTGAAATCATATTCAATAATAAAATTAAATTTGGTTTATCAATGAATAAAACAATCAACTATACAAAATGATTTTTTATTGTTTTGATTATTTCTAAAATCTTTGAAATAAAACAATAAATATTCACCTTGTTTATTTTACATTTAACAAACATTTAGTTTTAGTGTAAATAAGTATTACATAAAATAAAATAGTAATGATACTTAAATCAATTTTTAAATGCTAAATAATACCTAATATTAATTTTTTTTAATCGGAGGAAATAAAAATATCTAATTCATAGATCTATTTTCAACTAAATTTTGTTTGGTACACTTATGTAAAAATATGAATTTTGTAAAAAAATTTTCAATAAATAAAATCTTTTGATAATAGATTCAGTATCAATTTGTCTGTAACTAAAACTGTCACTGCTTACATCAAAACACTGTCATTGATAAAAATATTATTTGATTAATAATCAATAGATGCATGCAACATTTTGATTTGAGGGGACAGAAGTAAGTTTCCATTTCAAATGGTTTCATTTTTCTTTACTCCTTTAATAAATTTGATGATTTTACCGATAATACAAACCCTCTTATATGGAAATTTTAACTCAGACAATATCTTTCAAAAATTAATTTTTATAACCGCCCAGATGGCATTTTTTGCTAGTTTATGTAAAAATGTTTGTACAATAAATTAATGAATATAATATATGTTGTTACACTCTTAATTCATTTTCTTAGAGATTTAATAAATTTTATATCCATTAACGTAAGCATTAAATTGAATAATTGGCAGACCTGAGCATCTGGAAACCCCCCATCTAAAATTTTTGTTTTTAATTTTTTTCCTTTCTTTTAATGGATTATTATCAATTGCACACCAATCTATCAGATTGTAAAAGAAAAAAAATTCAAAAAAGTTATTTATTTTTCGCGGTGCTCAGTTCCCCGTATAAGTTTATCGTAAATCGATCCCCCATATCAGAACCGCTACAAAATTTATTCATTTATTTATTTTATTGTTTTCCTTCAATGGATTATTATCGATTACACACCAATCTATCAGGTTTTTAAAAAAATTCTTAAATGTTCTTTATTTTTTGAGTTTTCAGGGGTGCTCATGCCGACATATAAGTTTATAGTAAATCGCTGCCCCATATCAGAACCGCTCGAAAGGAAACTGGCGCAAATGTGTCAAAGTTAGGGTGGCCCAGAAAAAACAGAACCCAAATTATTTATTTATTTTCCCATTAAACTAACCTTAAACCCCAACACCAACCCTAACCTCAAATCCTAACCCTAAACCCCCCTAGTTACAATTAACAGTTTTATTACAAAATTTGTGGGTTCTGTTTTTTCAGTGTCACCTTAATTTTGACACCTTTGTGCAAATTCAGCCCAACTGTTCAGGTAGAGCGCTCTTTTTTTTTTTTACAATCTGATAGATTGGTGTGTAATCGATAACAATCCATTGAAGAAAAAAAAAAAAATTTTTTAGCGGTTCCGATATGGGGGATCGATTTACAATAAACTTATAGGGGGAACTGAGCACCCCTGAAAACTCGAAAAATAAATAACTTTTTTGAATTTTTTTTTTACAATCTGATAGATTGGTGTGTAATCGATAATAATCCATTGAAGAAAAAGAAAAAAGATTTAAAAAATTTTAGATGGGGGTTTCAGATGCTCAGGTCCGACGAATTATTTTATTTATTTAATTTTTAAAAACAAAACAAAATTATATAAACTCGAAGTAAAATGCTATTTTCAATCATCTAATATAGAATAGTATTCCTCTTATTGATTAATGTGTATTGTTTAAACATTGAACAAAATACTATTAATTTCTCGCTACAATTAATTTAAATAAATGATGAAAAATAACATTAGTAATATGAAATAACCGTAAACAAATTTTGAATTAAAAATAAAAGTAAACATCTTTTTTTAATTCCTAATAGGAATAAAATAATTTGAAATAAAAAATACTTGTTATATTTGTGAAGGTGCCGCGAAAATTAAAAATATATTTTATCTATAAATTTTTTCATGGTTGTATCATTTGTTATTGTATTTCGGTAATATTTTTATTTAGATAGGGGACTTTTTTTTAAACACCGCTTTTGTTTATACAAACCAAACTTCGGTTAAACATTGTTGAATAATGAATTTTAAAAGTATTGCGTCAATTATGATAAAAAATAAAGATTAATTTTTAGTTTAAGAAAGAAGCGCTAAGTGTTAAAAAAACAAACACGTAAAATCATTTTTTTTGTTTTCATTTTTTTTTTTTTGTCGTCTGATTCAGACCTACTTGTATTTTTTTTTTTAAATCAACAAACTATTTTCTGTAAATGGTTGACAAGGTCCAAGGGTATATTTATGACAAATTAAAATTAAAAGATATTTCTTAATTTCTAAATAAATCACGGTCATCATATTTAGCGGAAAAGCATCGCTCAGAACTGGTTGTTATTTTAATTTTAATATTACTAATAAGGAATAACCGTAAACAAATTTTGAATTAAAAATAAATGTAAACATCTTTTTTAAATTCCTAATAGGAATAATAAAATTTGAAATAAAAATACTTGTTATATTTGTGAAGGTGCCGCGAAAATTAAAAATAAATTTTATCTATAAATTTTTTTATCTATAAATTTTTTCATTAAAAATTAACTCTATTAAAACTTTAAAAATATTTTTTTTTTACCGCAACGAAAACGGAAGTAGTCACGGACAAAATACCATAACTAATAATTTAACGTAATATTTAAATTAGTGTCTGTATCTTTATTTTTAAATTAATTTCTCGCAAAACTTTATACATGAAATAATTATAAATACAAATAAAAATTAAAATATCAATTAGAAACTGTTTAGAACTAAACATGAATTTATTAAAAGATTCCTTGAAAATTGGCTATGCAAATATTACAAACCAGATATTACAAACGCATCTCAATACTTGTATATAAAGCAATTTGTTCCTTTAATATTATGTATAACACAAATTGATTATAAATTAGGTTCTCATTGATAAACGCTAGAGTTTAATTTGGAATACCTGACGTCAGCTGTGACGTAGTTTCGGCTTCAGACAAAAATGCAGTCTATCTCCATTATATATAGATATAATTTTACCAATTTATATTTATATAATTTGTATAAATGTATAAAAGAAATCACTTAGGGAAAGCAATTGATGCTTGCTTTGCATGAAGCAAGAGAAGGGTATCTGCTTTCTCATGATCAGTAATTAAATCTTGCAAAGTTTCTACGATGACTTGATTTGTGTCATTTTAAGGAGACAACATGAAACATCCTTGGCTCATTGAAGCAAACAGTTTGTTCCATGGAATTTTTCTGGTGCCAATTTCTTCCAATGCATCTCCATAAATATAACAAATATCCTTTATTTTTACCAGATATGGGGAATTTCCAAAACTGGATAGATGTTTTCTGATTCTCATGACCACTCAACAAGTAGCCAGGGGAAATTGAATGCTATCTTTGTTCAGAATCTTTGAGGTAATCCTTAACTTGTTCCTTGTGAATTCCTACTATAAAATAAACTGAACCTTCATTTTATGTCCATGTTTTTGCAATAAATGTTTTATTTTTCTTGCACCCATTATTTTACAATACTGAATATATTTTCTATATCTAAAAGCATTTATTGCAAACATATATATTTTCTTTATTTAAAAACATTTATTGCAAACATATTTACAAGGAACAAGTTAAGGATTACCATCTTTGATGCTCAGAGGATTGTATTTATCACATACAAAGTCAACTTTTGATGACATGTAAAAGGGAGCAAGCTAAAAATATAAATATCTGGATCACCAAATGTTGCTGGGACAGGATCTGCTAGCTGTTGCATTATTGCCATGTCATCTAAAATCAGAGCTGTATTTTGTGGAATTGTATTAATTTTTATGCCTGGAAACTTTGTTTGAAGGTAATAAAATAAAACAGCTTTGTTGGTACACTGCAGAGAACCATCACTGTTGCTCAGGCTGGATGGGAACTGTGAAAGGCAATGTGTCAAAATTTCTCCTAGGTGAACTTTTTGGGATCTTGCTACTATAAGAAGATCTTTATCTGCTTTCAAGCAATCTCTTTACTTTATGCTCTTTTGGCGTGAATGTTTTTTTCTGAAGATAACTAAAAGTTTTCATCTTCATCATTTTTAATGAAGCACTAAATTCAACTTGTTTCCAAATCAGTTGTTGTTGAATAAACTGATATTATAATATCAATAAACTATAATATCAATAAACTGATATTATAATCAATAAACTATAATATCAATAAACTGATATTATAATACCAATAAACTATAATATCAATAAACTTATATTATAATACTAATAAACTATAATATCAATAAACTGATATTATATATCAATAAACTATAATATCAATAAACTGATATTATAATATCAATAAACTATAATATCAATAAACTGATATTATAATACCAATAAACTATAATATCAATAAACTGATATTATAATACCAATAAACTATAATATCAATAAACTGATATCAATAAACTGATAATATCATAAACTGATATTATAATACCAATAAACTATAAACTATCAATAAACATTATAATATCAATAAATCTAATCTAAAGATTTATGATATTTAAATAGTAGATTTATGATACTCAAAATCTAATCTAAAGATTTTTCGAAATTAATAAACTGATATTATAATACCAATAAACTATGATATCAATAAACTGATATTATAATATCAAATATCAAATATTTAATATTCATAATTTTTAATGAAGCACTAAATTCAACTTGTTTCCAAATCAGTTGTTGTTGAATAAACTCACTGGAAACATTGCAGCATTTTTCATGTGCTGTCAAAATATCATCTTTAATTTCAAATGATGCTACTTGGCCAGATACTATATTTATAAGTTCTTTTTCCTGATATGTAAATCGATTTTGCAGCGACTAAACTGAATATTGAATGTCTGCTTCCTCCTTCTCATATCAGGACTTACAAAGGTCTTTTTTATTATGGCAGCCCTCTGCTTTTCCAGTCCTTTCAGTGCAGCTCGAGATTTCTGCATGCTGAATAAACAATAAAATCCAATGATGAACATCATTAGCATTATTAGAGAATCTAATCTGACTACCTCTGGTCTTGCTATTTCTACTCATGGTCGGTTCAATTGTCTGGTCCATTGATGTTTAACTAAAGGTGTGACGGCAACACACAGGTAAGGAATGAGTAATGACAGAGTCAACTGGTGAAGACACTTTTATTTGTAAAAATACGGGAGTTGTCACTTGTCCTCCTGTTTTGCAACTGGTCTTCAACGTGAAACTACAATAGAATACAAAGGACTATGTAGTTTCTCTAATACACAACTAATAAATCAAAAAAGGAGGAAAAGTTTGCATGTTGACACTAACCTTCTTGTCCCCTCGGTTCCTGCCTGCTAAAGGAATTGAAAACTAGCGCCACACACACATGACTTTTACCAGTGTCGAACAGTGCTTGTACCCACACAATAGGATGGCCGAACAAAACAAGGGAGATAATTATCTTGCATTTACAGAAGGAGTACTGGTTTTGTTGCTGAACTACAAAAAAAACCCAGCAGCAAGATACTCTGATACTGAAGGGTGTGTATCTGGAACAGGAATCATCTCATAAATATACACAGGGAGATACCTGGCATAGTTCAAATGATTATATGCAAAATGCCAGGATATCATTTCTGCTGCAGATTGAAGGTGAAGGGCCCAATATCCTATTCGTGTAGTGCGAACAAAACAATTTTAGATCTACTGATATCTTCTTCAGGTATTGATTAACCATATTCTGTCAGAATATCAATATGTACATGTATATATATATATATATATATATATATATATATATATATATATATATATATATAAGTATCTATTCCCTCCCTTCCTGTTTGGTGAGAGTGTAGATAAATTTAATTTGTTAACATCCGTGTTTTAGCAGGGGTTTTTTTCTGGGTGGTAGATCATAAATTTCAAGTTTAAGGTCTAGAAAGTTTATTGTTGTCTATTTGTTTATATTAATAGCCAAACCCTTTCTTCTGATGTTGTTTGTTAGATTTCTGATATTTGATAAGTCGTGTGTGTGTAAGTGTAATTTACTTTTTAGTTCTAAAGAATTTGTGTGTGTTTGTGGTTTTCTTTTTGTGTGTGTTTGTGCGTGTGTGTGTGTGTGTGTGTGTGTGTTTATGTATATGTGTCTATGCATTTAAAAACAATTCTGCCATATTCATGTAACTAATCCAAAATGCAATAGTTGGAACTTGACTGCATCTCTTGTGGCTGCCGCTGTTTTTAGGCAGATTAGTAGTAATTGTATATTTTTTGTCCTGTCATGGTCATCAAGCCTGGTTTATGCTTCCCCTTCCACTTCCCCCCCTTATCCTGAATAAGGTACCCTGTGACTTGGTCATTCCCACTGATAAAAAATGGTTCCCTTAAAAGAAATAGTTCTTGGGTTTTTAAAAAACCCTAAAAATATGTGTAAATGCATTTTTTTTGTGATTGGTGAAGCATTTGTTTTCCTTTGTGTGGCTGTAAATAAGAATTACTGCTGTTGTGCAGTGAGAGCAAAAAGTTTTAGTAAAAAATGAAAGTTTGTAGGGTCTTGGACTGAGTAGTAATTTTGGTAAACAGCCAGGTTAAGGGATTCCTGGCAAGAAGATTTCTTTCCCTTTGAGCTGACCATTTGGTACAGGTCACAAACCTTGAGGCTCTCTCACAGAGTAAATTTTGGCGGTATATTTTGGAACCGCATCCTTAGTATAAAAGTTACTAAGACTTTGGTCTTGTTTATGTCCAAGTCCCTACGTGCCAACAAAGGTAGGCAAATTCTCCATTCTCTTCTCTAAAACTGCATTTAATATTTACATATTTTTTGTTTTAATTTGTAATTTCTCTAAATGAGAATTATCCTTTTTCCCTAGTTAAATTACTGTTTGTACCTTTTGTGGCAAATAAGTTTAAATACCCCTAACCCCACTTCGTATGTTTAACTGGTAATTCATAGTTTTAGCTTTGAATGTTTTTTATAGTTAGAATTTTCGGTAAAATTACGAGGCGTAAACCTTGCCTGGTAACTTTGTTTTTATACTTTTGTGTAAAATTTGTCTGTTTTATTGTTTTGTAAATTTATTGTATTTTGTGTGATTTTGAGTCTTACACAAATTCTTTTCGTTTAATTCACAGTTTTCAAAGCATGCGCCGTATGAAAAATAAAGAATTGTTTTGAATTACGGTGTGGTCTGTACATCCATTGTGTGCACGGTGCTGCACAACCTCTTTGAAATATAGTTTGGGAAGGCCAAACTGGTTGTTAGCATTACTGTGAGACTGGCATTCACATCTATCCTGAATGAACAATGACATTTTGCTTTCAAACCCTTTAAAACCACTTGATGGGAAGAGGTGTTGGAATTGGGAATAGCATAATATAAACTTTTAGACAAGGCAATGAATTTATCCTTTTCTTCTTCACTCCGTGTATCCATGAAAGTAGATAAAGAGTTTCTTTCTCAAAGCCTCAGACATAATTTTTATTATTCTGACACTTTGATTGTAGTGTCTGCTTTTCATGACCCCAGGTAGTGACCCTTGTACCACGATTCCAGTTTCAAGTAGGATGTCAGCCAGTCCTGAATCTTCAAAGAGCTTTCCAATGTCACTGAGAAATGACATTCACGTATGCAACTCACCAAGTCTGACACATACATCTATATATTTATACGCTTGTTCCTTAATCTTCCAATCATTATCATCTTGCAACAACCTCTGGTTAAAAATAAGACGGTTCAAATCGTCCTTTTCCCCGCACAAAATGCTTATTCCTTATATGAGTGTCCTCACCTCATCTAAATATTGGACTATTCCATTTTTATTATAAAGAAAGAAAAGGGAAGAAAAAGGACATGCCACACAGAAAAAGTATAATAAGAATGAAAGAAAGGGAGAGAGTAGGGGAAAGATAAAGATGGGTGAGCATACAGAAACGATAACGATAATATCTGTTTCAATTGAACATAATGAAAAGATGAAAAGAAGGAAAGAAAGAAAAATAGAGTGAGAGAGAAGTAGACCAAGATTATTACACCTTTTTATATATTGAACTATTTGGCAATAGCTCTTATGTAAACATATCAAATGTTGTAATAATTAAATTATCATACTGTGGTATATCCACAGGTCCTGCTAGTATATATATATATATATATATATATATATATATATATATATATATATGAGTTAATGTAGCGTGGGAATAGAGTCAACACATGGTTACTGACAGTTTCTTGCCATGGCATCATTCCAACATATTTGCTAGGCCTTGATGTAAAATGCAAAATTCCTATATATAAAAGGTTACAATTTCTTAGGGTTACAATTTTATGTTTTAACAACTGATAGTGGAAAATTCCATTTTTCCACTTTGGAAAAAATTCATGGTGGTCAAATTTACCTTTATCATTTCTTTTAATCTTTCTTTAAATTTTGTAAAAATTGACAGATTTTCATAAAGTCATTAACAGTATTTACATTTTTCATTTAGAAATTTTTTTTGTATCTTTATCCTTCACAAAATACGAATATAAATGAATATAGATAAACTTTTGTCTTAAGTCTGTGTTGTTATTTTTTTTAATGTCACTTGCATTCATAACAAAAATATTTAGAGCGACAGTAAAATAAGCATAAAAGCGGGTTTGTCTATTTGACCAGGACTGACTAAGTAGATTTATTAAGAATTCTGGGGTACGGGGTTATCGTCCCTTGTCTGCAAGCCTCTGTTGCAAACGACCAATCATAAGCTAGAATACTTTGGCGGCAAACCCAAAGTGGGAAACTCATTCTTTTTCTGCTCGACCAGCATCGAAGACGGACCTCAAATTGAACGTCTCTCAAATCCAGCATTGCGACAGAGAAGCCGTAGCAGGGGATCCGATAATTCACCCTACCTCAGGAGTCAGCTAAGTTATTTACACATTATCTACATTTGTGCAGATGCACTAAAAGTTTGCAACCCCCTTTATTGTTATATATTTTGTAATACAAGTTTTTATTCACATTCTGGTTTGTTCGTTTATTCTTAACTCTTGAACTGTCTGCCACCATTCGTGGTTAAAATCTTTATAGATTCTTCCAAAAATTTTGCATCCTCATTTTTTAAAGAATTTCAGGTAATTTAAGTGAGATAACTATGATTACTAGTAAGCCTATATTTACTAAGTTATTAACTCCCTTGCTTGATTTTTACACTCAAATTCATCAATCAAATAATGCATTTAAAACAGATATTATAAAATAATGCACAACTTTCACTTAAAATATATAAAAAGATAAATTGAGATTTAGACTCTACTAAATTCATACTCTTGAAAACAAGTAATTTTTTTTCAAATAAACTTTATGTCTATGGAATGAAATGATTTTAGGGTTTGGCCAACAGCCTATACAAAGACAATTATGAAATTTTTGTTTTCAGTTTTCATGATGATTTTTAAAAAAATTAAGATCTGCAAAATTTATAATAAATTTATAGTAGATATTTTTTCATTACTTTTCCTCAGGGAATAACATTTGTCCAACTTGAAATCTAAAAAGATTAATTAACTTAATATGTATTTTGGGTTATCCAAGAAAAGGTTGGATTTGCATGGTGAGATTTTCCTATCAGATCTCATAACAATGTAAATCAGTTAAGTTCTTTTTCAATATGTATATAGATTTTTTTTTAATCAGCCTTATGTAGATATGGTCGTTTTGGATCAAGGGAGGTAATAAAAGTTAATTCTTAATTTTAAAACAATCACAAAAAACCCCCAGAGAATTGTCCAATTTTAATGAAATTTTTACCACTTTATTCATTAATGATTTAATTTTATAATAAACAGCTTATTTTATTAAATAGAAAAATTCAAAAAAAGAATGTTCTCTATCAGTTATGATTGTTATGATTGTTGAGGGTGTTTCAAACTTTGGTCATTTGAATAAAAAAAATTCCAATTCCTATTTTTTACATTTCCAGAACAAATACAGAAGACCATATAAAAAATGAAAAAAAAAAAAAAAAAAAAAAAAAAGAAAAAAAAAAAGAGAACTTATTTGAAAATTAAAAATTATTTTCTGAAAAGTAAAAAAATAATTTTGTACTGTGTTTTGTTTTTTCATAGTTTTAAAGACAATATTTTCTTTTCAATTGATAGGAAAAAAGTATTTTATGATACAATTGGCCAATTCTTATTTACTTGAAAAATTAATGGTAAATCTTAAACATCTGAAAGTGCAATGTTTTACAAAATATGTTTTTCATAAATCAAGATTTATTTAATCCCTCTAGAAATATATGTTTAAAATGCACCATTTTGTGCAACATATTTTCCAAGATCTTCAAGTATCTAAAAATTATTATTAACTAATTATAAATCAAGACTTGCAAACTAGAAGTTGCCAAGTAGCTACTCAAATAAGAGAGTTGATCTGTGTACCTTAATTTCTTGATTCTGGTCCTAAGATTTTGTAAATGAAACAGTTTTTTTTCCTGCATTATATTGTAACACACAGTGATTATAATGATGTACAATAAAATTATAAGTGAATAAAAGACCTGTGCTTTGTTTAAAAGATATGTCAAAGTGTTATGAAATAATCTCAGGAGAATATTTTACTTAATCAAGTATTGACATTAAGAAAAGAATATTAATCTGCCAATTAAGAGGAATATATTGTTATCAGTCAAATATAAAATTCAGGTTTTTTATGCATTTTATATAAAAGGAAAGGGCTGGTTTTGTAAACAGTTTTTCTGTCTTATATTGTTGCTGATAGGGAAAATTAAATTTGATTAACGACATGGAAATAATAGAAACTACCAAGACAGTTATGAAAGCTTTTGTTTTCAATTTTCATGATTTTTTTTTTTAAATTAAGATCAGCTAAATTTTAGATCTATAAAAGATTTAATTTTATAATGAATATCTTATTTTAATGACAAAAAAGAATTGAGAAAAAAATGTGTTTTTATCAATTATGATTGTAGGGAGTGTCAACCTTTGGTCATTTGCATAAAAAAAATATTTCCATTCACTAATTTTTATATTTCTAGAACAATCAAATTCAGAAGACCACTTAAAAAAAAATAAAATAATGGAAATAAAACAGGGAAACTTATTTGAAAATTTAAGTCATTTTATTTGATTAATGATATGTGAAAGATTTTGTAAATGTGTTTTTTTTTTAAATTTTAAAAACTTCTGCATTATATTGTGACTTACAGGGATTATAATAATATACAAGAAAATTATTGGTGAAGAAAAGACAAGATATGTGAACGTGTACTGAAATAATGTAAGGAGAATAATTTTACTTAATCAAGTTGTGACATTAAAGAAAAACAAGTCTCACATCATTTTATTTTCTGTCAATTAAGATAAATGCACAATTATCAGTCAAGTATAAAATTCAGTGGATTTTATGCATTTAATAAAAAAGGATATTAATTGTTCTTAATTAAGTAGTGACATTAAAGCAAACAATTCTGACAATTCTTTGTTTTTTATGCATTTCATAAAAAAGGATATGAATCTGCCTATTAAGAGGAATATATTATTATCAGTCAAATATAAAATTTTAGTGTTTTTTATGCTTTTTATTAAAAAATAAGGACCTTGACACCAATAAGCACCCCAGGTGAGACCTAGATTCAAAAGGACAAGTTTTGTTTTTCACCGTCAAAATCCAGTTGTTTGTTAACAGACAATTTTTAGATGCACTTTTTTTTAAATTATAAAACTATAAATGAAAGACAGGTTTTTATATTAAAGACACTTTTTTTTACTTATTTCATGTTGTTGTTGTTAATTCAATAGCAATTCTTTTTTAATTATAAAACTTTTAATGTTAGACATGTTTAACACAGGAATAGTTAAAGCTATAAAAAGTATATTATAAGGTTATAATAATAACAGCTAACCCCTAACCCAAGCAAAATCTTTTTTAAATAAATACTTTTTAATATTAACTATCCGTAGAGGCACATGGAAAATAAATAAACATGTCTTTCGTTTTAAGTTTGTTTGTTTTTTTTAAATAACAATATTAGTTTTTCTTTAGTGCAAAATTAATTTTTTCATATATGCTAACAACAACAACATGGAAAAACTATTTTTTTAAACTAAAATCAAAAACTATTTTAGTATAAAAATATTACTGGTTTTTATCGGACGGCTGTTTTGTTTACTAACAACCAGTGAAAAGCAAAATTCAGTTCCTTTCAAAATGGATTTGGGCTAGGGTGCTTATTGGTGTCAAGGTCCAAAAATAATAAATAATTTAAAATAATTGTTCTTAATTAAGTAGTGACATTAAAGGAAAACAATTCTGACAATTCTTTGTTTTTTATGCATTTTATAGAAAAGGATATCAATCTGCCAATTAAGAGGAATACATTGTTAGCAAATCTAAAATTTAGTGTTTTTATGCATTTTATACAAAAGAATAAAGAAAAGACAATAAAACAGCATGTCAAGTGAGAATATTTACACTGGACAACAGAATATACAAATCAATAAAATCTAAATGTTTATCATATTTAAGTCATGAAGTTCTATAGTGAGTTAGAAAAGCAATAAATAATGTTGAATTAATAGCAAGTTTAATGATTAATATCTACAATTGGCAGCAGAATATACAAATCATTTAAAAATAATAAAATCAAAAGTAATAAAACTCAAATACATTTAAGTAAAATATTTTTGCTTATAACTTTTATTAAACATAATATATTGGACAGAAGTAGCTAAAGTTGTCTGCAGAGTATGCAAACCATTCTTAGATAAAGTCAGAATTCACAAACTGAAAAACATCTAATTATTTAAACAGCAAACTGCTGTTGTTTCTTATACATTGGAAAATATTGTCTGCTACTTGCTTTCTTTCAGGTGTGTAATATCTTTACCCATCCACTTAATAATTGCAATGAATCATTCTAGTGTTTCTTGCTTTCTTTCAGGTGTGTAATATCTTTACATGTATTTTAACTCCCCAAAGATACCCATCCACACACTTAATAATTGCAATGAATCATTCTAGTGTTTTTGCTTTCTTTCAGGTGTGTAATATCTTTACATGTATTTTAACTCCCCAAAGATACCCATCCACACACTTAATAATTGCAATGAATCATTCTAGTGTATGATTTACAATAGTTTCTTTCCAGCATGTGACTTTTCATGCCAGTTTGGATTTGCATATATCTTTACAAATAGGAACCCTGTGTAAATACAGAACAACACATGAGAGAAGGACATATTTTTTATTCATGTTATTTTTATGTGGATATTTGTAAACTGATTTAATTGAAATACTGATATAAATACTTGAAAAGATAATCGCATGTGGGAATCCCTATATTTTCTTTACAAAAAGATAAGCCTTTTGAATGTGATTTTGGTGAAATGTTAATACACACATTTGAACAGACAATAGTCAGTCTCCCTTGGGAATTCCAATGGGTGTTTTTAAACGGAGATATATTTCTGTAAACTTGTATCCGCACACAAAAGAAAACTTATTTTCTAAATTTTTTTTAATTGACCCACATGCTTGATAAAACAAGTTCTCTCATATATGTATTCACATGTATCTTTTTAAAGTGGACTTCTCAGAAGATGTTAATCTGCACACATAAGAAAAATATAGTTTTTTTACTACATGTATTCTCATATGGCTTTTCAATGCTGAATTCCTTGAAAAGGCTGATCCATACATTTGACAAGACAATGTTTTTTCTTCAGTGGGTATTCACATCTGATTTGATAACTTTGGATTCTCTGTAAATTATGACCAACATATTTGTCAAGAAAATGTTTTCTCAGCTGGGCATTCACATGATTCCCAAACTTAACAAGGAAAAGTTTTCTCTCAAGTATGCATTTGCATATGTCTTGTTAAACTGCAATTCTTTGCAAAACTTACTCCACAGACTTGACAAGAATATGGTTTCTCTCCAGTATGTGTACGCATGTGGTTCCTTAAAGTAGAATTCAGTGAAAATGCTGATCCACATACTTCACAAGAATATGGTTTCTCTCCTGTGTGAATTCGCATGTGCTTTCTCAAATTGGAATTCACTGTAAATGCTGATCCACATAATTCACAAGAATATGGTTTCTCTCCTGTGTGAATTCGCATGTGCTTTGTTAAATCTGAATTCTGTGAAAATGCTGACCCGCATACTTGGCAAGAAAAAGGTTTTTCTCCACTGTGTATTTGCATGTGCTTTTTTAAACTGTTAGTTTCTCGAAATACTGATCCACATACTTCACAAGAATATGGTTTCTCTCCTGTGTGTATTCGTACATGTCTTATTAAACCGGAACTCTTTGTAAATCCTGCCTCACAGACTCGACAAACAAATGGTTTCTCTCCTGTGTGTGTGCGCATGTGGACTTTTAAAGCAGAATTCTTTGAAAATGATGATCCACAGACTTCACAAGAATATGGTTTCTCTCCAGTGTGTTTTCGCATGTGCGTTGTTAACTTAGTATTTTCTGTAAATGCTGATCCACAAACTTGACAAGAAAAAGGTTTTTCTACAGTATGTATTCGCATGTGTTTTGTTAAATCTGAATTCTGAGAAAATGCTGATCCACATACTTGGCAAGAAAATGGTTTCTCTCCTGTGTGTATTCGCATGTGTCTTGTTAACTTTGAATTCTCTTTAAATGATGAACCACATAGTTCGCAAGAAAATGGTTTCTCTACAGATTGAACTTGCATGTCTGTTTTTAAATTGGAACTCTGTGAAAATTTTGATCCACCCTCTTGATAAGAATGAGCTTTGTTGTCTGAGTGTATTTGCATATGCTTTTTTAGATCTGAATTCTTTGAAAATGTTGATTCACACACATCTTTGGAGTAAGGTTGCTTTTCACAATTTGATTCGATCTTTATTTAGAAATGATAATTTACTAAAGATGCTGATGTATGTTGGTTTTTATTGATGATGTCTGTTAAACTGTAGATCCTTTTGATTTTGCTTCAAATTTGAAATTCTCCTCTAAATTGATATCTGCAAAAATAGATAAATATATGAATGAATAAAACATAAAAAAGAAGTGTCATTAAAGAAGACATGATACTCATTCATTGTGTGAACTTACATAATTCTTTAGTTATCTATGTTAGTCTTTTAATCCAATAATAATATACAGCTTTCTAATTGTTTACACATGTGATCAAAACTGATAACTCACTTTAGGGTGTACAGAAAAAATGGAAAGGAATCCAAACGTATGCAAAAAAGTAATAAATAAAAATGAATATGAATGATAAATATATGAATAAAACATAAAAAAAGAAGTGTCGTTAAAGAAGACATGATGCTTATTGAATGTGAGCACTTACAACATTTTTTAGTTATCTTTCTTTTAATCCAAAAACAATATACAGCTCTCTAATTGTTCACACTGACAGCACACAAGCTCAAAACTGAAAACTCACTTTAGAATGTACAGAAAAAATGGAAAGGAATCCAACCGTATGTGGAAAAGTAATAAATAAAAATGAAAGATAAGAAATGTGAGGATGATTTCATTTTTGAAAAATAGGATGTCAATATCAAATATCTTGATTGTTATACACATACAAAAAAAATCTATCTATAATCAAATATATATCAAATATGTATCACCATATATATGCATTCTTTTAACCATAGATGCAGTTTTTTTAAAAAAATGGACACCCACCATCATCCTTAACAGACTGAAGGATGCCAACAATGTATCTCCAGTCTTCTTTAGTGTTTCTGAGCAACATATGAAAAACACTCCACTTTGGCCCTTACTTAGTCTAGATGGTCTGTCAATCAATTCAGAAGAATTTACATTGTGTGAACACTTGCTCAAGGTAACTTCACAATCACAACCTCAAATTACAAATTGGAAAGGATGTGGCAGGATTAGATCAGCTAAGGTGATAGACTTATCTATCCCTTCAGATAAGGTAGCATCCTTGCGTGTCATGGGTTCTTTGATGCTGGGTAATTATTTCACTTGGATGGGGGTGACATATTTATACTAAAAGCATGTGCAAAATTAACAAAAATAAATTTTCTATTCAAAATCAATCACATTCATGGACACTAAAAATATCAAATACATATCAAATATGTATCTCTAATCTTCTTCAACATGTCCACTGGAAAATCTTGCATTGGCATTGTATGAAATGGATCATTGTGAAGAAACATATGATGAGAAAATAAAAATCTAAAATACATAATTTTAACTCAAATTGAGGCTGATATCTATAATAAGAATTTTTGACATTGGCTAAGGTAAATGAAGTGGACTTAACATGAGTGGAGTTGAGGGAAAACACATTAAAGATTTGTAGTATTGACAGCTTGCACGTGGGAAAAACAAAGTTGTAATAAGGCAGAGGGGGGATTGAAACAAACGCTGATTTGTTTCGGGTGGGGGAAAATTAACAAAAAATAAATTTTCTATTCAAAATCAATTACGTTCATGGAGACTCAAAATATCACACAGTTCTACTGGTCAGTTAAAAGACAAACAGTTCTACTGGTCAGTTAAAAGACAAACAGTTTTGATAGACATCCTAAACAGATAATCCATGTCAAGGTTGAACTTTGAAAACGCTCGGAAAATTAGGGTAACCAAAAAAAAAAAAAAAAAAACAGAACCCAAATTATTTATTTTCCCATTAAACTAACCCTAAACCCCAACCCCAAACCACCCTAGTTAAAATTAACAGTTTTATTACAAAATTTGTGGGTTCTTTTTTTCTGGGTCACCCTGTATACAAGTGACCCAGAAAAAACAGAACCCAAATTATTTATTTATTTTCCCATTAAACTAACCCTAAACCCCAACCCTAACCCCCCTAGTTAGAATTAACAGTTTTATTACAAAATTTGTGGGTTCTGTTTTTTTGGGGGGTCACTCTAATTTTCTGACCGTTTTCAAAGTTCAGCCCATGTCAAATGTCAATTGCCTTTATATGTTTCCTAAATCAATTTATCATGACATCACAAACATATCCTCTTTTTTACCTCCTGTACATGTACTGTATTTTCAATAATTTAAACAGTAATTAAAACACCTTTTTATTTCTTTTTTTCAGTTAATTGTGATGAATTAAGGGGTAATTCATTTGGACCCAGTTTATATTTCCATTAATTTCCTTTAAATAATTTATTTCTAGACTCATATTACAACAAATATATAAAAAGAAAGACATGTAGTAGGATCAATTCACTTACCTCCCTATATTCTCAAAAGATTTACACTTCATGTCTTAAAATTAGAAGATCCATATATACACGTACTACCAATTTGTTCACTAATTTCCATTTTAAAAACGAATTAAAATTAATTAAATCAATTATCTAAAATCAAATTTTTGTTTTATTTGAAAAGTAGTAACATAATGAGCATCAATAAAAAATAAAAAAAAAAGAAGCAAAATGATATTACACATGTAATTTATTTTTAATACATTTTAAACAATAGAATTTGGCTAAAAACATGGCAAAGTGAAGATTTATGATGAACCTAAAACATTCGCTTTTTATAACAATTTATAAAGAAATTTAAAGTTTCTTAGAAATCAATAACAAAAAACATTAAATACACTATGTACAAAAAAATGAATAACTTTTTTTTATATTAATTCAAACGAAAAAAATCTTCTTTTTTTTTCAAAACATGCAGAAAACTAAAGAGTTAATAAAAAAAAAATGGTGTTTTGTTTACAAAAGTCAGCAAGAAATCTGTTAAAAAACGCAGAGGCCTCAGTTGCTATAAAAAAAAAGATTACCAAAAATCAGAGAGTTATCTGATTTTAATAAAATTTTCTGTGTCGGCTTATAAATCAATGAATTCTTTCTTTGAAATTACTTAATCGTTTCAATCAAACTGATTTGATGGAAATAAATTGAAATTCTTTAAAAAATAATGTTACAGTTACAGACACCCATACACACTTTGAGAAAACAATTAATATACCTAATTAATAGATATAAAATTAATTTAAAATATGAAACGCCTAATTTTAAGTTTTAAATTTCATATTTTTAGATTCTAAAAACAAATATTATTTAATAACAAGCCTACTATAGCATTGTTATCAAATAATCTTTGGAAAAAAACTCAATTGAACAGTTAGGCCTCCACCCTTTTAAACAGAACAAATATTAATGTATAATTTTATCACTGATATTCTATAGGAACCACAAAACTCACGTCATGTGATCAATTTAGGCCATACTGAAGGAAGAAACGTAAATATTTTTGAACTTATTTTTTTAAAATCTTGCAAAAAAGAAATAAGGAAGATAAAGAGTTGTTACAAAGAACAACAGTTAATTCAAAGATCAAATTATCAAATTGGGGGAAATTACTCACTGTTATCTTGAAAAATAAGTAAAACTGTCAGGGTTTATTTTCAACAGGGTCAGTTTCTTTATTGATTTATTTTTTAGCAGAATTCTGTATTCATGTTTTTTTTACTAAAAAAACTCTCGCATAGAAACTTATAGAAATCTTCTGATATAATTATTTAGACTCTTATCTTTATAGAAAAAAAGTAAAAATCTTTTTTCTTTTTTTTTTTTTTGTGAGTTCATTTCTTCGTATTTCATAAAATAAAATAAGGGGAGTAAACCTCGTAAAAAATATTTCCCATAATATATTTTAGAAAAAACCTATTTTAGAAATATTTTCATCCAAAGGTAAGTAATTGTGGAAATTTTCGTGAAAATCGGACCATTAATTGATTTTTCATAGAATTTTTTTAAAAAAGCCTCGAGTTATAATTTGTTTTTGGCTACGTTAAATTTCAATTGATTTAACGGTGCAAAAATGTAAACATTGTTTTTCGTTTATAATTTTCATTATTTTCGTACGCTGAAAATTTTTAAAAAAATTATTTAACAAATTTATTTAACAAAGGATTAGAATTATTACGAATATTTCATTTCAAATTCTTTGTAGTTTTAGATTTCCTTGTAGTTAAAAATGTCTATTGTTTATTTGTAATGTAATGAATAAAGAAAGAAATCAAAATAAGCGTTTTACTTACTTCTTTTTGTTTTTTGTTTTTTTCTTTTCGGACAATGCAACATTAGATAAAAGAAAGAGAAAAAATTTAGATAAATGAACGGTTAGATTAAATTTAAAAACAATCAACTTCGGCGACCGAAGGGAATTGTTTGCTAAAAAGCGAAGATGAAGGGAGATAATCAGAGATTGGCTTGATTAAATACGATATGAAAATAATAGAAACTACTAAGACAGTTAAGAAATGTTTTGTTTTCAGTTTTTATGATTTAAAAAAAAATTAAGATCAGCTACATTTTAAATCTATAATAGATTTAAATTTATTATGAATATCTTATTTTAATGTAAAAAAAGAACTGAGGAAAAAAAGTGGGGTTTTTTTTATCAATAATGGGCTGAACTTGCACAAATGTGTCAAAATTAGGGTGACCCAGAAAAACAGAACCCACAAATTTTGTAATAAAACTGTTAATTTTAACTATGGGGGTTTAGGGTTAGAGTTAGGATTAGGGTTAGGGTTGGGGTTTAGGGTTAGTTTAATGGGAAAATGAATAAATAATTTGGGTTCTGTTTTTTCTGGGCCATCCTGTATACAGGTAACCCAGAAAAAAACAGAACCCACAAATTTTATAATAAAACTATTAATTTTAACTAGAGGGGGTAGGGTTAGGTTTAGGGGTTAGAGTTAGGATTAGGGTTAGGGTTGGTGTTGAGGTTTAAGATTAGTTTAATGGGAAAATAAATAAATAATTTGGGTTCTGTTTTTTCTGGGTCACCCTAATTTTGACACCTTTGTGCAAGTTCAGCCCAATTATGATTGTAGGGGGTGTCAACCTTTGGTCATTTGCATTAAAAAATATTTCCATTCCCTAATTTTTATATTTCTAGAACAATCAAATCCAGAAGACCACTTTAAAAAATAAAATAATAGAAATAAAACGGGGAAACTTATACAAGAAAATTATGGGTGAAGAAAAGACCTGTGATTTAGTTTGTGAAAGTGTTATGAAATAATGTCAGGAGAATAATTTTACTTAATCAAATTGTGACAGTAAAGAAGTCTCACATTATTTTATTTTCTGTCAATTAAGATAAATGCACAATTATCAGTCAAGTATAAAATTCAGTAGATTTTATGCATTTAATAAAAAAGGATATTAATTGTCTGTGTATTATCTCCTTACCTCCTTGTTGTATTTTTCTCATTTCAAAATGCTTTATTTGTTCATCATGGAATATGAACATAGAAACTCAACAAAGGATATTAATTGTTCTTAATTAAGTAGTGACATTAAAGAAAACAATTCTGACAATTCTTTGTTTTTATGCATTTTATAGAAAAGGATATCAATCTGCGAATTAAGAGGAACATATTATTATTGGTCTAATAGAAAATTTAAGGTTTTTTTTATGCATTTTATAGATAAAGATATTAATCTACCGGTTAAGAGGAATGGGTTGTCATTAGTCAAGTATAAGATTAAAAGAAATGAACTGTTATCAGAAACAAATTTAAGCATTGCTTTAAATCATTAAGTAGAAGAAAATCTGTCAGAATTAAATAAAAAAAAGAAAAGAGAACAAATTTAAAAGTATATTCACTAATATTATCAATGAAGAAGGAAAGTCAATGGAATTTTGGATTCTGTTTTCATTTTAGAAATACTATTATGTTTTCGTGGGACTCATATAATTTCCCAGGTTATAAGCAATTAAATTCAGATGAAGAAGACAACAACAACAATTGAAAATAAAAGCTTATATTCAAAAAGGTACAAAAAGTAGCAAACTTAATGGTGCTTGTGACCAGACTTATCTGCAACTGAATTAGACGTCTCACTGGTAGACTGCTCAACACTATAAGTGACTTTCGTCATGGAATTTGATTTAGGCACCAATATCGTATGTTGGCGATTCGCCCTCTGGTACTAGGGGCAGATCATTTAACTATAATTTTTCCAATAAAACAAAGAAAACTATTTAATCATAAAAAATAATACAAATCAATTAAAATTAAATAGTTATCACATTTATGTCAAGATACACATGAGAAATACAGTGGGCTTTATATTTAAAAAAAATGAAATAAAGTGGGTAAAATGAACCCCACCAGCTAAGGGGAATAACAGGGGGTTATCTTCCCTTGTGTTTTGGGTATCGACCACCGGGGACTTCACAACCATGGGTTAGACATTTATGTCTACACCCTTCTTGTGTGGGGGCTTTAGTAAGTGACATTGCTTTATAGACTCTTCATTACTTCTATATGAACATTTAGGTATATCTTGTATACTTCCTTATTGTATCTCTATTCATTGAATGTGTTCTTTATTATATCTTCTTTGTGGTCAGAGTTGTTTTGTTCAACCAACAATTATAATTGATGTTATAACTTTGAACCCAACATGAGTATTTGGAAAGTAACATGAAATAGAATAAATATCTTAAATATTTTTTTCTTGTCCTGTGTGAAGCAGTGGTACAGTACCGGGTTTGAAGACAAGAAATGTAATAATTTTCAGAATGCCAGACAAAGACATCACAAGGTAAATTGAAATTCTAATTGTTCTTTAATATCATGTACTAAAATTCTGAAATTCTTTTCATAACATATTTTCATTTAAAATTAAAATATTTTATCAAAGAATTAAATATTGAAATGTACAGACATGTATTCATGAATGAATTTGAAGTTCTGTTTGCTTTTTAAAAGCATTTATTAAAAATACCTGGCTGGTGACATCTCATTTTTAATTCTGAGATATATTTCATAAGCTAAGAAGTGTTATATATTCTTTGAAACTTAGCTTATTTCACCAAAGAATTTAATGTTGACATGTCTAGGTGTGTACTGGGGAGTAAATTCTAAGTTCTGTTTACTTATTGAGTGGTAAGAGATTTTGGGTTTTAAGTCTCAAAGGCAGCCGAACATTCTCAGTGTGTGTTCTTAGGCTTTTCGCTTTTAACCCCATTTCATTTGGTGGTGGCGCTGAAAAAGAAGGAATACAAGAAACGAAAAAGAAAGAGACAAAGGCAGAATGTGGTTTTATGACTTAGGTTTTATTCATGGGTCATAGTCGCCAAATGGAAAGGGAATATCTCCCTGACCAGTAGGAGCAATCAGACCCAGTTAAGGCCTAAACTCGAATGGCTGAGATATTCTTTTGGGGGTTGGAAGTCAGTCCTTTTTTTGCACATATGTGAAGGCTCATTTTTTGTATTTATTTTTTGTATTTAATTTTTTGTATTTAATTTTTTGTATTCATTTTTTGTATTTATTTTTTATATTCATTTTTTGTATTTAATTTTTTGTATTTATTATTTATATTCATTTTTTGTATTTATTTTTTATATTCATTTTTTGTATTTAATTTTTTGTATTTATTTTTTATATTCATTTTTTGCATTTATTTTTTATATTCATTTTTTGTATTTTATTTTTTGTATTTAATTTAATTTAAATTTTATTCTAATTCCCCCAAATACTCTTTAAAATTTCTCAACAAGCAAGGGCTTATTTTTAATTCTGAAACATTGTCAAAATCAAGCAAGATTAATTTTATTAGTGAAAAATGAAAAGAAAAGTAAAGTTAGAAAAAAAGGGTGAGATAAAAAGACCCACTAATTATGGTGAATAAAAGGTGTGTGTGTGGGGGGGGGGTATTTACAAGGTCATATGGAATCTTAAATATCTTTTACTTGCAGTAGTCTATCAACTAGTGACAGACTATCAGTTATTACCCAGCAGCATTGGCTTATTTTTAATTTTAAAATCCTTTTCATAAGCTAGAAAGTGTAATATTTTCTTTGAAAATTAAGTTCACCAAACAAGAAATGAAATGATAAGTAGAACCCACAATAACTGATTAAAATTAAATAAAATGAGATAGTTGGAATTAACTAATTCAAATCTTAAATGACAAGCCTCTGAAATAATTAGAGGTCACTCTGAAATGAAGCCTAAAAAGTATGGTTCACTTGAATAAATATATTTCACAGTGCAGATACCTAGGTAGCAATATCTAATCTACAGAAAGCTATGTCAATATAGACATGGGAAAGGTATGAACTGACAGATTATCTACAATACAGAAATCTGATCTCTCTGATAAAATGGGAATTTTTCCGAGCTGTAGTTGTATCAGTACTAATCTATGGCTGTACCCCATGGACTAAGAAAACGTTTGAAGAAAAAGCTAGATGAGATCAACACAAGGATGTTGTGTGCTGTCTTGAACAAATCCTGGAAGCAGCACCCAACAAAGTGGCAGCTGCATGGCCAATTACCTCCTATCACATGTAAGACATACAAGACACTGATGGAGAAATAAAGACACACTCATGTGGACACATACACATGAACAGTTGGACACACCAGTAAAATCTGATCAGTAAAAACTTATGACAGCTATGTGCAGACATTGTATGCCATGCTGAAGACTTTCTAGGAGTGACTAGTGGCAAGAGAGAGTCATGAGTATCCTTATTGTCAGTACGTCTTGATAATAATGATGATGATGATGATGATGATGATGTATATAATATTAAATGATGATCATCAACAAAGCCAAGACTTAGCAAATGATTTATGTTTATAATGACAACTTTTGTAGAATCAGTCATACTTTTTGGATGACAGAAGAATGGTAGATTACTGCAACACAGATTCTTCAGTTTCTGAAATCTGAATTTCTTCTTTGGCTAAACAGAAGATCTTAGTTTGGCTTAATATTTACTAATATCTGGGGGGGGGGGGGGGGGTAGAAGAGATACAGATTCATGCCTTTCCCAAATGAATTAGAACTAAATACAATTATTTAGTAATAAAAGTAGTCAAAATGTTCTGTTCAAGGTTCAGCAGAATATGCTTTTTTTGAAAAATTCAGCATGGTAGAGGATGAAAGGGTAAAGTTCAGTCTTTATAGAGGTAGAGAGAATATGCCTTTTATATCAGCAGTGAAGTAAATTTTAGAGAGGGAAAGATAGAGAGCGCGTAACATTAGCAACGGGCAAATATCTTCATAATGACTGGTGTGCAGTTGTCAGGCGAATATTTTTGATCTGCCTACTTAACTAAAAGCAGCCCTTTTTATATCATTTTACTAGGCTCCAAATTTGGTCTTTTTGAAAACTTCTTGTTTTGGCAGGAAGACCTCTGATTGGTCCAAATTATCATTTTTCAATTTTGCTTTCAATACCTGCGCTGATCCCATATGCAGAATGTCTATTTTTGTCATTATTATTTTTGCTTTTGATGCGTTAACTTCCGCCGTTTTCCTTCCTATGTTACATAATTGTTAGTATCCTAACACTTATTTACAATAGTGTAGAAACCAAAATGGCTGTTATAAGTTGCAGCCGGCGGCCTTGAAGGATTGAGTGACAAGGCTTGACCTCATCCTGATCCTTCCGGTGAATACCGTGAGAATCGGTGGAGAAGACCCTCTTCCGGTTTAGATTAGAAAGAGAGTTTTAGTTCAGTATCGGCCAAAACCACGAAGGTGGTAAGTCGTGTTAAGCGCATGGCCGACTCAATCTGCGCATTTAGTCTGGTGGGGATTTCGGAATAAAATATGATCTAAAGCAAATCGAAGTCTTGGGTTATTATCTAAAAACTACCAATGACACAGGGCTTCTGATAAAGAGAAATCCCCAATGGAAGACCAGACACGAAGTCCCCAAGACAAAGTCCAGATGCTAGAAGAAGAACGTAAGATACCAAAGATGAGCAGAAGAAGAATAGAAGTAAAGAGAGTATACAACACTTATACATATCACTACAAAGAATAGTTACTAAGGATTATTATTACTTAGTTGAAACCATAAAACAGTGTACAAGCAAATGACAATTATTGTATATAACTAATTTACAGTTATTAGAATTGTGATGGTTTCGGTAGTTGAATGCTATCCAAACCATTAAGAGTTACTGCCCTTGAACTGGGCAGGGAGATAGGGGAATAAAAGATGGCTTCTTAACCCTATACATAAAACAGTGTACAAGCAAATGACAATTATTGTATATAACTAATTTACAGTTATTAGAATTGTGATGGTTTCGGTAGTTGAATGCTATCCGAACCATTAAGAGTTACTGCCCTTGAACTGGGCAGGGAGATAGGGGAATAAAAGATGGCTTCTTAACCCTATACACGTCGTTCTTGTGTTCCTCATTGTAATTTAGATAACTTATCATGGTGGCAGGAAAAATCACTGGGCTAAAGTCTGTGACAACAGACATTTCTTGAATAGATCTTGAAACTAAGAGGTCATGTGACATCTTGCTCAGTATACTTCAATACTGAGGCTATAAGTCAAAATTAACTCTCACTCTTGTAACATTAGTATGAGAACTACTCCTTACGTGCACTCAGGACAATCCTATAGCGAAGGAATACAAAGTGAACTGTCACACACACACACACACATACAGACCCACTTCGAGCATACACAGGCCATATACACACCGGTTGATATCGTATCTCTGTATACTAGGTACCACCCATTTTCCCTGTAAAATTCACCCCCCCCCTATATTTAACACAATGAAACTTGTATAAAGGTTAATATTATCTTGAAAATGTTTTGTCCATTTGAAAGAAGAAACATTAATAAAAAAAATTTTCAGCTTATGGAAATAATGAAAATTATGAACAAAAAACAATGTTTACATTTTTGCACCGTTAAATCAATTGAAATAATTTGATCTTTGAATTAACTGTTTTTCTTTGTAACAACTCTTTATGTTTATTATTTCTTTTTTTTGTGATTTTTTTTTTTAAAGTTAAAAAATATTTATGTTTCTTCCTTCAATATCGCCTAAACTGATCACGTAACCTATTTTGGTGGTACCTACTGTATACCCAGTAAAACTATATAAAAGTCTATTTATATGATAATGCCTTTGTTATAGCTAATATTATAAAAATACAAGTCTTCACATGATGGCAGCAGAAAAAAATTTGTTAAACAACAAAATTGACAAAAAAAGAAACAAAAAAAAAACAACACACAACCAACACACTTTGTTATAGCTAACATTATAACAATGCAAGTCTTTACAACCTTGTCAGCTGTCAGTCAATATACCGACTGCATCTCTGCAGAGGGGTAAGATCTTCCCCAATAGGTCCACCTCAGAACTGCAAAAGTGAACTGTTTTAATTCAATTTTTTTTTTGTTACTCTGAAATAGAAATACCGTTAAAAACTTGTCAAAATTACCAACGAATAGTAATTTTCATTTTATTTCTGTGTAGGAATTGAGTGACTTATCTCAATTCCCTTAAAATAACAACACAGCAGTGTAAAAAGTTTGTAACTGAATCACTATGCAACAACTTTAAATCTATACAAAATCAATTAATGTTGTTTAATAAAAAAACTTTTTAATGAATTAATATGTTGTTTTCTTTAGAGAGAGAGAGAGAGAGAGAGAGAGAGAGAGAGAGAGAGAGAGAGAGAGAGAGAGAGAGAGAGAGATTTAAGCAAATAAAGTTATACAACAATATTAAATTGTTCTATTTTTAGAACAGCTCGAAAGAATGTTGTTACTGGTTCATAGTTTAATGTTTTGTTTTTTTTTATGTTAATTCTATTTACTAGCTATACCCAAAATGGTCCTAAAATGTGTTTTTGACAAAATGACTTTAGCCCTCCCCCTTACAGAAAATAATTTACCAAAAATCAGGGAATTATCGGATTTTAATGAAATTTTCAGTGCTTATTCATCAATGAATGATCTTTATAATGCATTATTTATTCAAAACTTTCTCATTTTTTTCAGGTCACTTAATTTTGACCCCCCCCCCTTATGTTGGGGGCGTAACATTTTTTTTTTTAGATGGTCTAATAATTTTCTAATTACAGTATAAATAAAGAGATAAAAGACCGAAGTTATGAATAAATAAAAAAAATTTACGGTGGCTTTTCTATGAGAAAATAAGTATCGAAAATCGAAAAATAAAATGTAAAAAAATATTAAATGATTAATTTTTTGGAGATTTCTTTTTTACTCATTTCAATAATTATTTTTTTTAAATTATACATCGATATTTTTTCTGCTTTAAAAGTGGGAGGTACATTTTCAATCGAGTTTTTCTTCAAAAAGTATACTTCGATGTAATAATCTAAAAATATAACATTTTAAACTTAACATCAGAAAATTTTTATTTTAAATGAATTTTATATATTAATTTTTCATAGAAAAAATATTTAATTAAAGTTTTGAAATAAAATAACTGATGCATTATAAAATTCATTAATTGATAAATCAATACTGAAAATTTCATTAAAATCGGATAATTCCCTGATTTTTGGTAATTTTTTGCAATTGCGAATGTTACATTAAATTTGTAAACAAGCCATTACAAGCCATTTAAAAAGAGCCAAAATGGACGAATGATCGAAATTGACAAAAAAATCATTTTAAATGTATTAAAAATAAATTGCATATGCAATATTTTTCTTTTTTTAATGATGGTCATTATGTTACTACTTATCGTTTTAGACAAAAGTTTGACCTTAAATAATAGATTTAATTAATTTTAATTCGTTTTTAAAATTAGTAGCAGACGACAAATGGGGTATATCTACTATTTACTTTAAATTTAATTACCTACCGTCATGATGAATAACTAATTATCTCCCTTGATTTTCGCTCTTTAGCAAACATTATTGAATCGATCGCAAATTTTGTTTTTAAATTTAATTGAACTAGAAAACATTAATTTATTTCAGTTTTTACACTTTCTTCTTTTTCTGTAATGTTGTATTGACCTAAGAAAGAAGGCAAAAGAAAAGAAAAAAAAGTAAGTAAAACGTTCACTTTAATTTCTTCCTTTATTCCTTACCAATAAAAATTGACATTTTAACTAAAGAAAAATAGAATTTTTTTGTTGTGTGTGTTTGTTTTTAGAACTAAGAAGGATTTAAGATATGATATAAGAAATTAAATTAATGCTCTGTCGAATTTAAAGATTATCTGCAAATATATTAATCTTTTTTTCTTTCTTTTTTAAACTAATTTGATCGTTTAGGAAATCTTACTATTTTTATAATGTTTATTTTCGAATTGTTGTGAAATGTGAATTAACTTTTCTACTAATAAAGATTGTTTCTACTTAGTCTGTTACTTTTATTTTGTCTTTTAAAAATAATTTAGGAAATTAAAGGTACACTGAGAATTCAGGGAAATAAATCTTAAAATTTATAACAGTCCACATTTGCAGTTCTGAGGTCAAAAAAGTGTATAAGAACTGAATCACTACGCAACAACTTTAAATCTATAAAGCGTCAATTAATGCTGCCCTTTATTTTTTAAAAATCTGTTAAACACCAGCTAAAAATTTACCTTGTGTTGTATCCTGATCGTATGGCGGAGTTAGTAAATATATACTACCTTTAGAAAGTGGTATTTGCTCTATCATTGTAACTCACATTTGTTTATGATTAGCAATTAAGTTGTGCTGCTGGTAGATTATAACTTGGCTGGCCAGGGCCCTATTCAGCTCTAAGGTTGAAGCATTAAGTATGTATAATATATTAATAATTGAAGGCAATTACAATGCGTATAAAAATAAAAACAAAAAGATGTTTTTTTGTTATCGATTTCAAAGATTTTTTTGAAATCGATAAGACAAAAAACAACATCTTTTTGTTTTTATTTTTTATACGCATTGTAATTGCCTTCAAATTATTAATATATTATAATATATTTATTTATTTTAATATAGGTACAAGTGATAACCTACTCGAGTTTCACCATGTTGAGGATCTTCAGGGTTAACTCCACTGTGTAAATGAAGATGTTGGTTGATTGTAGACAATTATACATACATATAATTGTCTACAATCAACCATCATCTTGATTTACACAGTGAAGTTAACCCTGAAGATCCTCAACATGGTGAAACCAAGTAGGTTATCAGTTGGACCTATATTAAAATAAATTTGCTCTACTAACGTATTGAGCACTTTTTTATTTGTTATATCACTGCTTTACCTTTATGAACTTCACATCAACCACCGTGACCATATTCACCGGTAAGTCATCTTTTCCATAATAAATATATATATATATATATTATATATATATATATATATTATGGATGTTGAAAACTTTTGGGTTGTATTGGAAGCATGGAAAATTATAAGATAAGGAATTATAACCAAAATTCAAAGTGATGAATATTGTGTTGTTTTTAATCTTATCTATTAATCCTAATATTTCAGGTGGACCTCCGCCTTTTGTTAAAGGGTTTTGTAGAATTACTTTTTTTTATCTTTTCTTTTAATTCTAAATGTCCTCTTCTTTGGGGTTATATGTCAGTTGAGTGGTCTGTCTGCTGGTTGTCTTAATATTGTTTTATTACCCTGCATATAGAAATTAGGGTGTGGGTTTCCTAGCTATCATAACTCCAATGGAAGTAGTGGAGGGTCACTCTTGTTGTACCTAGAATTAATATCTCTGAGAACTACAAAGTTGTGGTGGATTTTTTTCTTTATTATTAACATTGTCACGCAAGTTTTTTACCCAAGTCAAATTTCTTATAGCTTAGGGTCTCAGCAGGTGAAAGTGTTACATAATTATTAGATTCCTAATACTTATGTACAGTAGTGTAGAAACCAAAATGACTGTTATAAGTTGCAGCCCACGGCCTTGAAGGATTGAATGACAAGGCTTGACCTCATCCTGATCCTTTTGGTGGATACGTGAGAATCGGTGGAGAAGACCCTCTTCCGGTTTAGATTAGAAAGAGATTTTTTTAGTGAGATCGGCCAAAACCACGACGGTGGTAAGTCGTGTTATGCACGGTGCCGACTCAATCTGCGCAGGTAGTCTGGTGGGGATTTCAGAATAAAATATGATCTAAGTTAAATCGAAGTCTTGTGTTATTATCTAAAATCTACCAATGACACAGGGCTTCAGATAAAGAGAAATCCCCAATGGAAGACCAGACACAAAGTCACCAAGATGAAGTTCAGACACTAGAAGAAGAACGTAAGATACTAAAGATGAATAGAAGAAAAATAGAAGTAAGAAAGTAAAAAGAGTATACAACAAAAGTACAACCCTGGTGCGCCACAGTGTGAGAATATTCTGCATATGGGTAATACTGAGTTGATAGAACATCATCATAGTTGGCAGTGTTGTTGGTTTTGTATTAAGTAACTCACTGCTTGCAGAAAATATTGAGCATGCATTTACCCAAATCCTTTAACAGGCTTGATAGATAGGTAGATATATATGAACATCTTGAGATAGATAGGAACAGGCTGAGCTGGATAGATATAAGACAAAGGGATAGTTATGAACAGGCGGTGATAGATGAATATGAACAAACTGATCTAGACAGATATAAACAGAAAGAGAGAGAGAAAGAGAGAGAGAGAGAGAGAGAGAGAGAGAGAGAGAGAGAGATGAACAGATTCAGATATATAGGAATAAACAGAAAAAGATATAAACAGACTTGGTTGGTTTTCTTGATAAAGGAAATGTCTTAAAATTGATAACATTAATATCTATACAAGCTTCTTATTTCAGAAAACATTTTAATGATATAGAACAAGGGAAGTTTCTTTTTTAAGATCATAAAATTCTTTCATTTTAATTATTTATTTCATTAGATATTACAATGTAAACATTTTTTAAAAGGTTTTATCAATAATGGTAGAACCCTCCAGATGAATCATAATCAAACTATATTTTTTTGTCTATGACTTAATATGAATTATGTGATATATTATAGTTTATTGTATCAGAAATACAATTATTATAGTTATATAAGTACACAAAGAATGAGAAATCTGTATGTAATAATGCCTCTTCTATATTTGCAGATATCACTAGTAGAGAAGAATAAGAATTGTATTTATGACATATAAATTATATGATTGTCTTATTGTCTTTAATATTACCCGCTCTTTATTTGCAGATATCAGGTGATGTAGAGAAGAACAATTTTTTAACTTGACACAATGTATGTCAGTGTTAAATGAATTGTTTAAAATGGAGAGTATCTACAATTTGATTGATATCATCTTTGAATTGTCCCGTACAACATACAAATGAGTGTGGATCACGATTTTCACAGAATTCCAGTTTAAAACAACACATACAAATACTGGAGTTCAGCATTTTCAGAGAATTCCAGTTTAAAAAGCTACATGGAAATGCACACAGGACAGAAACCATTTACTTGTGAAGTGTGTAGATCAGCATTTACGCGGAGTTCCAGTCTAAAAAGACACATGCAAATACACACAGGAGAGAAACCTTATTCATGTGAAGTGTGTGGATTAGCATTCTCAGTAAGATCTGCTTTAAAAAATCACATGCGGATACACACAGGAGAGAAACCTTTTCCGTGTGATGTATGTAAATCAGCATTTTCACTGAAATCAGCTTTAAAAAGCCATATGCGAATACATACAGGAGAGAAACCATTTTCTTGTCAAGTGTGTGAATCATCATTTTCAGTGAGCTGTGCTTTAAAAATCCACATGCGAAAACACACAGGTGAGAAACCATATTCTTGTCAAGTGTGTGGATCAGCTTTTGCACAGAGTTCTCATTTGAAATCTCACATGCGAATACATACAGGAGAAAAACCATTCTCATGTCAAGTTTGTGGAACAACATTTGCATTGGGATCACATTTAAAAAGCCACATGCGTATACACACAGGAGAAAAACCATTCTCTTGTCAAGTGTGTGGATCAGCATTTTCATTAGGGTCACATTTAAAAAGCCACTTGCGGATACATACAGGAGAGAAACCATTTTCATGTCAAGAGTGTGGATCAGCATTTTCAGAGAATTCCAGTTTAAAAAAGCACATGAGAATACACACGGGAGAGAAACCATTTTCATGTGAAGTCTGTGGATCTGCATTTTCAGTGAGATTTGCTTTAAAAAGCCATATGCGAATTCACACAGGAGAGAAACCATATTCTTGTAAAGTGTGTGGATCAGCATTTTCACAAAATTCCCATTTTAAATCCCATATGCGAACACACACTGGAGAGAAACCTTTCTCATGTCAAGTGTGTGAATCAACTTTTTCATTGGAAGCTCATTTAAAAAGCCACATACGAACACACACAGGAGAGAAACCATATTCTTGTGAAGTGTGTGGGTCAGCATTTACAGTGTCATCTGCTTTAAAAAGCCATATGCGAATACACACAGGAGAGAAACCTTTCTCGTGCCAAGTGTGTGGGTCAGCATTTTCACATAGTTCAAATTTAAAAATACACATGCGTGTACACACAGGGGAGAAATCTCACTCATCTTAATATATCAGCCACCATTTAAACGTGATATTTTAGGCTATTCAATTGAAGATGGGGGCACATGTGAGATTCATACCTCACCTTGGATGTTTGCCTGTGGGTAAGGGACAACTGAGTTCGAACTTCCTTGCACAGAGTACAATTAGGGTTGTTATGTAGGGGAGGAAGCTAGAAAAACATGAAACAATATGAAGAAAAAAGAAAAGGTTAAAGAAAATAAATGAAATGAAAGGAAAGGAAGGTAGTAATAAATAAAGAAAAAGAGACTAAGAAGAAAAAGAAAAAGAGACAAAAGGATAAAAGAAAGAATGAGCAAAAGAGAAAAGAAACTGAAACGACTAAGGAGAATAGAAAAAAAAGGGAAGAAAAGAAGACACAAAAAAGAAAGAAACTATAAAGACAGAATGAATGAATGAAAAAAAGAAAATGAATGAGAAACAGAGACTAAGAAGAAAAAGAAAAAGAGAAAAATGGATGAAAGAAAAAAGAAGACAAAAAAGAAAGATGAAGAATGAGCAAAAGAGAAAAGACACTGAGACAACTAAGGAGAAAAAGAAAAAATAGGGAAGAAGAGACAAAGAATGAATGAATGACAAAAAGAAAATGAAGAATGAGAAACAGAGACTAAGAAGAAAATGAAAAGAGAAAAAGAATAAAAGAAAGCAAAGAAAATAGAAAGAAAGGAAGAAAAAGAGGAAAGAGTCATATTTAGAATGTCAATAGAAAGATGAAAAAGGAAATCTTTCTTTCTCTGGCTTTAATTGTTACTCTGGACCATATTACCTTTAGGCACCCCTTTTTGATCTTGATTAAGAAAGGACATGTTTTTCGTTTATACCATCAATATCCGTTTGTTAGGGTTAGGAGTTAGTTTTATAATTTTTTTTAAATCTAAAAATCGTCTGTTAAAACAACTGGATATTGACGGTGTAAATGAAAAACATGTCCTTTCTTAATCAAGATCAAAAAGGGGTGCTTGCAAATAGAAGAGGCCTGTCTGATCTTAATAGAATTAGGTGCATTTAGTGCATTGTATGCGGTATACTACGGACACTTCACAGCACATACCTGTGTCCCAGATAGAGCAATTTCCTAGTAGGTAACTAGTCCCTACAGTGGTTCATAGATGCTTGTCTACATAGTGAAGGGTCATATTGGACTAGTATGTCCAGTCCCTCTTTCTGGAGGGTCCTGCATATTCTTTCTATGAATTATAAACCTCATATATATATTTAACATGCAAGGCAGGGAATATATTTTTTTAATTTTCAGAAAAGTTTTTCCTAAATGTAAACTGCATTGTTTGGAATTGTTTTCAAAATGGCAGTAAATCAGAGTGTTCCCAACTTGAACTGAAGTTTGTCATTAATCTTTTGGTGGCTGAGAAGTGCAAACCATGTGAAATTTACAAAAGGATGTGTAGGTATTTACCCAACCCATTCACTGTGGCTAGGATGTAACTCAAGGTCACAAGTATGGTGCATCCAGCAAGGATCGAATTTGCTATTCATTCGTAATAGATCTGCAAGACTAGCCTGCTAACTCCTACACCCCAATAGGATGCCTAGCCTGTGTTATGTGTTTACAGAAGTATGTTTTATTAAAATAAAAAGGTTACAAAAGGGCTAAACATGTGTTTGCCACTACAAGCCTAAGTCAAAAACTTACATTGTTAAAACATATTTTGGTTAAATTGAACTTAATGGACCTAAATTCTACCATCATATGTCACCCCACCGAAAGAAAAAAAAATACAAAAAATCAGGGAATTAACAGAATTTAATGAAATTTTCAGTGTTGATATATTAATGAATAAAAGATATAATGCACCCATTATTTTACATTTTTCCATGTCAGTTAACTTTGAATCACGTATCTTTGAGAATATGTGTTACACCTCAAAGATACATGGTTCAAACCAAAGATACATTCAGTTGTCTGGTTCAGTATTTCACAGAACTCAGAGTCTTAGTCTTCAGGATATTCGCTTTTCAGTAATAAATTGCTCCAAAACACATTCAAAGCAATTATTACACAAGGCA
Organism: Doryteuthis pealeii; assembly: GCA_023376005.1. NCBI lineage: Eukaryota > Metazoa > Mollusca > Cephalopoda > Myopsida > Loliginidae > Doryteuthis > Doryteuthis pealeii. The sequence continues at coordinate 87,506,283 of CM042151.1, forward strand.
CACAAAATTCAGTAACACCGGCACCTTCTCTGTTGTTGGAACAGGACTCTACACAAGTCTAGACACCTTCCAAAACTTCACAAAAGTCTTATTTATTCATTTCAGAGACCACACAACTTTTCATAAATCCAGGCATTTGAATTAAACCATGTGTCCGACATTAATCACGTTTTTTGCATTTCAAAGGATGCAATTTTTATCCAAACAGGCAAGACACAACAGGGTTCTCTTACACTGCTGTACCTACTACCAGGATGAACTCGTTTTCTTTGCTTGATCTTGAAGTTCTTAGATCTTGTTCCAGCCCGGTCACAAAAAAATATTTTCTTCTCAGTTGTCTTTCAGCATTTCACAGAATTCAAATGGTAAAAGTCTTATGAAAATGCATACTGGAGAGAAACAAATTGCATTTTAAATTATATACATTTTTTACTGCACAGATTGACTAGTATATGTAATAAAAAAAATCTTCATACAATGACGGCTATTTACACAGTAGCATTGTAACCAACAAAGCCTTCATCAGATGATGACTCTGGGTTCAGGCATGGTTTCGGGGCCAACTCATCATTACCTCTAACCCAGAGCGCCCCAGCAGTATCTCACGATACCACCAGACTTTGTCGGTTTGATGTCACATTGTAGGACTGCCAAATTCCATGCTGATGCGGTTAGAGCTTTCTCCGGGATCTTTTTTATGTATTTCCTTTTGTCTGGTGGAGAAAGTCCAAGTTTAGACAAAAATGCCGAGGTTGAGTTGGTAATAAATCCCCGGCATCCGACTTCAATGGGAAATACATTCGTTATCCATCCGTTTCTGACGCATTGGTCATGTAGGTCTTCATATTTTTCCATATTTACATCCATTTTTTTATATATCAGTCAATCCGTGCTGTAAAAAATGACAGTATATAAGAAATTGACATTTACTCAAGACTTTATTATCATTAGAAGATTATAATCTGCAAGTCTTTTAAAAAAATGTGTGATTCTGACACAAGTATGGACTTCTCATTGAGAATTGGTCTTACTACAGTAGTTGGTTGGCAACCTTCCTTCTATTTTAGATGATGGCGTAGTTTTTTTGTTTTTTTTCTCTCTCTCTCTCACTTACAGCTATGTGAGTGGCTGAACAGACCGATCCTCGAATGGCAGTCTCTGGTGCAATGGCTGCAAACAAAAGGTGATGCTTTCTGTAGGTGTTGGGGGTGCTGCTGTTTCTCCTTTCTTTTAGCTCTCTTTTCTGTAGCAGCTTTTTTCCTCTCTTCTTCACTTCTTTTTGTTCCTTGTTTGACGAGGAGGTGCCAGGTTGCACAAGCCTCCCACGTGTCTTTGTCGATGCAGCATGTCTTCAGGTCTCTCTTGCAGACATCTTTGAAGTGTAGGCGGTCTCCCTGCCGGTCGGTGCCCTCCACTAGTTCACCATACAGCAGTAGTAATAATCAGCTAAACTAATATTCCACTGTAAATTAACCTCTGAATTTGGTTTTGCAAATCCTTGTAGAATACCAGACATCTCTTTTGATCAAATTGAGGACACTTGTTGTACACTGTCTCTTAAGAAACTGTATCTAATAGTTTATCCTCATAGTCAAACATATGAAAGAGAATTGGCCTGAACACCAATCCTTAAAGAATACCAGGCATCTCTTTTGATCAAATTGAGGACTCATTATTGTACACTTGTTACATAATCTATGTGGTTGCATAAGATTATTGTCAATCCCCTGTAATTCTGAGGGGATGACCCCTTTCATACCATGGCCGGGTCCTTCTATGGAAAATTACAGAAGCCCGCCAAATATGTGAAGTCACGTGGGACCTTTTTCAGAGTCCCCAGTTTGCAGTTGGATGTCAGGCAGAGCAGTCGGCCATTTTGTGCTCTGCCTAAGGCTGGGACTCGCGTGCGCTATGTTAGTCAGATATTTAGTTACGTGAAATGTATAGTTAAGGAAATAAAAGTTTATATGAGTAAAATGTTCTTGTGGTTGATGAATGTCTTGGTAACAAGACTAAGAAATGAATCCAGGACGACCAGCCAGCAGGAACATAGCAAGAAGACCAGACCTTAGAAGATATACCAGACCAAGATAGATGATAGACGATCAGAAGGAAAGCCGGCCAGAAGAATAAACGACAGAGTAAGAAGTAAGAAAGGTATGCGACATTATATGCTGATTGGGTAACGTGAAAACCCCAGTATATAACACACTGTCTCTTAACCCATTACCTACCACTGCCAACCACAATAGCCATGTTTCAAATATCAGCCATTTTCCCTAATTACAATTGTTTTAGTGATCTCACTCAGCTCTCTTAATCATATTCTCATCAAATCCTTTAAAATTTCTCGAACTATCATCACCAAAAAACAATCATTACAACCGTCGGCCATTCTGAAGAGATCTTTTTAAGAAATAGGGTTTTTCTCCCAAAATTTGTACAGCAATAAATAGCAAAGATAGATGCTTACAATGTTCCAGATGTAAAAACATGATCATTCAGGAATTCCAACTTCATGGGTGTTTGATCTAAACCATTTACTAAGAGCTGGTGTTTTCGAGCATTTTCGGGCAGTCCAGCATTTTGATCATCGGTCAGTTTGGGGTGCCCTGGTAGATAAATGGTAAGAAACTCTGTATAATTGTATACATGTGAAAGAGAATTGGCCTGAGCACCTATCCTTGTAGGATATCAGGCATCTCTATTAATCTAATTGAAAACTCATTATCAACAGATACTTGTTGAACAATGCCTCTTAAGAAATTCTGAATTCAATAGTATTCATCTATTTTCTGTATGCCTTTAATTTGCTTGATAAGCATTGATGTGTTACAGTGTCAAATGATTTATTTTAATTCATATAGAATTACTTTTATCTGTTGCCCAGTTGACCTGTATATTCAATAACTGTAAGGATCTTTATCACTCCTGAAATAAAACAATATTGCCAATCTGTGATTTTTTAATTTATCTTTATTGAATGATTGTAAATTTTGCTGTCAAATATATATATTCTTACTTGACATGCTGTTTTATTGCCTTTTCTAACTCAGTATAGAACTTTATGAAACTTTTTTGTATCCTGACTTAAATATGATAAGTATTTAGTTTTTATTGATTTGTATATTCTGTTGTCCAGTGTAAATATTCTCACTTGACATTCTGTTTTATTGCCTTTTCTAACTCAGTATAGAACTTTATGCAACTCATTTGTATCCTGACTTAAATGTGATGAGCATTTAGTTTTTATTGATTTGTATATTCTGTTGTCCAGTGTAAATATTCTCACTTGACATGCTGTTTTATTGCCTTTTCTAACTCAGTATAGAACTTTATGCAACTCATTTGTATCCTGACTTAAATTAAGCATTTAGTTTTTATTGATTTGTATATTCTGTTGTCCAGTGTAAATATTCTCACTTGACATGTGTTTTATTGCCTTTTCTAACTCAGTATAGAACTTTATGCAACTCATTTGTATCCTGACTTAAATGTGATAAGCATTTAGTTTTTATTGATTTGTATATTCTGTTGTCCAGTGTAAATATTCTCACTTGACATGCTGTTTTATTGCCTTTTCTAACTCAGTATAGAACTTTATGCAACTCATTTGTATCCTGACTTAAATGGGGTAAGCATTTAGTTTTTATTAATTTGTATATTCTGTTATCCAGTGTAAATATTCTCACTGGAGTAGAAACACATTGACTCTCCAGCAATAAAAAAGTTCTGGGTGCAGTGATCAGTAAAGCAGGTCATGTTGACAGTCTTCTGTGACATATAAAAGAACTATCACAAATGATTATTTCCACTTTATATAAAATAAAATATTTGGTGATTTGATATGTGCTAAAAGCATATTACCAAAATTTTAAAAATCAAGTTGAAGAAACATATAAGTCAAAATTTGTATTGTTACTGTTTTTCACTCATCTCCCATGTTGACCTGATAATGCACCTTTAGATTACTGTTACATAATCTATGCCGTTGCATAAGATTATTGTCAATCCCCTGTATTTCTAAAGGGATGGCCCCTTTTCATATCACAGGCGGGACTTTCCATGGAATATTACAGAAAACACGCAAATATGTGAAGTCACGTGGGACCTGGTTGGGTCTTCAGTTTCAGTTTGGATGTCAGGCAGAGATGTCCTGCCTTAACTAGAACGGAACTCACCTGCATACGCACGCTATGTTTAGTTAAGTAAATAAAAGCTTATGAAAATAACACGGTTTTGCGGTTGGTGAATGTCTTGGTAACAAGACTGATCTAGAAGAAGAAATGAGTTAAGTGCGACCAACCTAAAAGACAAAGTTCAGACCAAGACAAGTCCAGACGCTAGAAGAGACGCTAGAAGAAGAACCTTCGATAGAAAAGATGATCAGCAGAAGAATAGAAGAAAGTAAAGAAAGAAGGGTATACAACATTACCCTTTATACTGGTCTTTACAAAATGGTTTTGAAGATTAAGATAAGAAGTCCCAAGTAGTCCCAAAATAGAGAGAACAGAGAACCAGCCCAGATTCACAGATAAATGATAGACAACCTAACCAGCAAAGAAGAAGGTAAGTATATTATAAAAACTAGCAAAAAAAAACCTCTGCACAGTGTAAAAATTTTATTTTTAAAGATATTGCCTGAGAGGTGGTGTTAAAAATTCAATGTCAGAGAATTTGTATCATAAGTAAGTAAATTCATCAAATTAATTAAAGGAGTAAAAAAATAAAACAATTTGAAATGGAAACTTAGTTCTGTCTCCCTCAAATATGGCATCCATCTGTTATTGATTATTGATTAAATAATTATTTAAAATGTTTTACACATAAATTTAACAGAAAATCGTTGGTATTTATTATTTGTAAACATTTAGTTAACTTTATTTATTTGTAAACATTTAGTTAACTTCGTGTTACTAAAAAAAGTACGAGGGTATAAAGTAATTTTTAAAATTGATTACAAATTTTGCAAATATTTTTTCCATTTAAAGTAATAATAGAATTTTTTAATCAATTTCATAGTTTATATACCTTATCAATTTAAATGATATATAGTTCATTTAAATTGTCATTATTACAATGAAAAGTATTCAAATGTTGAATTAAGGAAAAGCTTTTATTTTACTAATATTGTTCTTTATTCTATGTATTGATAATTTTGGGTAATATAATATAAGCTGTGACATAGTTTTTGTTACAGATAAATTTAGACCAAATCTCCACTATTAATAGATAAGAAGAAAGAGAAAAGCCTATAACATCCATATCTATGAGCCACAGAATAGAGGTACTTGTGGTGTAACAGTTATCATTGCAAAAATGGACTTTACTAAGTCCATTTTTTGCCATAACTATAACACCACAAGTGTAGGAGAAAATCTCTCAATTCAAATTGATCTGGTGTCTCACTTTGCTCATGCCAGATTGATTCTCAGTTGGTTGATTGGTTAGTTTGATTTTATGGCATGTCAACTCCTCTTAGGTTATTTTATGCAGAAGATGTTTTATTTTATTCATTCTTGATGGGTACCCAATTTGTTCTTTCCTTCTTTTCATTATGTTCAATTGAAACAGATTTTGCAAATCAGAAAATAGATCTGAATTTCAGATTAAATTTTAAAAGAAAGACTGAATTCAAACGAAACAGTGGCTTTTCAAACTTGTATTTCATCATCATCATGTCACGCATGCAGCATGGGTATCCATAACAATCTTTCGCCAACCTTCCCTATCATTCATTACACCTGGGAGCTCCTCTGCAGAGCAGCCAGCATCTTCACATAACTGGTCAATGTAGGTCCTTGCTGGGTGCCCCACACTTGCATGTCCATGTGTTGACTTCCACAGGAGAACGTTGCTTATGATTTCATCCTTGCTTCTCCAGCAGTGTCCTGCATGCCTTGTCCGTCTCACTCGGATAGTTTGTGAGATGGGAGCAGGTGACCGTACAGCTGTTTCCTTGTGGGGTATATTTATACCTTTGCTTTACTGTGCAAGAGAATCAAAATAATTTGATTTTACTTTTTATTTTCTATATGAAACAAATAATTGTTGAAAATGGCGCATGTGCATTAAAGTTAGCAGAAATGGAAACAACACCATTGTAACAGTGTTTTGGCGAGTACGTGTTTGACACAGAGTATTTGTTTAGGACGTTTATTCAAACTTCTTTTTCACATTTTTCTCATGAGGCTCTGCGTTATTTTTTTCTTCTTTTCATACCCTAAGTTGAAATTGCACTCTGGGAGGAAATGATGGAAAATGTTGGAACAATTACTATTCATACAACATTAGTGGAAGACTTAATTTATGGAGAAGTGAGGTAGCTTTTAAGTTGGTAGTTTACTGTGTAATCTGAACATACGCTACATAAATGAGAGTAACCTCCCTTTGTTTATTTCCCTTTGAGGAAGCCATATGTTTTGGTCGGCCATTTTCATTTCACTGTAAATCTACACTGAAAATACGAATTTGTTTGAATCAATACAACTATATGTTTTAACATGAAAATATCATAAAATATGTTCTTAATTGTTCTTTTTTCAATGCTGAATTCTTTGAAAAAAATCATTCACACTTCAAAAGAAAATGGTTTATTTTCCTTTAACAATTTCTAGAAGCCAGGGACCCCATGTTCTGGGGCTAACACTTCTCTAACCTCTAGGCATGAAATAACCCATGATAGGTTGACATGCATTTGATTAATCAGTCAACTGAAATGGGAAAATGAACAATGACAGGATGGTCTGAAAGTTTTGTCAACCCTGCATATTGTTTTAACTTTCATTATTTTTTGTTATGATATATACGTTATGTAAATATTTTAACTCAAAAAAGTCTTTAGAAATTAAATTATTTTCGAGAATTTTGAGTTGTATTATATTATTATTTTACCTCTTAAAAAAATATGTACGGCCGACAAGACTTTCGAACCACCCTGCATATTTAGCTTTAAAAGCGAAAAATCCATTTTTTATCACTAGGTGTTCTTCTGTGAATTATTATTGAGCTTTTCACACCTGCCGTAGCTGGTGGTTCACTGGAGGCTGAGTGACAGAAAGCCTCCTCAGGTCTCCAGGACTCTTCTGAATATTCTAGCGGATCTTAACAGTGCAATAGTTTGGATGGTCTTGATTTTTCCTCTGATTTCCAATTCATCCAAATTCTTTTCCAGAGCTTTGCGGACCATTCCAAGGGCACCAATTACAATTGGTACAACCTCCACTATCATGTTCCACAGTTTTCTCAGTTCTCTGGCAAAGTCCAAGTATTTGTCTATATTTGTCTAAGGTCTTGTGAGGTGAGAATGTAGATGCTTTTCATTTCATAAGTATGGTGATATAAAGGGGACATAATAATATTAGTGGTTTTTAGCCATATGACGATGGTTTCCAACTTAAAATACTTTTTCTCTGAATGTTTGAGATGAGGCTTGAAGATTAGTATTATCTGCGTTATTCGGACAATTGGACACATGGCCTAGTGGATAAGGTAGTTAGGTTAAGACAGTTCTAAGTGACAGTTATCTCTGGATCCCGAGTTCAATCCTGAGTAGAGGCAGTTAGAAAAATAATTAACACAACTCCTACCCCAGCTATGGTTAGCGGAATGAGAACAGGATACCCCCGTGGAATAAATAAAGGGTTAGGTTCAAAGTTCCGTGATGGCTCCTGATTCCGACAAGAAAGTTCCCGAGTTTGAAAAGAAGGTTACCGAGTCCGAGAAGGTTCCCAAGTCCGACAAGAAATACCTGAAGAAGGCCAGAGGGCATATCGGCCGAAACGTTGTACAAATAACAATGAAGATGAGGACAATAGTCCGAATAACGCAGATAATATTAAAATACTTTCATTTTTTTTAAACAGTTTTCATCTTATCTATGCTGAAATACTCTGAATTTGTTATCAACTGATTTTGAAAACTTTTATTGGTGATTTCTTTTAATTGTGACCCTGGAGAATTCTACTTTATCAAATATCAATTTTCAGATAACATTATTCAACTATCCTTATTTCATTAATGAAAAATAATATTTTTAGTATTTAAAAAATAATCACACAAAAGAAATGAATCCATTTATAACCAGTGGAAAATGTTGGAACAATTACTATTCATACAATATTAGTGGAAGAGTTAATTTATGGAGAAGTGAGGTAGCTTTTAAGTTGGTAGTTTACTGGGTAATCTGAACATTAGCTACATAAATGAGAGTAACCTCCCCTTGTTTATTTCCCTTTGACGAAGCCATATGTTTTAGTCGGCCATTTTCATTTCACTGTAAATCTACACTGAAAATACGAATTTGTTCAAATCAATACAACTATATGTTTTAACATGAAAATATCATAAAATATGTTCTTAATTGTGCTTTTTCAATGCTGAATTCTTTGAAAAAACTCATTCACACTTAAAAAAAATGGTTTATTTTCTTTTAACAATTTCTAGAACCATGGGACCCCATGTCCTGGGGCTAACACTTGATTCCTTTATAAATAGTATTTATATCCTAAGGATTGTTTTAGGATGGAGCATGTTCCTTTGATAACTACTATTTGTACTTCATAGCAACATGGTATGATATTTCTTTCTTTCAATGACCAAGTTGTTTTTAGGTCATTCTTGAGGTCTTGATATTTTGTAATTTTTTTCCCGCTCAGCACTATTGAGGCCATAATCATTTGGGACAGCTACATCAATAATGAGAGCAGTTTTTTATGTTTATTCCAGATGACAATATCTGGTTTAATGGCTTTGTCTTTTATATATCTGCCTGTCCTGTGTGTATTTGCATGTGTCTTTTTAATGCTGAATTCCTGGAAAATGCTGATTTCGCACACTTCACAAGAAAATGGTTTCTCTCCTGTGTGTATTCGCATGTGCCTTTTCAATGTTGAATTCATTGAAAAGGATGATCCACACACTTGACAAAAATATGGTTTCTCTCCTGTGTGTATTCGCGCATGTTTTCTTAAATCTGAATTATATGAAAAAGCTGATCCACACACTTGACAAGAAAATGGTTTCTCTCCTGTGTGTATTCGCATGTGCTTTGTCAAACTAGAATTCTCTGAAAATACTGATCCACATGTGTGACAAGAAAATGGTTTCTCTCCTGTGTGTATACGCATGTGCTTTGTTAAATTGGAATTCTCTGAAAATGCTGACCCACAAATGTGACAAGAAAATGGTTTCTCTCCTGTGTGTATACGCATGTGGATTTTTAACCTAGAATTCTCTGAAAATGCTGACCCACAAATGTGACAAGAAAATGGTTTTTCACCTGTGTGTATACGCATGTGGATTTTTAAAGAGGAATACTGTGAAAATGATGATCCACATACTTGACATGAAAATGGTTTCTCACCTGTGTGAACGCGCATGTGTGTTTTTAAATTAGAACTCAGTGAAAATTCTGATCCACATGTTTGGCAAGAATATGGTTTTTCTCCTGTGTGTGTTCGTATGTGCTTTTTCAAACCGGAATTATCTGAAAATGATGATCCACACACTTGACAAGAAAATGGTTTCTCTCCTGTGTGTATTCGCATGTGTGTTTTTAAAACAGAACTTAATGAAAATGATGACCCACATGTTTGACAAGAAAATGGTTTCTCTCCTGTATGTATTCGCATATGACTTTTCAGTTTGCAATTGTGTGAAAATGCTGTACCACACACCTTACATAAAAATGGTTTCTCTCCTGTGTGTATTTGAATATGCTTTTTTAAGCCTGCATTCTGAGTAAATGTTGATCCACATGTTTGACAAGAATATGGTTTCTCTCCTGTGTGTGTTCGCAAATGTTTTTTAAAACCAGAATTATCAGTAAATGATGATCCACACACTTGACAAGAAAATGGCTTCTCTCCTGTATGTATTCGCATGTGTCTTTTTAAAGAACTTCTTAATGAAAATGAGGACCCACATACTTGACATGAAAATGGTTTCTCTCCTGTGTGTGTTCGCATATGACTTTCCAGTTTGTAATTCTGTGAAAATGCTGATCCACACACACTACATGAAAATGGTTTCTCACCTGTGTGTATTTGAATATGCTTTTTTAAGGCTGAACTCTGTGAAAATACTGATCCACACACTTGACAAGAATAAGGTTGCTTTTCACTGGTTCTTTTCATTTTTATCCACATATGATGATTTAATGAAAATTCTGATCTATATTATCATTTACAGCTGAAATCTCTTAATGTATAGATCTACTCAAATTAAACAGTACATCTTCACACTGGCATATGTTGCTCTAAGTTCCAAAATTGTTATTCTCCACTGCAATAGATATCTACAAATAAAAAGAGGCATCATTAAAGAAAACTGGATACTTGTAGGTTTTGTGTACTTTGAAAATATAGTTATACATCTTAGATTTTAAATCTAAATTCAAAATGTTAGTCTTTCAATTCAATAACAATATATATGTATTAACCACTCCACATGAGTAGGATGTGACACAATGTCAATTTCTTAAGTGGAATTTAACATGTTTGAATTCAGAGTTTTCCTTCCCCTAGACTGGTTGCCTAACCAAGGTTAAAGGGCCCAGTCTGCCCTACTATTTACCCATAGCTGGAGGGAGAATAGTTGGATTCACACCTTTCCTAAGGGTATTAGTGCTATGTGAAAATTGATATGACAATATACAACTCTCTAATTGTTCACACCTCCACCACATGTACTTAAAACTGACTACTTACTTTACTGTGTATCTTAAATACCTATGAACTTTACCACCGGTCAGTTATCCTGTTACTAAAGGGGCATAATTCTTATATCAGAAAAATCGTTGATAATGTTTAAGGAACAGTATATATATATATATATATATTAAGAAATTTGAAAAAACAAGTGTTCCAAAGATAAGATAAATTTATTTATCGACGCTTAAACGTTTTAGTTTCTTTAAACCTTCATCAGTATGTATTATGGGGTGAAGAAATTGATGGATGTTTTATAGATGACAAGAGATATAAAAAAAAAACTTTATAAATTTTTTTGTTGTATAACTGTATTTGTTCAGCGTTACACAACAAAAAAATTTTTATAAAGATTTTTTTTTTATCTCTCCTGTCATCTATAAAACATCCATTAATTTCTTCACCCCATAATACATTCTGATGAAGGTTTAAAGAAACCGAAACGTTTAAGCGTCAATAAATAAATTCATCTTATCTTTGGAACACTTGTTTTTTCAAATTTCTTAATATTGTTGGATTTATTTCCATATTTACTCCCAATATATATATATATATATATATATATATATATATATAAGTATATTTTGGCAGCATTTTTCTTTTAAACGTTTTGTTAAACTGCACTGACGATTTTTGTCGGACAAGTTTTTGTTCAATCCTTTCTGTCTGGCCATCTTTTTAATGTCAGGGTGGAATTGATGTCGCAATCCACCAAAGGTTTCTTCACAAGTGCTTTCGGCATGTCTTTGTACCATAGTAGGAGGAGTTCACAAGCTCCCTTTAAACGAAGAGTGGCAGTAGAAATTTGTAGGAGGGGGGGGGCTCACAAGTTTGTAAGAATGTAAGGGGAATGGTGGAAGGAGGATTGGCGGAAAATTATAGGCATTTGAGGACATGTTGATTAGTTTCAAAGTTTATCTTGGTTAAGGTGGGTTTGTTTTGTTTGAGATATAAAGCTTTGAGTATTTGGAGTTTTTTTTTTTTTTTCTTTGTGCAGTGTGAGTGTATTTTTAGTTAAAATATATATATATACATATGAGTTAAGGTAGTGGGGGCATAGAAAACACCTGGATATTGATAGTTTCTCGCCTATGCAATCTTCAGACCAATATATATATATATATATATATATATATATATACATTAATAAGTCATCCACAGACACGTGTTTCAGCATTTCACGCCTCTTCAGTGTGGCTAGACACAACTATCTTTGGCTAGGGTTGAACTCAGACTGACTGTTTGGCAGCCTGATATACTATCCCCTCGTCCACTGATAGCTGTAGCGGGACTGGTGTTTTTAAACTATTAAATACATAGGTTTGTTTATGTATTTTACGGTCACAGAGAGATCAAATTTACAGGGAAACGATCATTGCCAATTGGTTATCACATGAAATAAGTCCTGTTGATGCCACCTGGTGTTTGCACAGAGCTGATGAATATAAGTTTTTTGCTGCTCAGCCAACATTGCCATGTTCATATATAAGAATCTATAGAATAGTCGTCGGGGCGGCCTAATGTCGGTATGAGCCATACAGCGAGGGAGTCTATCCCCTTTTCAATAGCGCTAGACCAAGTAGATTGTTTTTTGCGTCTGAGGTGGAGCGCCACACCTACCATCAGCTCCTTACTTTACCGCACAGATCCCTGTGCTACTCATAACGTTGAGTTGGCGAGGACCGGTATCGAACTAGGAACCTTGTGGTTCCTAGCCGAACGCTCTACCGACTGAGCTAACCCGGCCCTATCTATAGAATAATTATACATAATATATAGTAAAATACTGCATAATTCATATTAAGTCATAAATTTTAATTTTTCCTATAGTTGCTCAATCAAACCATAAGCAAATAGAATAAGTGAAATTAAAAAAACAAATTTATATTTATCTAATGGCAGGTGTGAAAACATTATAATAATAATATATAATAATGAAGATAAATAGTATAATAACAAATAAATATAAACAGGTGCATACCAGCATGCACCATAATACGTCAAGCTGTGGACAACCCAACCTAAAAAACATCATAACTGCTATAAATGCAGACAGAAATATAAAACCATTATTTATTAAATAGCCTTAGTGAATGAGTCCATTTTAAGAGAAATGAGATAGCCTTTAAGTCGGAAGGCTTCTGTAGTAAAAAAACAAAAAACATGCATAGTACAAACAGCAAACAATTCCAGAATAGAATTTTACAAGATTTTGGCTATAAAAGAAACATTTCTACAAATTTCAGTGGGGTTTTTTTTGTTTGTTTTTTTTTCTTCTTATTTTTTTTCTTGATTTTTCTTAAAAAGTAATAGTAATAACAACATTATGTAATGTAATTATTTAATGGTGTAAATTAGAATTTTTTTTATCTTATTTATTTATTTATTTTTAATCACGGGGTCTTATCTATGGAATTTCATACTTTTTCTTGAACTATTATTTCGTATATTATTATACTAAGCATTTTTCAAACATTTTTTTTTTTTTTTTTACAATATTAGCAATCGATTCATGTTATATTTCCAAGTTACTTAAAAATTCAAAATAATAGTAACAGGCTAAATCGAAAGAATTTTCATTCGGAAAAAAATCAAATTCACCAGAATTACAAAATAAAACTATTCCAGAAATGAGCAAAATATTATTTATTTTTTTAAATAATTCGCATAATCCCAATTATTTACATTCAACAGAGGATTAAAATAATTTTTCGCTTATTTCAGCTTAAATTCTCCTTCGTTCTAAAAAAAAATTTGTTGTTAAAAATGACTATATATTTATTTATTGGTAATCTTCAAATTTAGTATTGTAAAATAACGGGTGCAAGAAAAATAAAATATTTATTGCAAAAACACGGACATAAAATGAGGGTTTTATTTTATGGTAGGAATTTACGAGGAACAAGTTAAGATTACCTTATTTACTTATAAGGAATAAAAGAAGTTAAAGTGAACGTTTTACTTACTTCTTTTTCTTTTCTTTCGTCTGGTAAAATTGACAAAGAAATCAATGTTTTCTGGTTGGGTTAATTTTACAAAAACAATAACAATCGTTTTCAATCGTTGCCAAATATTTGCTAAAGATCGAAGGTCAGGGAGATAATTAGTTAATTGCTTAGTTGAGTTTAGATACGGTAGGGAAAATAGTAGAAATTGTGATGAATGATACAATACAAGATATTTTGTTTTCAGTTTTAATTATGATTTTTTAAATTCAATATATGTTCAATGAAATCTTCAAAATAATTCTTTCACAACATTTTTCTATTATTGTTTGTCAACATTTTGAAATTGTTATATTAGGGATTGCCAATTTGTCGTCTGCTTTTTATTTAAAAACGGGCCCATACGACCTTTAGGCACCCCTTTTACGATCTCGATTCATGGGGACATTTTTTCCATTTACACTGTCAAAATCCGGTTAATTGGTAACAGACGATTTTTAGAGTTTTTTTTTTAATTATAAAACTAACCCCTCACCCCAACCAACAACCGGATTTTGACGGTGTAAATGAGAAAAGTCTCCCCACGAATCGAGATCGTGGAAGGGGTGCCTGAAGGTCATATGGTCCAAAAACGAATTAAAATTAATTAAATCGATTATTTAAGGTCAAATTTTTGTCTAAGTTGAAAAGTAGTAACATAATGGGGATCAAGAAAAAAAAAAAAAAAATAATATTACACATGTAATTTGTTTTTAATACATTTTAAACTATTTTTCGGTCACTTTTGCTCAAATATATTGTAAACTAAAGATGACATAAAATCCGTATTTTACAAAATAAACTTAACTCCCCTGATTCAAAAATTACCAAAAATCAGGAAATTATCCGATTTTAATGAAATATTCAGTGTTGATTTATCAATGAATGAATTTTATAATGCATCAGTTATTTTATTCAAAACGTAGCGGGAGCGGTTAAATTTGTTTTGTAAAACACGGATTTTTTGGCAACTTTGAGCACACCTATATTATATTGATTTTCAAAATGTTATTTGATGTCAAAGGCATGGACTGCTATAAACAGATTAATCGATCATATGGAATTCTGTTCTTACTGATAAGATAAAGCGACAATTCTTCCAAGCCATATAGCTGTATCAGTGCCACTGTACCACTAGGACCCACACTCCCCAGCTACGGGTTAAATAGTACCACTACTGTTCTTCTACATGGCTTTGACATTAAATAACCCACAAAGGTTTATATGTCATTAAACAAAAGAATCCAAACCACTTGGACTAATGAAGTGCTTAAAGAAAAACTAGATGTCTTGAACAAATCTTGGAAGCAGTACTCCACTAGAAAAACAGCTGTACAGCCACTTGCCCCCTATCATACAAACCATCAGAATAAGATGACATACTGGTCACTGCTGAAAAGCAAGAACAAACTCATAAATTACATTCTCCTGTGGATACCTACACATGGACACACCAGTGTACGCCAACCAGAAAAATCTAACATCAGTCAGCTTTGTGAAGATTCTGGATGCTGTGCAGAAGACCTCCCAGGACCAATGATCAATAGGGATTGTTTGAAAGAGAGAGCCATGGTGTAGTTAACATTACCTGATGATTTTAAATCTCCAATTTTAATTCCTGTATATTTATAAAATTACTCTCATGTAATTAGATTATCTTCAAGATATGCACTTCCTGATTGTTCAGCTAATTTTTTTTATAAAGAAATGCTCCCTTCAGATTAGCAGCAGGAGCAAGCCTTGTACACTTTTGGTTTGCTTGTTTCAGGAAAATAAACTTGTTTTTTTATCTGAATTCTTAAATAATTTTCTTTTTCAAAAATTTTTTTAGGCATTTTTCCATAGATATATCTTACATTTAAATTTTTAAGTAAATAAAAATAGCCAAACTGAATCAGACAAAATATTTTTTGCATCAATTCAAAGAGAAATATTGTTTTTAAAATGAAAAAAAGTTGTGAAATAAATTCATTCTTAATGCATAATACAATTTGTTTATAAACTCATGTTTTTCTATTTAACCCATAGATGGGACCCTAACAGGTACTACCACTCCAGGTCAGAGTAGACCAGGGAGCAATGGTGATGAAGGGGTGCTCCACATTCTCCAAAACTGGAACCCCACCATCAGATAGAGTTTAACGTCATTCATATTTACTTATATTAAAAGTTACAATAGTGTGAGACACAGTGAGGATCAAATTCATGAGAGTAATAATGCATTTACAAATAAAGCATATGTAGAACAGTTAAAGGGTTGGCTAAGGGACCAGGAGGAATGATGCCCCTTTTAGGAAGGTGATTGATGTAGGGTAAAATCCCTTTAGGGAAATATTCTAGAACATCAAGATGGTAACCTGCATGCATATGGACTTGGAGATCTCTCCTGCAAACATATACACCCACATATGGTGTGGTAACAAGATAACATTCACATAAAATTTGAACAAATACCTCAACATCTACTCCTGGGAAGGAAAACCTGTATAAAGACTCAAAAAATAAAAATATGAAAAAAAAAAGAGATATTTGTACCACCATGACATGCTACTTTAATTCCAAGAAAAGGAAGGATGAAGTATCTTAGGTATAAAATTGAAAGATGACTTTTACCACAAAGTCACACCCAGAAAATGACACAACTCTGAATGATTGTTGTAATAAAGAGTAGGGAAATAAGCATTATTATTAGATGAGACTGAGAATAAATCAGACCATATAACCTTTAAGCATACCTTTTTGATCTCGATTAAGAAAGAACATGTTTTTCATTTACACTGTGAATATCCGGTTGTTTTAACAGCCGATTTTTAGATTTTTTTTTTAAATTATAAAACTAACCCCTAACCCTAACCACTAACAAACAACCAGATATTGACGGTGTAAATGAAAAACATGTCCTTTCTTAATTGAGATAAAAAAGGAGTGCCCTAAGGTAATATTGTCTAATAAAACTAAGACATCCTTACAAAGAATACAAGATATTAAAATGTCCACCATGCCAATTTTTGCCTGACCCTCAATTAGGCTAAACTTATCTTTATATATATATATATATATATATATATATTGTTGGCTGTCAACTCATGCTCAAGTAAGACCATTTCTTGTTTTTTTTGTTTTGTTTTTTAATAACATAGTTGGGTGCCAGTACCATTTGACACTCTATCCTTGTGTTTTCTCAAATGGCTCACCAGGCCAGCCCTAGAGAGACATACTCTTTCACATAAACTAAATGGAACTTCTCCACATTGAATGTTGCTGGGCTAAAAATTACCCTAGACTGCTTCAATTTAATTCGGTTGGACTCAAGTTCTTTCACAGACAGGTAGATGGTGGCTCTCCAGCCAGGTTTATTACAAGCTAGCTTCTCCCAGTCCTCCACAGCAATAGTGGTATTCTTCAGTGTCCTTAAACATCAATTTGGGTTTGCACTGATGACGTTTGCCAGTTGAGATTTCCCCATGAAATAGTTGTTTTAGGATTCAGCAATCATTCATGTGAACTAGATGACCAGACCAGTGAAGACGAGATCTAAGGATCAAACTCTCAATACTTGGCAGGTGACATCTTTCAAGTATTGTGTTATCTGGTGTAAATGACAACCATTCTATCCCTAAAATCCTGCAAAGGCAATTCTGATGGAATCTCTTGAGTGTCCTGAGATGTCATTTGTAAACAAACCAGGTTTCACAGGCATACAAAAGGGCAGTGAGCACACAGACTCTGTATACACCATATATATATATATATATATATATATATATATATATATATGGAGGCATGTGGTCTAATGGTTAGAGTCATAGGAAATGGAATCGACCCGAGTTCAATTCCTGGACGAAGCTGTTTGCATTTCACATAGCACTAATCCAGTTCTCCCTCCAACTAAGGAGAAGGAAAATTCTGAATTCAAACCTGTTAAACGCTGCTTAAGAAATTGACCTTGTGTCGCATCCTGTTCGCGCAGAAATATATATATATGAAATCAATACATTTGCTTTATTTACAAAGAGTCTTCATTGATCTGATATCCTTCAAAAAGAAGAATCAAATTTATATGCATTGAAAGTAAATGAATAAAGAAACAATAGAGAATGCAATAAAAACTAAATGCTAATCACATTTAAGTCAGGATACAAATGAGTTGCATAAAATTCTATACTGAGTTAGAAAAGGAAGAACAAGTCAGGGAATAAAATACTGAGTTGATGCTATCACATTTAATCAAGATACAAATGAGTTGTATAAATTCTATACGAGTTAGAAAGGCAATAAAACAGTCAAGTGAGAAATTTACACTGGACAACAGAATATACAAATCAAAAAAACTAAATGCTTATCCATTTAAGTCAAGATACAAATGAGTTGCATAAAATTCTATACTGAGTTAGAAAAGGCAATAAAACATGTCAAGTGAGAATATTTACACTGGACAACAGAATATACAAATCAATAAAAACTAAATGCTTATCACATTTAAGTCAGGATACAAATAAGTTGCATAAAGTTCTATGGTGAGTTGAAAAAAGCAATAAAACAACATGCTGAATTAATAGCAACTTTAGGGATAATATTTTACAATTGACAAAATCAAAACTAATAAAACTCAAATACATTTATTCATCATATTTTCTGAAAACATTTATTCATATAGTCATTTTAGTGCATGTTTTACAAGAGTTTCTCTCCGACTTTATTTTTATGCAATATGGAAAATATAACTGATAAAAAACAGAGTAACACTGAAAATGTAAATTGCTGAACAACAGAATTACACACACTTAATTAATTGCCAGTTTGGATTTGTATAACTCTTTACAAATTGGAACACTGTGAAAATTATGAACAAGGACAGTTTGTTTTTTCCACATGTGTGCGTATCAGATTTTTTAAAAATGATTTTATTGAAATGCTGATATAAATAAGCATCTACACAATAAACAAAATAGTTTTTATCTTACGTGTTTTGGGATTTTATCCATATGCTTGATATGAAACTGATTTCCTATAGGTGTATTCACATTTGTCTTTTAAATATCTACTTCTGCCAGAATGCTGATCCATACACATAACAAGAATATGAAAGCTGAATTCCCTTAAAATGCTAATCTACACACTTGACAAGAAAATAGTTTCTCTCTTTTTTTAAAATTTTCTTTTAAAAATTTATAGAAATCAAAGGGCCCCTTTCTGGGGTTAACACTTCATTTCTTTAAGAATATTATGTATATCCTAGGGCTCATTTTATAATGGAGGATGTTTCTTTTATAGCTGCTATTTGTACTTTGTAGCACCTTGTTTACCAGGTATTATGTCAAGGTATTTTTTTAAGTTTTGCTTGACCAACCCGGTTGCCCCTACCACAATTGGTATAATATTGATTTCTTGCAATGACCTAGTTGTTTTTAGGTCATTCTTGAAGTCTTACTCTCCAGTGTGTATTGGCAGGTGGCTTGTCAACTGGAAATTCTCTGAAAATAATGACCACACATGCATCACCAAAATGGTTTCTTTCATGTGTGTGTTTGCATGTGCCTTTTCAATGCAGAATTCCTCAAAAATTTTGATCCACACACTTCACAAGAATATGGTTTCTCTCCAGTGTGTATTCGCATATGCTTTTTTAAATCGGAATTTTGTGTAAATGCTGATACACATACTTGACATGAAAATGGTTTCTCTCCAGTATGTATTCGCATATGTTTTGTTAATGCGGACTTCTCAGAAAACGCTGATCCACACACTTCACAAGAAAATGGTTTCTCTCCTGTGTGAATGCGTATGTGCTTTGTTAAGGAACCCTTCGCAGAAAATGCTGATTCACACCATTCACAAGAAAATGGTTTCTCTCCTGTGTGTATTCGCACATGTTTAGTTAAACTGGATTTCTCTGTAAATGCTGATTCACACACTTCACAAGAAAATGGTTTCTCTCCTGTGTGCGTTTGCATGTGACTTTTCAAAGTAGAATTCCTAGGAAATTTTGATCCACACACCTCACAAGAAAATGGTCTCTCTCCTGTGTGTGTTTGCATGTGCCTTTTCACTGTTGAACTCCTCGAAAATTTTAAACCGCATACTTGACAAGAAAATGGTTTCTCTCCAGTGTGTATTCGCATATGGCTTTTTAAAGAGGAATTATGCGAAAATGATGATTCACATACTTGACAAGAAAATGGTTTCTCTCCAGTGTGTATTCGCATGTGATTATTGAAATCGGAACTCACTGAAAACTCTGATCCACACACTTGACAGGAAAAGGGTTTCTCTCCAGTGTGTATTCGCATGTGCTTTGTTAATGTCCACTTCTCAGAAAATGCTGATCCACACACTTCACAAGAGAATGGTTTCTCACGTGTGTGTATTCGCATATGCTTTTTCAAATCTGAATTTTGTGCAAATGCTGATGCACATAGTGGACAAGAAAATGGTTTCTCTCCTGTGTGTATTCGCATGTGCTTTGTTAACGTGCACTTCAAAGAAAATGCTGATCCACAAACTCGACAAGAAAATGGTTTCTCTCCCGTGTGAACATGCATGTGCTTTGTTAATGTGCCCTTTAATGCAAATGCTGATCCACACACTTCACAAGAAAATGGTTTCTCTCCTGTGTGAATTCGTATGTGTGATGTTAACATCCCCTTCTCAGAAAATGCTGATCCACACGTTTCACAAGAAAATGGTTTCTCTCCTGTGTGTATTCGCACATGTTTAGTTAAACTGGATTTTTCTGTAAATGCTGATCCACACACTTCACAAGAAAATGGTTTCTCTCCTGCGTGTCTTTGCATGTGAATTTTCAATACTGATTTCCTTGAAAATTTTGATCCACACACTTCACAGGAAAAGGGTTTCTCTCCTGTGTGTATTCGCATGTGCCTTGATAAACTAGAACTCTCTGAAAATGTTGATCCACACACTTGACAAGAAAATGGTTTCTCTCCTGTGTGTATTCGCATATGCTTTTTCAAATCTGAATTTTGTGCAAATGCTAATGGACATAGTTGACAAGAAAATAGTTTCTCTCCTGTGTGTATTCGCATATGGCTTTTTAATGAGGAATTCTGAGAAAATGCAAAACCACATACTTGGCAAGAAAATGGTTTCTCTCCTGTGTGTATTCGCATATGGCTTTTTAATGAGGAATTCTGAGAAAATGCAGATCCACATACTTGGCAAGAAAATGGTTTCTCCCCTGTATGAACTCTCATATGTGATTTTAAATTGGAACTCTCTGAAAATTCTGATCCACAAACTTGACAGGAAAATGGTTTCTTATCTGAATGTATTTGCTTTTTTACATCTGGATTTTTTGAAAATGTTGATCCACACACTTCATCAGAGTCGGGATGTTTTTCATTGTTTGATTTCATCTTTATTTAGAAATTACAGTTAGCTTGAAATGCTGAATTATGTTGCTATTTAAAGATTTAATCCGTCAAACTGTAGCTTCATACAATTGAAAATCCCTTGTTGAATTTTAAAATACTTATTCTCTTCTAAATTGATATCTGCAAATAAAGAAAAAGTTTTGTTAAAGAAGACAGGATTCTCATATTGATTATTCGAAACGAAAAATTTTGTAATTGTGAAGTGGGTGGTTAATACTCTTGTGTGGCATTGTCAAACCAAGAAATTTTTAATAATTTAATAATAATAATTTTTATGTGGTCTTCAGGATTTGATTTGTTAGAAATGCAAAAATTAGGCACTAAACTTTTTTTATTCAAATGACTAAAGTTCAATCTCCCCCTACAATCTGAAGTGGGTAGTTAATACTCTTGTGTGGCATTGTCAAACCAAGAATTGGGGAATTTAATTTCTTCTCAACTAAACTTTTTATAGTTGGAGATCACATTTGATTGGGTGAGACTAAGTTGTTGGTTATGTTGGAATTTTTGTGGATATAAGACGTGTGCCAGACGGTCACTTCTACTTATGGACTCGCCGATAAGCATGTGACCAGGGAAGGCAACCTCTTATCCAATCACTGGCAGTGCTGCTGCTGTTGTTGTATTTATACTGGCTGATTCTAATCTTAGCTCATTGATATTTGGATCTTCTTGGACGTCGGACCTAAAGGATACTATACCACAGGACTTATTGTCTTACCAAAAGATACTATACCACAGGACTTATTGACTTACTTATTTACTTTAAGTTCTTTTACAACTGGCCAAGGATGACGGCTAGATACTTAACAGGTTACTCAACTTTAAAAGGAAAGATGTATGCACACTGCTTGTAAGCAATGACTCAAAATGCAAATTCATTGTTAACCAGAACTCCAATAAGACTTAAGGATGGAATTCTGGTGGATGAGCAGTCCATGACATACAACACTTCACTTTGGCCTTTACTTAGGTTAGACCAAAGTTTTTCAACCGTTGTGACATGCCACCTTTCCAGACATTTAAAATTTACTATCAAATTTTTAAGTGAATTGAATAGAAATAGAAGAGAAAATACACAGCAAAATTTTTTTTTTTAAATATTGTTTTTAAAAATGTGAAGAAACAAAATGCTACAAAAGTTGGGTTTTTTTTTTTAGTTTTTGGAAAATAACTTTCAAAATTTTTAATAACTTTTTTGGGTGATGATTTTTTTAATTTTATTTTTTATGTGGTCTTCAGGATTTGATTTTTTAGAAATGCAAAAATTAGGCACTAAATTTTGTTATTCAAATGACCAAAGTTCAACGTCCCACTACAATCTGAATTGATAAATTTTAAAAAAAAATTTTTTTAAAAAAAATAAGCTATTCATTATAAAATTAAGTCATTAATGAATAAAGTGATGGAAATTATATTCAACAATTTCTTGATGTTTGGTAACTGTTTGAAAATTTAAAAAAAAAAATTTATTATCTCCCTTTGCAATCTTTTATCATATCTACATAATGTGCACCAGTAGAAAAAAAAAGCAATATGTAATACATTTTTAATACATTTTAAATTATTAAATTCATCAAAAATTATGTCTTTTGTAAATCTCTTTACGTACTTAAATCATAATATGTTATTAAAAATATAAAACACTTGTAAAATGTTTTCTTAAAAACCAATAGCAAAAACATTAAATAAACTAAATGCAGAAAAATTACTTGCATGTTCATATTTCATATCTTTGCAATATCCAATTTTTATATGAATTTTATATATCAATTTACAATATCACAAATACCTGATTAAGTCAGAAAGTTTTGAAATAAAATAACTGATGCATTCATTCATTGATAAATAAATTGAAAATTTCATTAAAATTGGATAATTCACTGATTTTTGGTAATTTTTTTCAAATCGGGGGGTTAAATTAATTTTGTAAAATATGGATTTTACGTCATCTTAGACTAGGATGGCCTATTATTCAGCTGCTCGTGACAGATTTTTTTTTTCTTTTAAAAACGAATTAAAATTAATTAAATCGATTATTTAAGGTCAAACGTTTGTCTAAAACGATAAGTAGTAACATAATGACCATCATGAAAAAAAAGAAAAATATCATTACATATACAATTTTTTCTAAAAACATTTAAAACGATTTTTTCGGTCAATTTCTATCGTTTTCGGTCTGAGGTACTGGTTTTAAATGGCTTGTTTATAAATTTGATGTAACATTCGCGATTGCAAAAAAATTTACCAAAAACCAGAGAATTACCCGATTTTAATGAAATTTTCAGTATTGATTTATCAATTAATGAATTTTATAATGCATCAGTTATTTTATTTCAAAACTTTAATTAAGTATTTTGCTCTGAAAAATGAATATATAAAATTCATTTAAAATATGAAAAGTCTGATGTTAAGTTTAAAATCTTCTATTTTTAGTTTCTAGAAATAAATATCTATTTAATGCAAACCTTATTTTAGATACAAAAAGTAATAAGTTTTGAAGAAAAACTCTTTTGAACATTTAGGCCTCCCCTCCCTTTTTAAGCAGAAAAATATTGATGTATATTTTTTTTCTTTTAATAGCCAATTAAATAATTATAGAAATGAGTAAAAAAGAAATCTAAAAATTTTTAAAAAAAATTATTTTACATTTTATTTTCCGATTTTCGGTACTTATTTTCTCATAGAAAAGCCACCGTAAAATTTGTTTTTTCTATTCATAACTTCGTTCTTTTATCTCATTATTTATACTGTAATTAGTACAGCGAATGACCAACTCGAAAAAATGTTACGACCCCCAACATAAGAGGGGGGGGGGTCAAAATTAAGGGACCTGAAAAAAATGAGAAAGTTTGAAATGAAATAAATAATGCATTATAAAGATCATTCTTTGATAAATACACACTGAAAATTTCATTATAATCCGATAATTCCCTGATTTTTGGTAAATTATTTTCTGTAGGGGGCTAAATTCATTTTGTCAAAAACGCATTTTCGACTAATTTTGGGCCACCCTATCTTAGACAGTGTTTACCCCCATGTTTGAACAAAATTGACCGAAAAAATAGTTTAAATTACATGTGTAATATTATTTTGCCGTTTTTACCGATGTTCATTATATTACTACTTTTCAAATTAGACAAAAATTTGACCGTAAATAATCGATTTAATTAATTTTAATTCGTTTTTAAAATGAAAACTAGTCAACATTTTGGAAGGCCCTAGTTAAAGTCATATTCTATATGTAACTTATATTCTATGTTGTTGTTGTTTTTTTATATACTGATGCTCATTAATGTTACTACTTTTTGACTTGGACAAAAATTTGACCGTAAATAATCGATTTAATTAATTTTAATTCGTTTTTAAAATAAAAACAAGTCAACATTTTGGCCGTGCCTATAATTTATGTAGTTAAAAACATGTCTCTCTCTATTTGTAAAGAATCAAAAATTAAATCAAAGTGAACGTTTTACTTACTTCTTTTTCTTTTCTTCGGTTTTGTTTCTTTTCCTTACGACAATGTAATATTAGAGAAAATGAAGGAAGTGTAAATCTTAATTGAATGTGATTTTAAACAGTCATCTACGATCGATAGAAAATGTTTACTAAAAAGCGAAAGTAAAGGGAGATAATCAGATATTGACTTAGTTTATTGTAGGGAAATAATAGAAAATAATACGAAGAAACAAAATATTTCCAGTTTTTTATGGTGATTGAGCGAACAAGAATTGCTCAATTTAGAATTTAAAATAAATATTTATTTTTTTCTATTACTTATCTTCGAGAAATGATAATTGTAAAACAGGAAATTTGAAAAGATTAAAGATTAATTTAAATGTCTATTATTAATTAACAAATTTAAGATTTACTTTGCAGTAATCCAAAATAAAGGTTGGGTTTGCCATGAATAAGGAGTTACTATACATCTTCTAATCTCATGAATTTGATCCTCACTGTGTGTCCCAATATTGTGGCTTTTTAGAAAAGTAAATACCTCTCTGGACCTCTCTTTAAGCAATTATTATCTTAGAGGTTAGTAAGTGTATTTCAGAATCCATTGCTACTTTTATGAGTTTGATCCTCACTGTGTGTCCTTGTAGCAATTATCTGTAAACTTAGCTCATTTTGACACAAGTTTTTAAGTTTTGAGGCATGCATGTCTATTCTTGTGAGTTTTGTCCTAATTTTATCTCCTTGTTGCAATTACTTTTAATATCTTAGCTCATTAGGACACATAAGATTTCAAGTGTGAAGATATACATGCCTTGAAATGCTGTTTTTTTTAAACACTTATCTTGTGAGCTTGATTCTCACTGTGTCTCCAGGTAGCAGTTGCTTTAAACAACTTAACTTATTAAAACACAAGTTTTAAAGTGCGGAGACATTCATGCTTTGAAATATTAGTTTTTACCAAGCCTAAAACATTTATGACGTGGATCCTCACTGTCTCTCAATATTTTGTCTTTTAAGATAAGTAAATACCCTTTTGGCCTCCCTTGAAGCAATTATAGTTGAATATCTTAGGGGTTAATAATTCCAGAATCCATTATAAGTTTCATGAATTTTATCCTCACTGCGTCTCATTGTAGCAGTCATTTTAAACACCTTAGCTGATCATGACACAAGTTTTCAAGTGTGAATGCATTCATGCCTTGAAATGTTGGTTTTTACCTAGTCAGAAATAAGTGGTTCCAACTACCACCAAGAATGGGATAGAGACAAGACTAATATAGTGCGTATAAAGGGGATAGTATTTTATTTACGGTTCGGATATATATATACAGTTGTGTTTATGTATGCATTTTAGACTGAAACTACAAATATAAAACAATTAATGGCAAAGTGAATATATATACACATTCACTATCACTAGATCTTGCTTTTTGACCAAAAATTAAGAAGATTGGATTTATATTCATGAAGATAATTAAAGAATAAAATTTAAATAGTAACAGCATGGAATTTTTTTTTTTTTTTGTATTTACTATTTTGAATAGGAGACACTGATTTTTTTTTTCCTAGTGTCTGTGCACCAGGCCAGATCAATACAAGGTCTTTTTTTATGTAGGGATTTTAATGGGATCCTACTCCCGATTCAGTAAATATGGAATTGCAAGACTAGCTTTTTGCCTCTCTCCCTTCTACCCAGGGGATGCTGGGTAGCCACTTCTAGTAGTTCAATAGATTAAAGAAAGGACTATGTTAATTTTTTTAAATCAAATAGTTTGAGATTGTTCAAAATTTAATTCATATTTCAAGTAAAGAAAAAATCATTAAATAACAAAAGCAAAAAAAAAAAAAAATTCAATTATGAAACTAGTAAATTATATAAAATATTGTGTTTTCAGTATTATCTGCATTATTCAGACTATTGTTCTCATCTTCACTGTTATTGGTACAATGTTTCGGCCAATGTGTCCTCTGGTCTTCTTGAGTTATTTCTTGAGGGACTTGGGAACCTTCTCAGACTCAGGAACCTTCTTGTTGTAATTGGGAGCCATCATGGAACTTTGAACCTAACCCTTTATTCAATCCACAGGTGTATCCTGTTCTCATTATGCTAACCATAGCTGAGATAGAGGCATTAAGCTGTGTTAATTATTATTCTACGTTACTGCTGCCCTTGGCCAGGATTGAACCTGCAGTCCAGTGATAACTGTCACTTAGAACTGTCTTAACCTAACTCCTTTATCCATTAGGCCATGGGTCCAATCCTGATTATGACAAGAAGGTTCCCGAATGCAAAGAAGGTTCCCAAGTCCGACAAGAAATACCTGAAGATGGCCGGAAGGCACATCAGCCGAAACGTTGTGCAGATAACAATGAAGATGAGGATAATAGTCCGAATAACTCAGATAATACTAATTATAAAGCCTCATCTCAAATATTCAGAGAAATTTTGTTTTCAGTTTTCATTGTTTAAAAATCAAATAAAGACCTACATTAAAAATAAGGGTCAGAGTGGACCAGGGAGCAATGGTGATGAAGAGGTGCTCCACATTCTCCAGACCTCCAAAACTGAAACCTCACGATCAGATAGAGTTTAATGTTATACTCAGGATATGAAGTCCCTAACCCACCACCTTCTAGCACCCATATAATAAAAAGGGTTGGGGATTGCCATAAGGGCAATAGGATTGGGAGCTCTCATATAGGTGCTAGGGCTTGTCATGACCAGCGATTAGTAGGATGGGGTCTCTCCAACCATCCGTCTAGTCAAAGAAAGGGCCAAAGTGGAGTATTGCAAGCCATGGACTGTTCAATCACCTGGGTTCTATTATTAAGCATCACAGGTTGCCATAAAATTCAATAAGACTTCCCTTCTTATCCAATTCTTTTTAGTAATATATCATCATCATCAAGTTGCGCAAGTAGCATGGATATCCATGACAATCTCTCGCCAACCTTCCCTATCACTCATCGCCCCTGGGTGTTCTTCTGTGCAGCAACCAGCATCCTCACATAGTTGGTCAATGTAGGTCCTTGCTAGGTGGCCCACATTAGCATGCCCATGTGTTGGCTTCCACATGAGAACATCACTTATGAGCTCATCTTTGCATCTCCAACAGTATCCTGTATGCCTAGTTCGTCTCACTCGTATGGCCACCTGCCCCCCCCCCATCTCAGTGATATATATTTTATCATAATTCATTAAACTCTTGTTTTAGGTTTTTATCAATTGATGTCAATTCCACAAGTGTTATATTATGAACCATAAAAAAGAAAAACAAGCCTAAAAAATTGTAATCTCCACAACTTTTAATTTCTATTTTTTACATTTGTTTTTTTTTTTCTTTTCTTTTTGTATTTACTATTTTGTTTTCTATGTTTAATATTCTTTATTTTTAAATGTCCAAGCAATAGTTCTTTCCTTAGATCTAAGCATATTTCAAGATTCAATTTCCTCTAAATTTTGTAAGTAAACAATAACTAAGTGATGAATATTATGTTTGAGATATTTCAAGTTTAGCGATAATCTCTACAACTGACAGCAGAATATACAAATCATTTAAAAATGATAAAATCAAAACTAATAAAATTCAAATACATTTATTAATCATATTTTCTGAAAACATTTATTCATATAGTCATTCTAGTGCATGTTTTACAAGAGTTTCTCTCCGACTTTATTTCTATGCAATATGGAAAATACAACGGTTCTTGCCAGTTTGGAATTTGTATATATCTTTACAAATCGGAAGTCACAATATGAAAATATTGAACAAGGACATAGTTTTTTTCCCCATGTATTTGGTTGAAATACGGATATACACACTTTGTAAGTAAAAATCATAAATGCAAATTTATAGAAATATCTTTTGAAGAAAAAAAAAACATGGGAATGTTTTCTTCAAAAGATATTTCTATAAATTTGCATTCATGATTTTTACTTCTTCAGAAAAATGGTGACTTTTTGTAATCTATTTTTTACTGTAAATTGAGTTCTAGAGCTTCCCTATAGCTTCAACATAACTCCACCAATCTTTGGAATTGGAAGCTCAAATTTTGACTTCAAACTTCAACAAACCTTTACAAAATTTCAGAAAAATTGCAGGGTATGGGTGACAATTTTAATTTTTTCTGAATGATCTGAGATGGAATTGCCCAGTTGCTATTTGTACTTCATAGCAGCTTGGTTTACATAGCAGATTGTTTCAAAGTATTTTCTTCACTGACCATGTTGCCACTACCACAACTGGTATGATATTAATTTCTTTCAATGACCAAGTTGTTTTTAGGTCATTTCTGAGGTCTTGTAATTTTTTCATGCTCAGTTCTACAGAGGCCATAATCATTGGGACAGCTACATCTATAATAAAAGCAGTTTTTCATGTTTATTCCAGATGACAATCTGCAGGTGACTTGTCAACTGGAAATTCTCTGAAAATAATGACCCACATATTGGAAAGAAAAATGGTTCCTCTCATGTGTTTTTGCATGTGCTTCTTCAATGCTGAATTCCTTGAAAATTTTGATACACACATTTTACAAGAAAACGGTTTCTCTCCTCTGTGTGTTTGCATGTGAATTTTCACTGATGAATTACACAAAAATTTTGATCCACACACTTGACAAGAACATGGTTTCTCTCCACTGTGTATACGCATGTTTTTTGAGATATGAATTTTGTGCAAATGCTAATACACATAGTTGACAAGAAAATGGTTTCTCTCTAGTGTGTATTCGCATGTGCTTATTGAAATTCGAAATCAGTGAAAACGCAGGTCCACATACTTGACAAAAAAATGGTTTCTCTCAGGTGTGAATGCGCATGTGCTTTGTTAAAGTGCACTTCTCAGAAAATGATGATCCACACACTTCACAAGAATATGGTTTCTCTCCTGTGTGTATTCGAACATGTCTGGTTAAACTGGCTTTATCTGTAAATGCTGATCCACATACTTCACAAGAAAATGGTTTCTCTCCAGTGTGAAGACGCATGTGCTTTGTTAATGTGCACTTCTCAGAAAATGCTGATCCACATACTACACAAGAATATGGTTTTTCTCCTGTGTGTTTGCGCATATGCCTTTTCAATGCTGAATTGCTCACAAATTTTGATCCACACACTTCACAAGAAAATGGTTTCTCTCCACTGTGTATTCGCATATGGATATTTAAAGAGGAATGATGTGAAAATGACGATAAACATAGTTGACAAGAAAATGGTTTCTCACCAGTGTGTATTCGCATGTGATTATTCAAATGGGAACGCAGTGAAAATTTTGATCCACACACTTCACAAGAAAATGGTTTCTCACCTGTGTGCATTCGCATGTGGTTAGTTAATTTGGAATTATCTGTAAATGATGACCCACATACTTGACAAGAATATGGTTTCTCTCCTGTGTGTATTCGAACATGTTTGGTTAAACTGGATTTATCTGTAAATGATGACCCACATACTTCACAAGAATATGGTTTCTCTCCTGTGTGTGTTCGACCATGTTTCGTTAAACTGGATTTGTCTGTAAATGATGACCCACATACTTCACAAGAATATGGTTTCTCTCCTGTATGTATTCGCATATGGTTTGTCAGCCTTGAATTCTTTGAAAATGCTGATCCACACACTTCGCAAGAAAATGGTTTCTCTCCTGTGTGAATTCGCATATGGCTTTTTAAAGAGGAATTCTGTGAAAACGCTGATCCACACACTTCACAAGAATATGGTTTCTCTCCTGTATGAACTTGCATGTGTCTTGCTAACTTGTCCTTCTCAGGAAATGCTGATCCACATACTTCACAAGAATATGGTTTCTCTCCTGTGTGTATTCGAAAATGCTTGGTTAACCTGGATTTATTTGTAAATGCTGATCCACATACTTCACAAGAAAATGGTTTCTCTCCTGTGTGTATTTGCATGTGACTTTTCAATACTGATTTCCATGAAAATTTTGATCCACACACTTCACAGGAAAATGGTTTCTCTCCTGTGTGTATTCGCATGTGCTTTGTCAAACTAGAACTCTCTGAAAATGCTGATTCACACACTTGACATGAAAATGGCTTCTCTCCTGTATGCATTCGCATATGGTTTTTTAAAGAGGAATTATGTGAAAACACAGACCCACATACTTGGCAAGAAAATGGTTTCTCTCCTGTATGAACTCGCATATGTGATTTTAAATGGGAATTCAGTGAAAATTTTGATCCACACACTTCACAAGAAAATGGTTTCTCACCTGTGTGTATTCGCTCATGTTTTGTTAACTTTGATTTTTCTGTAAATCTTAGTCCACACATTTGGCAGGAAAATGGTTTCTCTCCAGTGTGCATCCGAATGTGAATTTTCAATCTGTAATTCTTTGAAAATTCTGATCCACAAATATGACAGGAAAACGGTTTCTTATCTGAATGTATTTGCTTTTTTACATCTAGATTCTTTGAAAATGTTGATTCACACACTTCATCAGAGTAAAGATGCTTTTCACTGTTTGATTTCATCTTTATTTAGAAATTACAGTTAGCTTGAAATGCTGAATTATGTTGCTATTTAAAGATTTAATCCGTCAAACTGTAGCTTCATACAATTGAAACTCCCCTTGCTGCTTTGAATTTTAAAATACTTATTCTCTTCTAAATTGATATCTGCAAATAAAGAAAAAGTTTTGTTAAAGAAGACAGGATTCTCATATTGATTGTTTGC
Source organism: Doryteuthis pealeii (assembly GCA_023376005.1). Lineage (NCBI taxonomy): Eukaryota > Metazoa > Mollusca > Cephalopoda > Myopsida > Loliginidae > Doryteuthis > Doryteuthis pealeii. The sequence continues at coordinate 87,537,523 of CM042151.1, forward strand.
ATTTATATAATTATCTAGTTATGTATATTGAACTCAACTCAAAAATGTTAGTTTATCAATCCTATTACAACCTACAGTCCTTTTCTAGTTCACATCTCCAATACATATACTCAAAAGTGACCATTCAACTTTAGTGTGCATTTTGAATATCTCTTGTCTTTACCACAAGTAGGTAGGTTTCCCAAGGCGAAAAAGATGACTTTTAATTTGTAAAAAAAAGGGTGGGAAAAAAAAGCGGCCAAATGAATGCCTATAGACTCCTGAATATCATACTTTTTTTCTTAAGCGTAAATGTTGTCTATTTTGAAGTTTTCCGTGGGTACCACCAATTTTCCCCATGAAATTTACCCCCCCCCCCGCCTATATTTAACATAATAAAACTTGCATAAAGGTTAATATTATCTTTAACTTTTTTATTCACTCGAAAGAAGAAGCATGAAACAAACTCCTAATGATTTTTTTTTTTATTTTTTCGGCTTACAAAAATTATAAACGAAAAACAATGTTTACATTTTTGCACCGTTAAATCAATTGAAATTTAACGTAGCCAAAAACTTCAAAATAGACAACATTTACGCTTAAGAAAAAAAAAAGTATGATATTCAGGAGTCTATAGGCATTTATTTGGCTGCTTTTTTTCCCACCATCAAAATTACAAATTAAATAAAAAAACTAAAGTCAGTTATCATTGTTTAATGACCTGAGAGAATCACTACATATGTAAATATTCTAACAATGCCAAGTATCTAAACTAGCAAATATATGCACCCTCCGGGTGCAAGTATTTAAATTTTAATGTAATAAAATATTGTATTAAATTAGAAAGGCTAATGAAACTAAATAAGAATACAGATAAAATGATTTGAAACAGAGGGAGTATAATAAAAGATTTGAAACAGAGGAGTATAATAAAAAAATGGAACAACTGAAAACTTACTCTTCCATCACTCTCGTCTTTCATTGATATTTTTTCTAATTTAAGTATCTAGTTATAAGAGGAAGTAAAGAATAAAATGACAGTTATTTTATCTTGTTAATGGATTTCATTTAAGATTCATTGAAGAGATTTTTGCTCATATTCATTAAAATAAACCAAACAGTTAGAAATCAATAATATTAAGCACATATTTATTAAATTCGATTTTTTTAATATTAATATGCAAATTAGCCTTCCCGTTCACATTGTAAAGCGCTATATTGTTGTATATATAAATATAATGGCATGTTGTTAGTATGTAGACATAGTTAACAGTATTAATAATGTAAGACAATTTTATTAATAATTGAGGTTTAGATATAAATAAAATCATGGAGAATGTGATGCCTATAACTAAGAGAATTGTGACTTGAGTAGGAATATAGTTTCGGTTACAGACAGAAAAACACACAATCTCCATTATAATAAGATATCCAGTTATTAAAGGGGAATGGCACTTATATTGGATAAGCTTTCTTCAACAAGCAATAACAAATATATTCCTTTTCAACTTCATTTAGAAGTTATAATCTAGTCAACATGTAGATGTATGTTGCTATATTATCCTCAAAATTGATATCTGAAAATCTCTGGAAAAATAAAATAAAAATGTACACAATACGAACTTTTAATATAAAATTCTTTTGAAAATAATCTAACAATTAAAAAAAAAAAAAAGATACATATTTTTTCTTATTTACGAAATTTTAAGTTTCAATGTTTAAGATGCCCTATTTCCAAAACTGTTTTATTAGCGAATTATCTTTTTTATATATGTTATGTCATTACATTGTCTTTCCAAAAAGGTAACATTTATTTATATACTATAAAAAAAATCAGATCTTTGTTGGGGGGGATCAATACGCGAAAAAAAAAACTAACAAAAAAAAATTATTAGCCTTTTCAATTTAGTAAAAATTTATTTACAATAAAGTTTGTCTTTTATTACTTCATAAACCAAAAGTTTTATTAGAATCTGATCGTTAGTTTATTTTATATGATTTTTAGAAGAATTTCCTGTGATCACCCTTTTATATAGTAGGCGAGAATTTGCACATAGCTATTTGAAGGCGTTAATATCAATTAAAATATAAAGAAGAGGCATTATCAATGAAGACAGGCTACTCATTGATTATGTGCATTTATATATAATTATTTAGTTATGTATAATATTTCTTGAATCAAACTCCAGAATTTCAGTCTTTCAATCTAGTTACAATCTACAGTCATCAACTAGTTCACAACTTTAGCACATGTACTCAAAATTGATTACTCACTTTAGTGTTTATCTTGAATACCTGTGGTATTTACCAAAGGTCAGTTATGATTACAGGTAGAGCATCAGCATAGGAATCGCAAGGTTCTGAGTTCAATACCAGTTCTCCCGAACAGCTTTGCCACGATTGATATCTGCAAATAGAGAAGACAAAATATTTATTAGTTGTATGCATTTATATAATTATTTAGTTATATATGTTAGGTTTTGAACTCAACTCAAAAATGTAAGCTTTTCAATCCCATTACAACATACAGTCCTTCTCTAGTTCACACCTCCAATATATGTACTCAAAACTGACAATTCACTTTAGGTGTGTATCTTGAATACTTGTTGTCACTGATTTGAACAATTGGTTGGTCAAATTAAGCACTAGCACCTATATGATTGTCCTGAATATTGGCAAACCCTCAACACTTTCTATCATATATATCCTAGAAGGCAGTGGCTGGGGGTCTTAGTGATTAGGGTATGACATTAAACTGCATCCAATGTTATGGTTCCAGTTCTGGATGTCTGGAGAGTACGCTTTCAGTGTCATTCTTCCCTGGTCCACTTTGACAAGGAATGGTAATACCTGTTAGGGTCTCAATGTATGGGTTAAAAAAGTTGTTGGTGTGGCCTAAAGTCAATATCAGCCAGACAGTGAGGAAGTATATCCCCTTTTCCCTAGTGCTAGACTAAGGAGACTTTTTTAGTTTCTGAGACAGAGTGCCACACCTACCATCAGCTCCTCACTTTACTGCACAGATTCCTGTGCTACTCATATGCTGAGTCGGCAAGGTCCAATATCAAACCAGGAGGTTCTCAGTGGGACACTCTACCGTAAGTTTCGCTTTCAAATATTTGAAAATAAATGAACAGACAATTTTTGCAGTTCTATTGTATCTGACAAAAACAAATTGTGTGATACTATTTCTGAACGACATCCTTTTATTTAAATAAACATAAAAAATATTTTGCAAATAAAAACTGTATTTTTATTTAAATAAACATAATTGCATTTCTCTTTGGATTAAGTAAAAACTATTTTAGTATAAAAACATCTTTTGTCTTTTTTTAAATTATCATATGTGATGAAAAATATTCATAAATTTCTGATTAAAAAGTATTTTTAAAAAATGATTTTGCAATTGAATTTTAATTTGATTACATGTATCAACCATCTATTTAATTTATTGTGATTTCAACATCTCCATAAACTTCTGATGAAAATCATTTGTTTACAAAAATTTGGAAGCGGAAGTTACCGGTGATGAATTAAAATAGGAAACTTTCATTAAGTTGATTTGGGGGTGATTATTGGTTACTTGATCCACTAACTCAAGGTTTAACCAACTAAACATACAATTACTAAAGGGGAATGTCTTTTATGTGGAAAAGATTGTTGATCAAGTTCAAGCAGAATTTCTTTTAATTAAACAAGAATTAGAGACCAGTCCTAATTTCTGTATGTACGTCTGTGTGTGTGTATATATATATATATATATATATATATATAAGAAAGGTGGGAACTGAATAATATAAATATCAGCAGGCATTCTATTAAGGCCATATTACGAAAAAATGAAAATTCTAGCAGATGTGAGGTGTGTTAAAAAAACACTGTTTGTAAAAAAATGATTTGGTTGGTTGGTTATTTTGTTTTACGGCATATCAACCTCAGTGGGTCATTTAATGCTGACAAAGTTTTAAAATGAATTCATTGTTAATAATCAGTTTTGTTTATAAACTTATGTTTTTCTATTTAGCTCATAGATGGGACCCTAACAGGTACTACCACTCCGAGTCAGAGTGGACCAGGGAGCAATGGTGATGAAGGGGTGTTCCACATTCCGAGACCTCAAGAACTGGAACCTCACGATCAGATAGAGTTTAACGTCATTCCAAGGACATGTAGACCCTCAGCTACCGCCTTCTAGCACCCATATGATAAAAAGGATTTGGGTTTGCCATACGGGTTGGGGCAATCATATAGTTGCAAGGGCAGGATGTGACCAGCCGAGTGATCGGATGGGGTCTCTCCGACAGCCCATCTAAACCAAGAAAGGGAGTATTGCAAGTCATGGACTGCTCAGCTACCTATGGCCAACAGGTGTCCCCATTGGGGGAATCTTACCCTTCTGCAGAGGTGCAGTCAGTGCATTCAAATGCCCCAGACAACAAGGCGGGAAAAAAAATGAATACCCAACAAGAATAAATAAAACAGAACACCATTGGCATAAAATAACCCAACAAGGGTTGAAATTCCATACCAACCAAAAATGTGTTTTTTTTTGGATATGTGAATAATTTTTCTATTATTTGAATTTTTAGGCTTCATGTTAATTAATATAAGGGAAATAATACTCTTTGTTTTTTATTTGGAAAACTGTTGTTGTTGTTGAGGCGCTGGCTGCTGGTGTAAATAAGCTCTAATTTTAATTTTTTTTTGTTTATTTATTTTGTGTATTATATTGCAAAAAAAAACAACACATATCATGTCCTTTTTTTTCCCCTTAAAAAATCAAAAACAAAAAACATCAAATATACTATATGCAGAAAAATTACTCAAATGTTTATATTTTATGTCCTTGTAATATTTCTTCCTAAAATATATTTTGCGGACTTCTTAAAAGCGCGCGATTTGTTAAAAAATACTTTAAAACATCAATAAAAAATGGAAAACTTTATTATTATATACACAATGTTTTGGCTGATGTGCCCTCCGGCCTTCTTCATGAATCAGACAAAATACTTTTTTGCATCAATTCAAAGAAAAGTATTGTTTTTAAAACTACAAGAAAAAAAAAAAAACGCTACAAAAATTTTTTTTTGAACTTTAAGAAAATAACTTTTATATTTTCAGGTGATGATTTTTAAAATTTTATTTCTTTATGTGGTCTTCAGGATTTAATCTATCTGGGAATGTAAAAATTAGGGACAGAATCTATTTTTATTTAAATGATCAAATTTCAACCTTCCCAACCACAATCTGAATAGATAAAAAAAAACATCTTTTCAAGTGTTTTGATAAAATGAGCTATTCATTATTGGTGAAAATTTAATTAAAATCGGACAATTTCCTGATTTTTGTTAATTATTTAAAAATTAATTTTTTTTAAATTATTATCTCCCTTTGCAATCTTTGATCATACCACCAGTAAAAAAGCAAAATGATATTACATATGTAATACATTTTAAACATTATGTCCTTTTTTTCCCCTCAAAAACAAAAACATTAAATATACTATATGCAGAAAAATTACTCAAATGTTTATATTTTAATGTCCTTGTAATATTTCTTCCTAAAATATATTTTGTGGACTTCTTAAAAAGCGCGTGATTTGTTAAAAAATACTTTAAAACGTCAATAAAAAATGGAAAATTAACTTTCTAATGTTTTCTTTTACGTTTAATATAAAGAACAATTCCAAGTTTATATGTTATTAAAAAGAAAAAACAAATTTCTCTTACATAAAACCTAAATTTTTGCATTTTAAATTAAATTCCCGTAAATTCTTAATCTTTGTTGACATAGTTATTGCATCTTGACATGAATGACTAATTTTTTATGGAGGATTATATGTGAAATATTATTATTATTATTTTATTCATAATTAATAAATTTTATGTGGCTATTATCAATAAAATTCCTATTCATAGCTAGAACTTGGAAGAATTATAACACTCTTCGATTAGCAACATTATTCTATTTAAAAAAAACAAAAAAAACGAAGAATATTATTTTCCTTATATCCCTCCATTAATAAGAATGACAACAATTTTTAATTCAAACATTATTTTCAATATTTTTAAAAATAAATGCCATAAAATATGTCATTATTTTTAGCTAGATATTTTTTTATACAATATTTTCTTTGATTAGATAAATACAAGACACTAAACAAAAGTATTTATTTTACATTTTATAAATTTCTAAAAATCCCTAAAAAAAAAATTTAAAAAAAGTAGATAACAGCAACTTTTAATATAAAATTCTTTAGAAAATAATTTAACAATTTAGAAAAAAAAAAAAGATACATATTTTTTTCTTATTTACAAGATTTAAGTTTGGTTTTCAACGATTTTTTGTGGTAGTTTCAGAATAACTCCGGAATATATATATATATATTTTTGTGTAACTGAAGCAGAGACAATAAATATTTTTACTATTAAAATTTCAGTGAAATTGTCTTTAAATTGTCTTTCCAAAAATGTAAAATTTATTTATGTACAAAAAAAATTTTGTACGGGGGATCAATGCGCGAAACAAAAACTAACGAAAAAATTATTAGCTTTTTCAATTTAGTAAACATTTATTCACAATAAAAGTTTGTATACCGAAAGTTTTATCAAAATCGGATAGTTTATTTTTAGAAGAATTTCATGTGATCACCCTTTTTTAGAGTCAGCGAGAAAATGCACATACCGAATTTATTGGTAAGGAATAAAGGAATAAATTAGGGACTGGCAAAAAATAATCGGCTGCTACGAGTTTTAAAAGCGAATTAAGAATAATTAAATCTTTTATTTAAGGTTAAACTTTGTCTAAATCGATAAGTAGTAGCATAATAACCATCATTAAAAAAAGAACAATATCATTACATATGCAGTTTATTTTTAATACATTTAAAACTATTTGTTTTGGTCAATTTCGACGCGATTCGCCATTTTTGCTGTTTTTCAATGGTTTTAGGGGCTTGTTTACAATTTTAACGTAACATTTGGGATGGAAAAAATTTTTTAACAAAAATCAGGTAATTATCCGATTTTAATGAAATTTTCAGTATTGATGAATTTTATAATGCATCAGTTATTTTATTTCAAAACTTTAATTTAGTATTTTTGCTATGAAAAATTAATATATAAAATTCATTTAAAATAAAAAATTTCGGATTTTACTTAATGCAAACCTTATTTTTTAGAAAAAAGTATACGTTTTGAAGTAAAACTCGATTGAAAATGTACCCCTCCCCTTTTTAAGCAGAAAAAAACATCGATGTATAATTTTTTCTTTTATAAAATAATAGCCGATTAAATAATTATCAAAATGAGTAAAAAAGAAATCTCCAAAAAATTAATTATTTATTATTTTTTTACATTTTATTTTTCGATTTTCGGTACTTATTTTCTCATAGAAGCGCAATCGTAAAAAGTTTTTTTGTTTCTATTCATAAGTTCGGTCTTTTATCTCTTTATTTATACTGTAATTAGTACAATATATCACCAACTTGCAAAACATTTTACGCCCCCAACATAAGGGGGGTCAAAATTAAGCGACCTGATAAATGTGAGAAAGTTTTGAAATAAAATAAATAATGCATTATAAAGATCATTCATTGATAAATAAACACTGAAAATGTCATTAAAATCCGATAATTCCCTGATTTTTGGTAAATTATTTTCTGTAGGGGGGCTAAAGTCGTTTTGTCAAAAACGCATTTTAGGCTCAGTTTGCTAGTCCCTAGAATAAATAAAAGTGAACGTTTTACTTACTTCTTTTTCTTTTCTTATGTCTGGTTTCTTTTCCTTGTGACGATGCAATATTAAAGAAAAGGGAGAAAGTCTAAAATCTTGGTTATTGTGGCCAATAACAAACTGAAGAGAATACCTTTTTTTAACCGATTAAGGTTTTATTCAACTCGAAGAGCACACGTGCGTGTACAAAGATGGCGATATTTGACTGAATGAAGCAAGGGTGGTGATACTCTAGACATGGTTAGATAACTCTAAAATTGTCTCATTTTTTCACGTTGAACGAGATTTAAACATAAGTCATCTACGATTAATACAAAATCTTTGCTAAAGAAAGAGCGAAAGGGAAGGGAGATAATCAGATATTGACTTAGTTAATTGCAGGGAAATAATAGAAAATAATACGAAGAAACAAAATATTTCCAGTTTTTATGGTGATTGAGCAAACAAGATTTGCTCAATTTAAAATTTATAATAAATATTTATTTTTCTATTACTTATCTTCGAGAAATGATATTTGTAAAACAGGAAATTTAAAAAGATTAAAGATTAATTTAAATGTCATTAACAAATTTAAGATTTACTTTGAAGTCATCCCCCCAAAAAGGCTGGGTTTATTTTGCTTTTTTTATCTTAAATAATCGATTTAATTAATTTTAATTCGTTTTTAATATAAAAAAAACGAGTCAATATTTTGGCCGTGCCTATAATTTATGTAGTTAAAAACATGTCTCTCTCTATTTGTAAAGAATCAAAAATTAAATCAAAATGAACGTTTTACTTACTTCTTTTTCTTTTCTTCGGTTTTGTTTCTTTTCCTTATGACAATGTAATATTAGAGAAAATGAAGGATGTGTAAAAATCTTAATTGAATGTGATTTAAACAGTCATCTACGATCGATAGAAAATGTTTACTAAAAAGCGAAAGTAAAGGGAGATAATCAGATATTGACTTAGTTTATTGCAGGGAAATAATAGAAAATAATGAAGAAACAAAATATTTTCAGTTTTTATGATGATTGAGCAAACAAGAATTGCTCAATTTAAAATTTAAAATAAATATTTAATTTTTTATTACTTATCTTCCAGAAATGATATTTATAAAACATGGAATTTAAAAAGTCTAATGACTAATTCATAAAAATTTTAAAAAAAAACAATTTTTTTAATTTTAAAACAATTACCAAAAATCAGGGAATTGTTAAATTTTAATGAAATTTTCCCTACTTTATTCATTGATGACTTAATTTTATAATGAATAGCTCTTTTATTTAAAAAAATATTAAAAAAACAAAAAACAAACTTGAAAAAAGTTTTTTTTATCAATGTATGACTTTTGGGGTCATTTGAAGAAAAAAGTTCCGGTCCCTAATTTTTACATTTGTAGAAAGATCAAATCTTGAAGTACATATAGAAAAAAAAAAATTGAAAATATAAAAATAAAAATTCAATACCCAAAATAAAGTTATTTGAAAATTTAAAAGTTATTTTCTTAAAATAAAAAATAAATTATATGGCATTTTTTTTTTTATAGTTTTAAAAGCTTTTTTTTATAGTTTTAAATAACTTTATTGAAGGAAAAAAAAAGTATTTTCTTTGATATAATAGGCCTATTTTTATTCGCTTTAAAATTTCATAGTGAATTTCAAACGTCTGGAAGCAGCCATACTGAAGTCAATATTATCACCAGAGTAAAGCTCTAAAGATGTAAGTTTAAAAATGCCCAGTTTTGTGCAAAATATTTTTCGAGATTTTTAGATATTAAAAAATTATTACTTGTGATCTTTTTCTTTTATGGAAGACTAAAGGTACATAATTTATTCCCTCTTTTTTTTTTTCTCAAAATATGCAGATTTTTACTCTGGGTCCTGAAAAACTATTCAGAGTGCATATCTTTGTTGTGGTATTATTTTTTCTTGAGAGCTTTGGCCACGCCGAGTAACTTTTTTTCTTTTTTTTCAGAAATTCTCCCACATCTAGGCTTCTATAACTTTGCTTAATCATAAATTCATATTCATTGATAAATTTTGAATAAAGGGTGATAACTCAACATTTAGTTATTCTCCTTAAAGCCCATCTTTATGGATTAATTAACAAATTTAAGATTTTTCAGTCATCTAAGAAAAGTTTGGGTTTGTCATGAATAAGGCATTACTATGCATCTTCTACTCTTATGAATTTGATACTCACTGTGTGTCCCAATATTACGGCGTTTTAGAAAAGTAAATACCTTTTTAAGCCTTTCTTTAAGCAATTATTATCTTAGAGGTTAGCAAGTTTATTTCAGAATCCATTGCAACTTTCAAGAGTTTGATCGTCATTGTGTGTCCTTGTAGCAATTATTTGTAAACATCTTAACTCATTATGACACAAGTTTTCAAATGTGGAGACATGCATCTCTTGAAATGAAATTTACATAATACAGTGGGAACGTGACTTACAAGAACCCAAATTTATGAATTTTCTGAGTTATGAGCTGTCACTCATTTGATTTTTTGCTTTATGTTGTGAGTTAAAATTTGAGGTACAAGCAAATTTCAGATATGCTTATGTTAATAAGTCTACTAAAAACATTTAAGTTTCCAAATTTGACACTCCAAAGAAAAATATAATTCATAAAAAAATAAACATTAAAACATATTAGAGCACATAATATTTTTCATAGAATACAGTGCTAATTTTCTTGCTCCCCTTTCATCATTAAGGAACTGACGGGAACCCGGATATGGGAATTCAGCCATGTTACTCAAAGGCAAAATAAGTACTCCAAATAATCTCAAAAATGCATTTACACATATATTTGGGGTTTTTAAAACCCAAGAACTATTTCTTATAAGGGAACCATTTTTACCAGGGGGAATGACCAGGTCACAGGGTACTTTATTTAGGGTAAGAGGAGGAAGTAGAAAGGGGAGCATAAACCAGACTTGGTGACCATGACAGGACGAAAAATATACAATTACTACTAATCTGCCTAACAGAGTGGCAGCCACACTTGCTGCCTGATTGATACCATGACATACATGACATACACAGTTGAACTCTATCCAAAACCATCTGATTGTATTCCCTGCCAGTGAGGATAAATAAAACAAGTATTGTTATTGTTAACCATATTTCACTGTTTTTAATTATCATTTTGTATATCCTACATTTCAGGGTATAACAGATTACCTTCATAGCAGTAACAAAAAAATTAAAAATCATATAACCCATCGGTCGCTCCCGAGCTAAAGGGCTCACAGAATCTCCGAAATTGGCCGTCAAGATCGGATTTTCTGCATCAACCACGGATTGCAGGGTATCTATGTTTGCTGGAAATCTAGCCGAATGCCCCACGTTGTGCTAAAATCTCAAACGACTAGAAATCTGCTATAGAACTGATTTCCGAAGTTAATGGCGACCTATTGATCACATACAAAAAAGAATAACGAATCTTTTCTTTTTTAAAAAAATCAACAACATTTATATTCGAAAATATAAGAATACAAATAATTACTTCTCAAGGTTTGTGGGAGTGATGTGCCCGTAATTAAATACTTCTGGTCTTCTGCAAAGTATTGTGCAAAACAGTTCGTAAGTTGACTAAGTTTTCAAAATGGTCTTAGCTGAAGTCAGTTACTCTCGGCTCTCAGTATTGCGTTAATCTTGTCAGCTAGCCCGGTCAGCGCATGTGATCCTCAAACAATCAACGTCCTCTTTCAAGCGCAGCGTGGCTTAATCTGCCCTCAAGCCAAAAACGCCTGAGTTAAGTAACACTCCGATCGGAACAATTTTATTTCCGGCCGGCATGAAGACATTGGGAATTTTTCTGCTCCATCCACCCAAGAAGGGTAACCGCCTTCCTCTTGTTCAACGAGCCAATCAAATTTACTTCCGCTCACCAATCTGGGTACCATCTCTTCCGGCCACTTGAATGTTTTTTTTAAATACATTCGACCCTTTTTTTTTTTTAATGTCGATTTCCAACAAGAGTTATCTTCATTCTCAAGCAGTAGGGAAACATAAAAACAATAGATTCTCTTTAATCCTGGTTTATTCATATTCCGGTAATCTATAAAACAAGATTTATCTTTTCCCCGCGACTTAAGTCTGGATACATCAAAGACTCGTCTCAGAACGGCTTCCCTCACTTCTGGGAGTTCCGACCTACTTGAGATTTTACTACCGGCCACTATCGCCCCGACCCCCCGGTCGAGGTCATTTTCGGATCGCCCATCTGTTTTGAATCTACGACCGAAGTCGGCCAGCGAGTTATATTTCCGTTTATTAATTCTTTCTTTCTTCTAATTTCAAAACCTAGATCAGGTCACATCTCGATCGCGGCCTTGTAATTCTGACCCAAACGATCGGAAGATTTTAACTTCCGATTTTTTTCTTTCTTTCTTTTTCTGTCTTCCAAACCTGAATCAGGTCACAATCAAACAGCATGTCAAGTGAGAATATTTACACTGGGCAGCAGAATATACAAATCAATAAAAACTAAATGCTTATCACATTTAAGTCAGGATACAAATGAGTTGCATAAAGTTCTATACTGAATTAGAAAAGGCAATAAAACAACATGTCAAGTGAGAATATTTACACTGGACAACAGAATATACAAATCAATAAAAACTAAATGCTTATCCCATTTAAGTCAGGATACAAATGAGTTGCATAAAGTTCTATACTGAATTAGAAAAGGCAATAAAACAACATGTCAAGTGAGAATATTTACACTGGACAACAGAATATACAAATCAATAAAAACTAAATGCTTATCCCATTTAAGTCAGGATACAAATGAGTTGCATAAAGTTCTATACTGAGTTAGAAAAGGCAATAAAACAGCATGTCAAGTGAGAATATTTACACTGGACAACAGAATATACAAATCAATAAAAACTAAATGCTTATCCCATTTAAGTCAGGATACAAATGAGTTGCATAAAGTTCTATACTGAGTTAGAAAAGGCAATAAAACAACATGTCAAGTGAGAATATTTACACTGGACAACAGAATATACAAATCAATAAAAACTAAATGCTTCTTATTTAAATCAGGATATAAATTAGTTGCATGAATTTCTATACTTAGAAAAGGCAATAAAATAGAATGTTGAATTAATAGCAAGTTTAGTGAGAATATTTACAATTGCCAGCAGAATATACAAATTGTTACAAAAAAAAAAAAAAAAAAAAGTAATAAAACTCAAATACATTTAATTTTTTTTTCCAGATAATTTTTATTAAATATAGAATATTGTACCAAATAGCAGGAGTGTTCTGCAGAGTATGCAAACCATTCAAAATCAGAATTCACTAAATCGAACAAGTCTGATAACTTAAATCGTAGAGTATGGTTGCTCATTATATCTTTTAGGTGTGTGTGTGTTTGTGTATCAAAAAGCAGGTATTATAAGCAATCTGACTCCTATATTTATCAAAATTATTTGATTCTATATTAAATGACTAGAAAAAGGGGTTGATATGCTATGAAATAAAATATCCGACTATCCCCCTTTCCTGATCCCAGCTATGATAAGAACTTGGACAATTCTATTATTTTGATTATTTTTGTCTAAATTTTGGAGATGAGATGATGTTATCATTTATATACCTTAGACTAGTGTCCTCATCAGTGTTCACAATATTTCAACCATATACTCGCACCTTCTTCAGGAATCTTTTGTTAGAGTCAGTAATCTTCAAGGAATTTTGAACTATATCATTTATTCAATTCACTGGTGTATTATATTTAGCATAACACATTCTACATATATCATTTTTTATGTTTAGAATAACATGTCTTATATACATGAATTTTATGTTCAGGATAACATGTTTTATATACATCATCTCATTTACGCAATTGATGATAACAGGGAGTCATTCTGGTTGAAGTTTTATATTAGTTTCTCTTCAGAATACTGTGAAAATACAGAATGACACACATGACAAGAACTTCTTTAAACATGCTGATCCACAAAGTTAACAAGTATATTCTTTCTCTTCTGCATGGGCTTGCATGTGCTTTTTCAATGCTGGATTCCTTGAAAATTCTGATCCACACACTTGACAAGAAAATGGCTTCTCTCCAGTGTGTATACGCATGTGCTTTTTCAGATTGGAACTCAGTGAAAATGCTGATCCACACACTTGACAAGAAAATGGTTTTTCACCTGTGTGCATTCGCATGTGGTTAGTTAACTTGGAATTATCTGTAAATGATGACCCACATACTTCACAAGAATATGGTTTCTCTCCTGTGTGTATACGCACATGCTTGGTTAAACTGGATTTCTCTGAAAACGCTGATCCACACACTTCACAGGAAAATGGTTTCTCACCTGTGTGTATTCGCACATGTTTTATTAAACTAGAATTTTCTGTAAATCCAGTTCCACACATTTGACAAGAAAACGGTTTCTCTCCTGTATGTATACGCATGTGCTTTGTTAACCTAGAACTCTCTGAAAATGCTGATCCACATACTCGACAAGAAAATGGTCTCTCTCCCGTATGTATTCGCATGTGGCTTTTTAAAGAGGAATTCTGTGAAAATGCGGATCCACATACTTGGCAAGAAAATGGTTTCTCCCCTGTATGAACTCGCATGTGTGTTTTTAAATCAGAATTCTGGGAAAAATCTGATTTGCACACTTGACAAGAAAATGGTTTCTCTCCTGTGTGTATCTTCATATGAATTTTCAATCTGTAATTCTCTGAAAAGGCTGATCCACAAACTTCACAAGAAAATGGTTTCTCTCCTGTGTGTATCTGCATATGAATTTTTAATTTATAATTCTGTGAAAATGCGGCTCCACAAACTTCACAAGAATACGGTTTCTCTCCTGTGTGTATCCGCATATGAATTTTTAGTCTGTAATTCTTTGAAAATGCCGATCCACACACTTGACATGAAAAAGGTTTATCACCTGAGCGCATTTGGATATCCTTTTTTAAATCCAAATTCTTAGAAAATGCTGATCCACACATTTCATAAGAGTAAGGTTGCTTTTCATTGTTTGTTTTCATCTTTGTTTAGAAATTATAATTTACTGAAGATGCTGCTGTATCTCACTATATATGTTCTCCACTAAGATGATATCTGCAAATAAATAAGATGCATTATTAAAGAAGAGAGGATACACATTGGTTAAATGTTAAGAGAAAAATGTTAAGGGAACATTACAAATTCTAAATAGATTCCTAAGACCAAATATCTTATTATAATGGAGATTGTGTGTTCTTCTGTCTGTAACCGAAACTATATTACTACTCAAGTCAATATTCGATTAAGTATATATGTCACATTCTCCATGATTTTATTTTTATGTAAACCTCAATTATTAATAAAATTGTTTTCCATTATTAATACTGTTGACCTTATCTATGTACTAATAACATGCAAATGTATTTATATATACAACAAAATAGCGGTTTACAGGGTGAACAGGAAGGCTAATTTGCATATTGATATTAAAAGTTTGATTTTAATAAATATATGCTTAGTATTATTGATTTCTAATTATCTTGTTTTATCTTAATGAATATGACCAAAAATCTCTTCAATAAATCTTAAAAGAAATCTGTTAACAAGAAAGAATAACTTTGATTTTATTCTTTAGTTTCTAAATTAACTAAATAGTTAAATTAGGAAAATTTAGCAATGAAAGACAAGAGTGATGGAAAATGATGGATAAGGTAGTTTCAAAGTTGTGCTATTTTTTGATTATACCCCCCACTATTTCAAATCATTTTATCTTCATTCTTATTTAGTTTCATTAGTCTTCCTAATTTAATATATTTCATTACAGTAAAACATAAATACTTGCGCCCGGAGGGTGCATATTCTTGCTAGTATTCCTAAATGAGATTTTTTTTAGTCACAAATTTTGAACCAGAAAAATTGTTTTCCCAATAAATTCAAAATAATATAGTTAATTCCAAGGGGTATAAAATAAATAGATCTTACAGTTACTACCATAGACAGTCTGTAACACTATTGAGACCTATTCTGTGTTTTACAGCCTAAGTTTTTATTGTTAGTTTAAACCCATTATATCATTGAATAGAGTGCATTGAAATCTTTCTTTCACACATTAGATATATTTTTCTTTCCCCACACCCATCAATGTTATATCTATCTCCCAAAGACATCAAAGTATTGAATTCAAAAAGAACCGGCTTCAATGGTGTTATGGACTGTGAATAATGGTAAAATTTATTCCAAGTGTAAAAGAAAAACTTAAATTTCTTAAGTGAACTAGCAAACAAGCAAAATCTCACACTTGAAATAAACTGAATGAATCCGGAGAAAAAAATTTGGAGACGTTAAGGCAATCTGACACTGTCTTCAACTTTGTTCTAGCAACTCTTGCAATGACAAGCCATATTGGTTATTGAACAATGTCTGTGTTGCTTAACCAAGATGAAAGAACTCAGTCTGCCCTACTATTTACCCCCAGATTGATTCATGTCATTCCCAGGGGTACTATTATAAAGGGAAATGCAAAAAAAACTCATCCATGATTTAAACTCAGGTTGCCAACTACATTGCCTACAACAGCAACCATTACACTAAGAGTGCTTCCCTTTTTTAAATCAGGATTTTGTTACTTCTAATGGAACATTGTACAATCAATAATTAAATCATTTGGTATTATTTATTATTAGCAAACCTCACAGCATCAAATCTCAATTATGAAAATAAAATTGTATTTTAACTTTACCTTCTTAATGCTTAACCTAAAACTCCCCTTAATATTGAATTCTATGATATGAAGTCATAAATTTAGTATTCTTTCGATTATAAGCATATTACAAGAAATAAATCATTTGTTTAAATCCTTAGCTCAATACTACTCTATACAGAGGTAATTATACCAACAAAGATGATACTTATAGGCTTCCATACATGCTCAATTACTTCACAAAAATCCAAGAAAAATATTATCAAAATACTTAATTACAATTGAAATCTTTTTCATCTATATATCAAAACTCTTGTTCTTTAATCTTCCAGCCATTATCATCTTGCAATAACCTCTGGTTAAAAATGAGACTGTCCAAATCATCGAAGATGAAATGAAAAAATGTAAATTATAATTCTTTGTTGTTACTTATGTGCCAAATTCTTATTTCTTATAAGTTCCCATCTACAAATCTCACCATTAAATAACATGTAAGGATTTAATACACAGTTAAAGAAATATGACAAACCAAATGATCAATAGAGAAACATAATACAAACTAAAAAGGATTCCTAAAAAGAAATTTACAAGATTTTATCAAATGTACACCATCACAAGGGCCAGTTTAGCTCAGTTGGTAGAGCATCCACCTAGAAACCACAAGGTTCCTGGTTCGATACCAGCCTTTGCCAGTAGCACAGGGATCTGTGCGGTAAAGTAAGGAGCTGATGGTAGGTGATTATAAATCAATACTGAAAGTGTCATTAAAATCGGATAATTACCTGATTTTTGGTAATTTTTTTTTTTTTTTTTTTTTGCAATTGCTAATGTTACCTTAAATTTGTAAACAAGCCATTTTAAACCAGCATCTCAGTCCGAAAGCGATAGAAATTGACCGAAAAAATCGTTTTAAATCCATTAAATATGAATTGTATATGTAATGATATTTTTCTTTTTTTAATGATGGTCATTATGACCATCATTAAAAAAAGAAAAATAGCATTACATATGCAATTCATTTTTAATGGATTTAAAAATCCATGTTACTATTTATCGTTTTAGACAAAAGTTTGACCTTAAATAATAGATTTAAGGTCAAACTTTAAAACTAAACATTCTCACAAAATATTTTTTTAGAATATACACATAGAAGTGAATATCAAAATAAATAAAGAAAATATATTTAGTATTGTAAAATAACGGGTGCAAGAAAAATAAAACATTTATTGCAAAAACCGTTTATGCCATCTTGAATAAAACGGAAATAGATATTTCCGAACTTTGTTTATCAAAAATCTCATAAAAAAAAGATCGTACAGGGTTGTTACAAAGAAAAATAGTTAATTCAAAGATCAAATTATCCGATTGGGAAAAATTACATCGTTATCTTAAGAAATAAACAAACTTGCCCGTATTACATGCGAAAGGGTAATTTTCAGACCGTAATATAGACAGAAAAGTTACTAATTATTTCCCTTTTACGATTAACCCGTAAAAGTATGGAATGAAAATTTGAATATTTTTTCTAAGAGAAAAACTGATAAAATAATCTATTATACTTACTTTTTATTTTAATTATTGAAAAAAGTTAAATAAAATATTTTTTTTCACGCTAACACTGTCAGCCTAACAGGAACAAACTTTGGTTACTTAGAAGCGTCTCGTCTCTTTGTAAAACAAGTGTCAGCAATGCTCTTCCGTACATTCTAAGAATCACACATTACTATTCAACAACAAAAATTACAAATTCTTTTAAAAATATTAATCGAGCTCGTATCGGACCAATGTTTAGTGCACCTGAATTATAAAATTCATATTATTAAATATCCGTGAAAAATTCGATTTTTTGACGCAGGAAAAAAAAAAATTTAATTTATTTCATGCAGAAAATAAAAATATTTAATCACACAAAAGATTGAAAATCTCTTAAAAATTAATTTCTTAAAATCTTTTTTTTTTTTTGTTGACAGTTTAATAGAATATTGTACATACCAATTATAAAAGCAAAAAAAAGTTTTCAAATATTAATATTATGACATTTTTTTGCACTTTTCATTTCCGATTTCATTAATTTTTCCTCAAAAAACTAGACGTCTTACATTCATACAATTTCATTGATATAGTTATTCAGACTCTTATCTTTATAGAAAAAAAAGAAAAAAAAATTTTCTGACGCGTCATTTTTTTTTATCTCATAAAATAAAATAGGGGGGGGGAATAGACCTCGTAAAAAATATTTCCCCTAATATATTTTAGAAAAAAAACTATTTCAGATGTATTTACATCCAATGGTAAACATTTATGGAAATTTTCGGGAAAATCAGATTATTAATTGATTTTTCATAGAATTTTTAAAAAATCCTCTTATCGTAACTTGTTTTTAGTTACGTTAAATTTCAGTTGATTTAACAGTGCAAAAATGAAAACATTGTTTTTCAATCATAATTTTCATTATTTTCGTAAGCTGACAAAAAATTTAAAAAAATCATCAGGAGTTTGTTTAATGTTTTTTCTTTCGAATGGAAAAAATCTTTCAAGAAAATATTATTTTTTCTGCAAGTTTCATTGTGTTAAATGTAGGGGGGGGGGTAAATTGCACAGGGTCAAATTGGTGGTACCTAAAAAACACGGACATAAAATGAGGGTTTTATTTTATGGTAGGAATTTACGAGGAAATTGTTCGTCTTTACCTTTTTAAGTTTAAGAAGAATTTAATAAGCCACAGATAAATTTCAGTAGCACAAAAATAAATTTACATAAATTAAAAAATAAAGCATTTCATAAAATTGTAGGATTTTCGAAAACGATCAAATCAGTTACCAAAAATAATTTACATAATTCCAAACAATCTTTACATTCAACAGAGGATTAAAATAATCGCGTGAATCATCTTAAATTATTCTTCGTTGTAAAAAAAGAGTTTCAAGTAGTTAAAAATGTCTGTTTTTATTTGTAAGGAATAAAGGAAGAAATTAAAATAAATGTTTTACTTACTTATTTTTATTTTCTTTCGTCTGGTTTCTTTACCTTAAGTCAATGTAACATTAGAGAAAATGAAGAAAGTGTAAGATCTTAAATAAATCAATAATTTCAGGCTGAATTAAATTTAAAAACAACAGTCGTTTACGATCGTAAGAAAATGTTTTCTAAAGAGTGAAAATCAAGGGAGCTAACCCTTACTTACATACGACAAGGAAAATAGAAAATACGGAGAATGGGTAGACTGTAAATTCAGGGGCGTACATTTTTATCGTAACCTTTTGTTTTTTGTTGTTTTTTTTTTAAAAAGGGAATTGAGATTATAAACTCATGAAGTCCTATACTGAAATGAATTGAAAATTAATATTCGCAGGTAATTTTGGCGAGTATTTAACTATATTTCTATTTCAGGATTAAAAATAAATTAAAAAAAATTTAAACTTTAAACTTTTGCAGTTCTGAGGTAAAAAATAGTGTGTAACTAAATCACTACGCAACAACTTTAAATCTATACAACAGCGATAAATGCTGTCCTTTTGTTTTAAAAAATAACTTAGAAATTAATTAAAGTATTAAGTCATGCTTTCCTTAGAGTTTCATTTTTATTAAAAGTAAGTGGAGATTAAAATAAAACAAAAATAAGAATTGAATAAAAATAAAATTAAAAAAACAATAAACTCCCATGGGGCCTTGACTGGAAGAACCCCTCTGCGCATGTCTGACGAAAAGGACTGACTCCCTACCCCAAAAAGGATTTTTCGGCCATTTTGAATTTAGGACACAACCGAGTGTAGTCGTTTCTTGGCCAGGGACATGTCCCCTAGCTACAGCAAACTATGCCCTGTTCAATAAAGCCTAACTCGTAAAACTATCTCTTACCTTTGTCTTTTTCCTTTCTCCTTTTTCATTCCTTAAATTTCATTTCAGCTTACCAGCCTACAAGAAGAAAGAAACAGCTATATTTGAGATAAGATACAAAGACAAACAAACCAAAATCTCAACCCCATAAGTATTAATCCCAGTTGAGAAATTAAATATATATATATATATATATATATATATATATATACATTGGACACTTCATTTCATATTCCACTAACATCTGTCCAGTAAATTATGGTAAAAATTTACATCCTTAAATTTACAGTTTACTGGAGAAAGATATGAAATATTTCATTTTTGATGATAATTCAGTCAAATCTATTTTGCTTCTTTTTTTTCTTTTTTTCAATAATATTTCCCTTATGTAATGAATGACCCTCACATTTCAACCAATCAGAAGTCTCTGTTTATACAGAACATGTGGGGTTCTCTGCAAGCCTCTTGATTTTCTATAATACTGAGCGGATTAAAGAAGGAACAGAGACAAAACAAAGTGAGATTTAGACTAATTATATCCCCAGGGGTAATACTTTTTTGGTAATGCCAAATGTAAATAAAATTCAAGGGAAAAAAGAAGAGACATAGACAAAAGGTAGTTTTAGGATTTAGGCTTTATTCATGGGTCATAGCCACCACATAGAGGGGAAAGTTCTGCCCATCCAGAAATAGAGCCTGATCCCAGTTAAGGCATAAGTTAGATTGGGGGTCTTAAGTGGGTCCTTGGGGGGTCGTAAGTGGGCCCTTTTTCCTGCACATGCTCAGAAGGATCTTCAGGTGTGAGGGCTCAATGGAGTTTGTTATTTTTTATTTTAATTCTATTTTTATCCCCATGCACTCAAGAAGTCTTTAAATGAATTGTGTTGAAAAATCTAAGAAAAAAAGTCTTCTAATAGTGAAATCATGTGTGCTAGCCTGTCTTTAATATATCCTCCATTATCAAACCTATTCAAATAACTATCCATCCTGTCACCTGAGGCTGTAGAATACACTGACTGCATCTCTGAAGAGGAGTAAGACCCCTCACCCCCACCCATGGAGCTACCTGTTGGCTGTGGGCAGCAACCCATGATGCTTAAGAACAGAATCCTGGTGGCTGAGCAGTCCATGACATGCAACACTCCACTTTGGCGCTTACTTAGGTTCGGCTGGTCTCATCAAGCCTTAGCACCTATATGATTGTCCCAACCCTACTGCCCTTATGGCAACCTCCTAACCCTTTTATCATATATGTGCTAAAAGGCAGTGGCTGAGGGTCTTAGTGTCCTGGATATGATGTTAAACATCATCTAGTGGTGAAGTTCCAATTTTGGAACTGGGGATTGTGGAATACCCCTTTATCCTAATTACTCCTAGATTTACCCTAACCCGGAGGGGTAGTACCTGTTAGGGTCCCATCTAAGGATTAGATAGATTTACAAAATGAGTCTGAAAAAAAAATTGAATTCCCAACAAGAATGAATAAATACCTTCAGCATAAAATAACCCAACAAGGGTTGACATGCCATAAAATCCAACCAACTAAAGTAGTATAGTACATATAATTTGAATTCTACTGTGCATAGAGATGAATATGTATCATAAAATGTCGATACTGATATGATGTTTATGTAGTTAAGTGGGGGTTACTTGTTTATTCTTTAACCCTAATATGCTGGACCTTCCTTCTTGTTGGGCTGAAAAGGAATTAAGTAAGGCAAAAAGTCAAGGGTTACTTTCAAAGTACAATTTTTATTTCCTGGTTCACACTATTTCTTGGAGAGGAATTTTCTTACCGAGCTAGTAACAGTGTCTGTCCTCAGCAATAGTCTTCATCAAACAGCCGATGTTTCTTTTTGGTGCCAGGAACCCGAAGGTTATTTCTGCACATGCCTAGATAGTTTTTTTCTGTCTGAAGTCTCCTGTGACATTATTATTCATTTTGTTTTTATTCATTTTGTGTTTTTTTTCTAAATTTTATTTATATTTATTTTTTTCGTTTTATTTTAATTGGCTTTATTTATAGAAAGAAGGAAATGAAAACATGGCGACTAGACTAAGAACAGCATCTCTCTGATGCCTCTACTCTCTCTCTCAAACATAAGAACTGTTGTGTATATACCCAACGAGGTTATATGGCATTATAACACAAGCACAGGATAATTAATTTGAAATCTACCTTACCCTATAAATGAACATTCATCAAATGGAGGTACTAATGCACCAGAATGCCAAAACGGACATATTTCTGGGTATAGGGAATTATGTGGGCAAGATTCTATAAACTAACTTCCATTATTAAACCTGTACAAACAAGCACAGGAAATCCACTTCACCATAGAGATGAGTGGGCATCAAGAAGTGAAGGTACTAACACACCAGGATGTCAAGGGAGACACACTTCTGTGCATAGTGAATTAATGTCTTGATTCATCTTTCTCTAATCCAATCATAGAGATAAATGGGCATTAAGAATGAGGTTTGCCATAACAGCAATATAGTCAGGACAATCATATAGGTGCTAGGCTTGACATGACAAGCCGACTTATTAAAGAACCTCTCCAGTCATCCATCTAAAGTAAAGGGTTGCATGTCATGGACTGCTCACCAACCAGGATTCCATCCTTAAGCATCAACAGTCAACAAGTGGCTCCATTTGGGTGGGGGGGTCTTACCCCTCTGCAGAGGATCAATTGGTGTATTCTACAGCCCCAGCCAACAGGGCTAGCAAGAAGTGGTGGTGATGACACACCAGTATGATAGAAAAGGTACCTTTGTAAATATACAATATAATTATTTTTTGTCAACATTTGGAAATTATTAATTTTCATGATTTTATATAAAGAGGAAAAAGCAGGGAAAAAAAATAAGTATTTTGGTTATAAAAAAAAACATATCAAATTCAACTTTTTTCATCATATTACTCAGAATCTTTGCCCTTTTTTTGCTATTAGATGATCTGCATAGTATTATAACATATGACAGTTGTAATGTTATTCTCCATTTTGGTTGGAATCATATTTTTGTCATCAGCACTCATAACTTTATTCAGCAAGATATTTACCATTTTATTCTATTATCTCCTGCCATCTTTCAGAATTTTTTTTTTTTTTAATTCTCTCAGAAAAAAAAACTGCTCCAAACAATTTTTAGTCAAAGAAATTTTGTAAAGACCAGTATAAAGGTCAACTAAAGGTGTCATATCTTGTAAAGATGGAATTCACTGAAGCAATAAAAATATGATAATTTGTGTAGATGTTATGATAGTTTGGATAGAGTAGAGGGAGGAGAAGAGATGGGGTCTTACTTTTCTGCTTCTTCATAATTTCTTGCTGCCATCTCTTTTGGGCTGATTCCTTCTTTTGTTGGGCTGATTTCTTTCTTCTTTTGGGTTGGTTGGCTGTGTTTATTTTTTATTTGTAATAAATAAGCAAGACTTTGTTGTTTTTTTTTTAGACATCTATTCTTTATTTAAAACCCACAGCCCAAAAAGCTTTCTAACCACGCAGTGAGAAGTTGGCATCTTTGAGGTGATGGACCCTTATGTCTATTCCTTCTAACTAATGGCTGAAATCTGCTCAACTTAATTTCTGTTCCCACACCTTCCTATTGGCAGAAGACAGGGGGAAGTCAAGTAAAGGTTGTTACCTGCCATTAATAACTATAACAGCTAATGGTAACTTTCAATTTAACCCTTTTGACTTTTGAACTTAAATTAAAAATCTAACTACACTTACAAACATAATTCATAGACTACCCCATGAATTATGTAACATAGAATCAGAAAATTCAATGAAAAACTATTTTTCAGATCATCTTCCATTTTGGTTTATTAAGAACAGAAATCATATTTTTATCTTTAGCATAAACTGAATTCAGCAGATATTTACCATTTTTGCACTATCTTCAGCCATTACTCAGAATTGAACCTTTTATCTTTCTCAGCAAGGAACTGCTTCAGATTCCTTTTACAGTGGTGCAGAAAAATGAAAAAAACAAAAACAAAACAAAAAGTCACTTTTATCTGCAGTATAATAGCAATCATACCATCTTCCATTAGCATTGAAGAACAGAAGTCATATTTTTATTATCATTAATAATTTGGGCAACAGCTCATCCTCCATATGAACCTACCCAGGCCACGTAGTTAAAAAACAAAAATATTTTGGACACTACTCCACCATCTCTCGTAGATGGAAGGATGCTGACAACAAGAACAAATTTTATTGAACAAGATATTTACCCTTTTCTTACACTATAAGGATACACTATTGGATACAGAAATTTCTTAAGAGAACATTAATAATGAATCCTCAATTTGATCAGAGTGATATCTGGTATTCTACAATGAATGTTCATGCAAATTTTCTGTTTATCTGCTGATATTTAAAATCACTAGTAAGGAGGAGCTTAAAAATAAGCTCCAGTTTGACATGTAAATTATCACATTGCAGTAACACATGGCGACTAAAATTCTGTCAGGACAAATAAAAGAAAATCATATAGATAGGATTGAACTTAATGGACCTAAATTCCACCATCATATGTTATCCCAATGAAAGAAAAAATATCAAAAATCCGTAAAACTGAATTTAGTGAAATTTTCAGTGTTGATATATTAATGAAAAAAGATATAATGCACCAGTTATTTTATTTAAAACTTTACATTTTTTCAGGTCAGTTAACATTGAACCATGTATATTTGAGCATCTGTGTTATGCCTCAAAGAGACGTGATTCAAAGTTAACTGATCTGAAAAAATGTAAAATAACTGTGCATTATATCTTTTTTTCATTAATATATCAATACTGAAAATTTAATTAAAGTTGGTTAATTCCTTGATTTTTGGTATTTTTTTTCTTTTGGCAGGGTGACGTACGATGGTGGAATTTAGGTCCATTAAGTCCATTTTAACCATATACTATTTGTGAATGTTTAAACTAGACTCTACAAAGATATTGCTCAGCAAATATAAAAGTAGTTTCTAGTGAAAAGGGGATAGACTCCCTCACTGATTGGCTGATACCGACTCATGGCACCTGGACGACTTTACTTTATATAATAAGTCGTTGGGGTGGCCTATTGTCGGTATCAACCATACAACGAGAGAGTCTATCCCCTACCGACTGAGCTATATAGCATCAAGTATTTTTATGTAAGTCGTCGTCAGTGCGGCCTAAAGTCGGTATCAGCCAGACAGCGCTAGTCCAAGAGATGTTTTTTGCATCTGAGGTGGAGCGCCACAACTAACATCAGCTCCTTATTCTACATGTGAATCCCTAAATGATATTTGTTGAAAATAATTAACAATATCATAATGCAAATTGTTTTCTTTCTTTTGAGAAAATACTTACACACATACCACACACACACACAACCGCATATATACACACATTTGGTTGTTTGGTTTGTTTTGTTTTACGGCATATCAACCTCAATGGGTCATTCAATGCTGATAAAGTTTTTGAAATAAATCATTCTTAATGGATAATACAATTTTTTTTATTAACACATTTTTTATTAACCCATAGATGGGACCCTAACAGGTACTACCACTCCGGGTCAGAGTGGACCAGGAGCAATGGTGATGAAGGGGTGCTCCACATTCCCCAGAGCTCCAAAACTGGAACCTCACCATCAGATAGAGTTTAACATCATTCCCAGGACATGTAGACCCGCAGCCACCGCCTTCTAGCACCCAATACACACATTTATTATGCATACGCTTGCACATACATGTATCATCCATAAAAAAAATAAAGAATAATTAGATTTTGGCCTACTTCTTTTACGACAAATGAGTGCAATTTGCTTTTCTTTCTTTAAAAAGTACACACACTCTCTCTCTCTCTCTCTCGTGTGTGCCTCTGTCAATTCTAAAACCATGTTTATTGTGAAAGAACATTACCCAGGGTATATTATATATAAAGAAATTTTCTTTATATTTTCGGATTTAATTTCCATATTTACTCCCATATATATATATATATATATATATATTATATATATATCATTTTGATCAAAGATTGTATGGTTTTGATTCTCACTAGGTGCTTTTATTTTTCAAGCATAGTATTGGACTTGGTTCCGCTTTGTAAATAACAGCTTAATAGAGGAATGATTTTTTGGAAAAATTCCTGACGTAAACTAACGTATACAAATACAGTATATAATATATATATATATATATATATATATATGTGTGTGTGTGTGTGTGTTATGTATAATATGTATGTATATATATGTATTTATTTAAATTTCTCTCCAACATGCATTTGTCACAAAGTGTTTCAGCTTGAATTTCATTTTTTTTTAAAACCAAATCTTTTCATAATCTGTAGCAACAAGTGGTAAATAAAAGGCAGCAAAAACAGAACATTGTTTTCAACAAAAAAAGTCCATGAAAATACTAAATAATTCACAAGGATGTAGTAAATAAATTGTTTAATTTCAACAAGGAGGAAACTTGGAAAATTGAGAAGACATCAATTGAGGTAATTTATTTCATTAAATAATCAATTCCAACTCATAAGCAAAAGATGAAAATAAACAACAACAATATATATAATTATATATATATATATTTATTTTCATGCTATCTTATTATAATGGAGATTGTGTGTTTGTTTGTCTGTAACCGAAACTATATCACTACTCAAGTCACTATCCATTTAGTTATTATACATCACATTCTCCATGAATCATTTTTATTCAAGCCTCAATTATTTAAATAAAATTGTTTCTAATTATTAATGCTGCTGGCTGTATCTACGTACTGATAACATGCAATTGTATTCATATGTTAAGCAAATAGCTTTTTACAGTGTGAACGGCAAGCCTAATTTTGCATATTGATATTTAAAATTTGATTTTAATAAATATGTGCTTGGTATTGTTGATTTCTAATCATTTGATTTTATCTTAATGATATGAGCAAAAATCTCGGAGATAAATCTTAAAAGAAATCAATTACAAAAAGAAATAACTGTAATTTTATTCTTTACTCCTAATTTAACTAAATAGTTAAATTAGAAAGTTTAGCAAGAAACACAGGGGTGATGGAAGAGGAAGCTTCAGCTGTTATATTTTTCGATTATACCCCTCTCTGTTTCAAATCATTTTATCTGCATTCTTATTTAGTTTCTTTAGACTTTCTAATTAATATATATAATTTATGACATTAATACTTGCACCCGGAGGGTGCATATATTTGCTAGTATATATAATATATATTTACCAAACCCCTCTGGGTTGATTTCTTAAGCTAAGTTTAACAAGTTTAAATTCAGAGTTTTTCTTCTTTAGACTGGTTGACTAAAGTTAAAGAGCCCATCCTGGCCCTACTATTTACCATAGCTGGAGAGAATAGTTGGATTCATACCTTTCCCAATGCTATTAGCACTATGTGAAATGCAAACAGCCTTGTCCAGGATTTGAACTCAGGTCAACAAGTCTATTTCCTATGAGTTTAAGATTACATAATGCATCTCAGATAATATATGTTTGTAAATGCATCTCAGATAATATATGTTTGTAAATGTTTTCAGAAAATACTATTTTCTTCTCTTTAGTCCTCAATTTCTTTATGGAAGACAACTGTTTTTCTAAACATACACAAAACACAACAAAATGAATAAACATTAAACTTCAGAGGAGTTTTCTTTTCATTCCTGAGAGTGAAAACCAATTCCTATTTCTACTACAAAATAACTTCCACTTCAAGAACTCACACTGTCACCGTTTCCCCCTGATCTAACAGTCTCAAAATTGTCTTTTTCTTCTAAATATTTTCTGTTACATTCAAAACCTTCTCAATCTCTGCAAGAAAAAAAACCCTCATCTGCTTTCAATCAAATATTCCCTACTTGGCCATTCAGTGGTTAACTTAAGAATTCAAGGGGAGTAAAATCCTGATCAATACACTTAAAATAGTCATTCTTTTGTGTGCATTTGCTTGTGTTTTGTTGACATAGATTTTCCAGAAATGTTGATCCACACACTTACAAGGAAATGGTTTTTCCTGTGCTTTTTGTAAAGTAGATTTTCCAGAAAATGTTGATCACACACTTTACAAGGAAATGGTTTCTTTCCTGTTGTATTTGCATGTGCTTTGTAAAGTAGATTTTCCAGAAAATGTTGATCCACACACTTTACAAGGAAATGGTTTCTTTCCTGTGTGTATTTGCATGTGCTTTTGTAAAGTAGATTTTCCAGAAAATGTTGATCCACACACTTTACAAGGAAATGGTTTCTTTCCTGTGTGTATTTGCATGCGCTTTGTAAAGTAGAATTTACAGAAAAATGTTGATCACACACTTTACAAGGAAAAATGGTTTCTTTCCTGTGTGTATTTGCATGCGCTTTTGTAAAGTAGAATTTACAGAAAATGTTGATCCACACACTTTACAAGGAAATGGTTTCTTTCCTGTGTGTATTTGCATGCGCTTTTGTAAAGTAGAATTTACAGAAAATGTTGATCCACACACTTTACAAGGAAATGGTTTCTTTCCTGTGTGTATTTGCATGCGCTTTTGTAAAGTAGAATTTACAGAAAATGTTGATCCACACACTTTACAAGGAAATGGTTTCTTTCCTGTGTGTATTTGCATGTGCTTTTGTAAAGTAGAATTTACAGAAAAATGTTGATCCACACACTTTACAAGAAATGTTTCTTCTGTTGTATTTGCATGTGCTTTTGTAAAGTAGATTTTCCAGAAATGTTGATCCACACACTTTACAAGGAAATGGTTTCTTTCCTGTGTTATTTGCATGTGCTTTTGTAAAGTAGAATTTACAGAAAATGTTGATCCACACACTTTACAAGGAAATGGTTTCTTTCCTGTGTGTATTTGCATGTGCTTTTGTAAAGTAGAATTTACAGAAAATGTTAACCCCATACAGTTCACAAAAAATGGTTTCTCTCCTCTGTGTGTTCACACTTGCGTATTCAATTGGGACTTATCTGAAAATGTGTCCTAAACACTTAAAAAAATATATGCTTTCTCTCCTGTATGTATTTGCATGAGTTTTTGTAAATCGGAATTCTGGGAAATGTTGATTCATATCCTTAACATGAAAAATGGTATGTATATTTTTTCACTTTAAAAAAATTTTTTCTATTAACAATTTTTTAGAGACCAAGGACCCTTCCAGGAGCTAACACTGGATTCCTTTATTCATAGTATTTATATCCAAAGGCTTATTTTAAGATGCTATTGGTACTTCATGGCAGCTTGGTTTACCAGGTACTAGTCAAGTTGTGTGTCTCTGCTGGTGCTTTTTCAATTTTGAACTTTCTGAAAATGCAGATCCACACACTTTGCAAATATACGGTTTTTCCCTGGATGTGTTTCCAAATGCTTTGCTAAACTGGATCTTCCTAAAAATTTAGATCCACACACTCGACATGGATATGTTTTTCCTCTTGCATGTATTAGCTCATGTCTTTGTAGATGAGAGGTCAGTGAAAATGCTGATTCACATATTTACAAGTAAATGGTTTCTCTCCTGTATGTGTTCGCATATGTGCTGTTAAACTGGACTTTGCTGAAAATGCTGATCCACACACTTGACAAGAAAATGGTTTTCCTGTGTGTACTCGCATGTGGGTTTTAAATTTTGAATGATGAAAAATTCTGACCCACACATTGACAAGAATATGTTTTTTCTCTAGTATGTATCTTCTTGTGTTTGTTAAACCAGATTTCTCTGAAAAAGTGGATCCACACATTTCACAAGAAAATGGTTTCTCTTCCAGTATGTGTTCGCATGTGTTTTGTTTAAATTGTATTTTTTTGAAAATGCTGATTCACACATGTGACAAGAAATGGTTTCTCTTCTGTGTGTATTCGCACATGGTTCGCAAATTGGATTTCCTTGAAAATGCAGACCCACAAATTTGACAAGAAAATGGTTTCTCTCCTGTGTGTGTTCGCATGTGATCTGTTAAAGTGGCTTTCATTGCAAATGCTGATCCACACACTTGACAAGAATATGGTCTGTCTCTGTGTGCGTTCGCACATGTCTTTGTAAATTCGAATTTTCTGCAAATGTTGATCCACAAATTCGAAAAAAAATGGTTTCTCTCCTGTGTGTGTTAGCATGTGCTTTTTCAAATTTGAATTCTCTAAAAATGCAAGTCTACACACTTTGCAAGAATATGGTTTTTTACCGGTGTGTATTCGCAAATGCTTGTAATTGGGTGTTCTTTGAAAATGCTTTCCCACACATATGGCATGAAAATGGTTTCTCATCTGAGTTTATTAGCATATCCTTTTTAAATCAGAATTATTTGAAAATAATGATCCACTCACTTCATAGGAGCAAGGTTGACTTTCATTGTTGTTGTCATCTTTATTTAGAATTTTTTAGTTTACTAAAAGATGTATGTCATCTACGTTGATATCTGAAAATAAGAATAGACAATGCAATGGAGATTAAAATGGTGGTTGACGATTGTTTTAAAAAAGGGGAGTAAGAATTCCAAAAATGCAGTAACAGACAACTGACGCTGAAATTAAAAAAAAATCGAGAGCCAAAAGAGAAGTGGGAATTGGGAAAGTTTTGAGGATGACAAGCAAGTATCGTCACGCAACAAGTCAGCTCCATTATCGGAAAATGAAAGAAGATAAATATGAACTATTACTACCAAAATATAAAAGAAAGGGACTTTGCCCGGTATGCTGTTCTACATTTCTGTAACTTTATTTAATACAGATTGTTTATTTTAATATCACTTCGTTATTTTTCCATTGTGTTGAGTCTTGTTAAAGTTAGTAAGATGTGTACAACCTATATATAAAATATATATAAAACACAACTTACTACAATACTATTAAAGAAGACAGGATACTCATTGCTTAAATTCAAAACTAATGAATATATGGTTACCTTAGTTCAGATTTAATTCAAAATTTCATTCAGCCTTTTTTACCTCTTTCAGTCTGATTTTTAAAAGTTTGGAGATTTCATATCCGGTCTAGTTGATATGATTTTTCCGCTTCATTGAGTTTTTAAATATATACACAAATTTCTATTAGATGGAACTTAACAGACCTAATTCCACATCGTATGTCATCCTCAGAAAGAATAAAAAATACCAAAAATCAGGGAATTAACCGAATTTAATGAAATTTTCAGTTGTTGATATATCAATTAATAAAAGATATATGCACCAGTTTATTTATTTAAAACTTCAACATTTTTTCAGGTCAGTTAACGTTGAACCACATACCTTGAGGGGTAACACAAATTTCACATGATATGTGGGTATTAACGTTAACTACCTGAAAAAAATGCACCAGTTATTTTATCTAAAAGTTTTTACATTTTTTTCAGGTCAGTTAACTTAATACCACATATCATTGAAAATTTGTGTTACCCCTCAAAGGTATGTGGTTCAACGTTAACTGACCTGAAAAAATGTTGAAGTTTTTAAATAAAATAACTGGTGCATTATATCTTTTATTAATTGATATATCAACACTGAAAATTTCATTAAATTCGGTTAATTCCCTGATTTTTTGGTATTTTTAATTCTTTCTGAGGGATGACATACGATGGTGGAATTTAGGTCTGTTAAGTTCCATCTAATAGAAATTTGTGTATATATTTTAAAAACTCAATGAAGCGGAAAAATCATATCAACTAGACCGGATATGAAATCTCCAAACTTTTAAAAATCAGACTGAAAGAGGTAAAAAAGGCTGAATGAAATTTGAATTTAATCTGAACTAAGGTAACCATATATTCATTAGTTTTGAAATTTAAGCAATGAGTTATCCTGTCTTCTTTAATAGTATTGTAGTAAGTTGTGTTTTATATATATTTTATATATAGGTTTACACATCTTTACTAACTTTAAAACAAGACTCAAACAATGGAAAAATAACGAAGTGATATTAAATAAACAATCTGTATTAAATAAAGTTACAGAATGTAGAACAGCATACCGGGCAAAGTCCTTTCTTTTATATTTTGGTAGTAATAGTTCATATTTATCTTCTTTCATTTTCCGATAATGGAGCTGACTTTGTGCGTGACGACTACTTGCTTGTCATCCTCAAAACTTTCCAATTCCCACTTCTCTTTTGGCTCTCGATTTTTTTTTAATTCAGCGTCAGTTGTCTGTTACTGCATTTTTGGAATTCTTACTCCCCCTTTTTAAAACAATCGTCAACCACCATTTTAACTCCATTGCATTGTTCTATTCTTATTTTCAGATATCAACGTAGATGACATACATCTTTAGTAAACTAAAAAAAATTCTAAATAAAGATGACAACAACAATGAAAGTCAACCTTGCTCCTATGAAGTGAGTGGATCATTATTTTCAATAATTCTGATTTAAAAAAGGATATGCTAATAAACTCAGATGAAAAACCATTTTCATGCCATATGGTGGGGAAAGCATTTTCAAAGAACACCCAATTACAAAACATTTGCGAATACACACCGGTAAAAAACCATATTCTTGCAAAGTGTGTAGACTTGCATTTTTAGAGAATTTCAAATTTGAAAAAGCACATGCTAACACACACAGGAGAGAAACCATTTTTTTGTCGAATTTTGTGGATCAACATTTGCAGAAATTCGAATTTACAAAGACATGTGCGAACGCACACAGGAGACAGACCATATTCTTGTCAAGTGTGTGGATCAGCATTTGCAATGAAAGCCACTTTAACAGATCACATGCGAACACACACAGGAGAGAAACCATTTTCTTGTCAAATTTGTGGGTCTGCATTTTCAAGGAAATCCAATTGCGAACACATGTGCGAAACACACAGAAGAGAAACCATTTCTTGTCACATGTGTGAATCAGCATTTTTCAAAAAAATACAATTTAACAAAAACACATGCGAAACCATACTGGAGAGAAACCATTTTCTTGTGAAATGTGTGGATCCTTTTTCAGAGAAATCTGGTTTAACAAAACACAAGAAGATACATATGAGAAAAAAACATATTCTTGTCAAGTGTGTGGGTCAGAATTTTTTCATCATTCAAAAATTAAACCCACATGCGAGTACACACAGGAGAAACCATTTTTCTTGTCAGTGTGTGGATCAGCATTTTCAGCAAAGTCCAGTTTAACAGCAATATGCGAACACATACAGGAGAGAACCATTTACTTGTAAAATATGTGAATCAGCATTTTCACTGACCTCTCATCTACAAAGACATGAGCTAATACATGCAAGAGGAAAAAACATATCCATGTCGAGTGTGTGGATCTAAATTTTTAGGAAGATCCAGTTTAGCAAAGCATTTGGAAACACATCCAGGGGAAAAACCGTAATTTGCCAAGTGTGTGGATCTGCATTTTCAGAAAGTTCAAAATTGAAAAGCACCAGCAGAGACACACAACTTGACTTAGTACCTGGTAAACCAAGCTGCCATGAAGTACCAATAGCATCTTAAAATAAGCCTTTGGATAAAATACTATGAATAAAGGAATCCAGTGTTAGCTCCTGGAAGGGGTCCCTTGGTCTCTAAAAAATTGTTAATAGAAAAAATTTTTTAAAGTGAAAAAATATACATACCATTTTCATGTTAAGGATATGAATCAACATTTTCCCAGAATTCCGATTTACAAAACTCATGCAATACATACAGGAGAGAAAGCATAATTTTTTTAAGTGTTTAGGACCACATTTTCAGATAAGTCCCAATTGAATACGCAAGTGTGAACACACAGAGGAGAGAAACCATTTTTGTGAACTGTATGGGTTAACATTTTCTGTAAAATTCTACTTTACAAAAGCACATGCAATACACACAGGAAAGAAACCATTTCCTTGTAAAGTGTGTGGATCAACATTTTCTGTAAATTCTACTTTACAAAGCACATGCAAATACACACAGGAAAGAAACCATTCCTTGTAAAGTGTGTGGATCAACATTTTCTGGAAAATCTACTTTACAAAAGCACATGCAAATACACACAGGAAAGAAACCATTTCCTTGTAAAGTGTGTGGATCAACATTTTCTGTAAATTCTACTTTACAAAAGCACATGCAAATACACACAGGAAAGAAACCATTTCCTTGTAAAGTGTGTGGATCAACATTTTCTGTAAATCTACTTACAAAAGCACATGCAAACACACAGAAAGAAACCATTTCCTTGTAAAGTGTGTCAACATTTCTGTAAATTCTACTTACAAAAAGCGCATGCAAATTACCACAGGAAAGAAACCATTTCCTTGTAAAGTGTGTGATCAACATTTTCTGTAAATTCTACTTACAAAAGCGCATGCAAATACACACAGGAAAGAACCATTTCCTTGTAAAGTGTGTGGATCAACATTTTCTGTAAATTCTACTTTACAAAAGCGCATGCAAATACACACAGGAAAGAAACCATTTCCTTGTAAAGTGTGTGGATCAACATTTTCTGAAAATCTACTTTACAAAAGCGCATGCAAATACACACAGGAAAGAAACCATTCCTTGTAAAGTGTGTGGATCAACATTTTCTGGAAAATCTACTTTACAAAAGCACATGCAAATACACACAGGAAAGAAACCATTTCCTTGTAAAGGTGTGGATCAACATTTTCTGGAAAATCTACTTTACAAGCACATGCAAATACACAACCATTTTCTTGTAAAGTGTGTGGACATTCTGGAAATCTACTTTACAAAAGCACAGGAAGAAACCATTTCCTTGTAAAGTGTGTGGATCAAACATTTTCTGGAAAATCTATGTCAACAAAACACAAGCAAATGCACACAAAAGAATGACTATTTTTAAGTGTATTGATCAGGATTTTACTCCCCTTGAATTCTTTAAGTTAACCACTGAATGGCCAAGTAGGGAATATTTGATTGAAAGCAGATGAGGGTTTTTTTTCTTGCAGAGATTGAGAAGGTTTTGAATGTAACAGAAAATATTTAGAAGGAAAAAGCAATTTTGAGACTGTTAGATCAGGGGAAACGGTGACAGTGTGAGTTCTTTGAAGTGGAAGTTATTTTGTAGTAGAAATAGGAATTGTTTTCACTCTCAGGAATGAAAAGAAACTCCTCTGAAGTTTAATGTTTATTCATTTTGTTGTGTTTTGTGTATGTTTAGAAAAACAGTTGTTTCCATAAAGAAATTGAGACTAAAGAGAAGAAAATAGTATTTTCTGAAACATTTTACAACATATATTATCTGAGATGCATTTACAAAACTATATTATATCTGAGATGCATTATGTAATCTTAAACTCATAGGAAATTAGACTTGTTGACCTGAGTTCAAATCCTGGACAAGGCTGTTTTGCATTTCACATAGTGCTAATAGCATTGGGAAAGTATGAATCCAACTATTCTCTCCAGCTATGGGTTAAATAGTAGGGCAGGATGGCTCTTTAACTTTAGTCAACCAGTCTAGAAGAAAAACTCTGAATTTAAACTTGTTAAACTTAGCTTAAGAAATCAACCCAGAGGTTTGGTAAATATATATTATATATACTAGCAAATATATGCACCCTCCGGGTGCAAGTATTAA
Organism: Doryteuthis pealeii; assembly: GCA_023376005.1. NCBI lineage: Eukaryota > Metazoa > Mollusca > Cephalopoda > Myopsida > Loliginidae > Doryteuthis > Doryteuthis pealeii. Next base: position 87,573,247 of record CM042151.1, read on the forward strand.
TGTCATAAAAATATTATATTATATTAAATTAGAAAGTCTAAAGAAACTAAATAAGAATGCAGATAAAATGATTTGAAAACAGAGAGGGTATAATCGAAAAATATAACAGCTGAAGCTTCCTCTTCCATCACCCCTGTGTTTCCTTGCTAAACTTTTCTAATTTAACTATTTAGTTAAATTAGGAAGTAAAGAATAAAATTACAGTTATTTCTTTTTGTTAATTGATTTCTTTTAAGATTTATCTCCGAGATTTTTGCTCATATTCCATTAAGATAAAATCAAATGATTAGAAATCAACAATACCAAGCACATATTTATTAAAATCAAATTTTAAATATCAATATGCAAATTAGGCTTGCCGTTTCACACTGTAAAAAGCTATTTGCTTAACATATGAATACAATTGCATGTTATCAGTACGTAGATACAGCCAGCAGCATTAATAATTAGAAACAATTTTATTAATAATTGAGGCTTGAATAAAAATGATTCATGGAGAATGTGATGTATAATAACTAAATGGATAGTGACTTGAGTAGTGATATAGTTTCGGTTACAGACAAACAAACACACAATTCCCATTATAATAAGATAGCATGAAAATAAATATATATATATATAAATATATATATATTGTTGTTGTTTATTTTCATCTTTTGCTTATGAGTTGGAATTGATTATTTAATGAAATAATTACCTCAATTGATGTCTTCTCAATTTTCCCAAGTTTCCTCCTTGTTGAAATTAAACAATTTATTTACTACATCCTTGTGAATTTATTTAGTATTTTCATGGACTTTTTTTGTTGAAAACAATGTTCTGTTTTGCTGCCTTTTATTTACCACTTGTTGCTACAATTATGAAAAGATTTGGTTTTAAAAAAAAATGAAATTCAAGCTGAAACACTTTGTGACAAATGCATGTTGGAAGAGAATTTAAATAAATACATATATATACATACATATTATACATACACACACACACACACATATATATATATATTATATATATATATATATATAACTGTATTTGTATACGTTAGTTTACGTCAGGAATTTTTCCAAAAAATCATTCCTCTATTAAGCTGTTATTTACAAAGCGGAACCAAGTCCAATACTATGCTTGAAAAATAAAGCACCTAGTGAGAATCAAAACCATACAATCTTTGATCAAAATGATATATATATATATATATATATATATATATATATATATATGGGAGTAAATATGGAAATTAAATCCGAAAATATAAAGAAAATTTTCTTTATATATATATACCCTGGGTAATGTTCTTTCACAATAAACATGGTTTTAGAATTGACAGAGGCACACACGAGAGAGAGAGAGAGAGAGTGTGTGTACTTTTTAAAGAAAGAAAGCAAATTGCACTCTATTTGTCGTAAAAGAAGTAGGCCAAAATCTAATTATTCTTTATTTTGTTTTTATGGATGATATACATGTATGTGCAAGCGTATGCATAATAAATGTGTGTATTGGGTGCTAGAAGGCGGTGGCTGCGGGTCTACATGTCCTGGGAATGATGTTAAACTCTATCTGATGGTGAGGTTCCAGTTTTGGAGCTCTGGGGAATGTGGAGCACCCCTTCATCACCATTGCTCCCTGGTCCACTCTGACCCGGAGTGGTAGTACCTGTTAGGGTCCCATCTATGGGTTAAATAAAAAATGTGTTAATAAAAAAAATTGTATTATCCATTAAGAATTGATTTATTTCAAAACTTTATCAGCATTGAATGACCCATTGAGGTTGATATGCCGTAAAACAAAACAAACCAAACAAACCAAATGTGTGTATATATGCGGTTGTGTGTGTGTGTGTATGTGTGTAAGTATGTTTTCTCAAAAGAAAGAAAACAATTTGCATTATGATATTGTTAATTATTTTCAACAAATATCAGTTTAGGGATTCACATGTAGAATAAGGAGCTGATGTTAGGTGTGGCGCTCCACCTCAGATGCAAAAACAATCTCTTTGGACTAGCGCTGTCTGGCTGATACCGACTTTAGGCCGCACTGACGACGACTTACATAAAAATACTTGATGCTATATAGCTCAGTCGGTAGGGGATAGACTCTCTCGTTGTATGGTTGATACCGACAATAGGCCACCCCAACGACTTATTATATAAAGTAAAGTCGTCCAGGTGGCCATGAGTCGGTATCAGCCAATCAGTGAGGGAGTCTATCCCCTTTTCACTAGAAACTACTTTTATATTTGCTGAGCAATATCTTTGTAGAGTCTAGTTTAAACATTCACAAATAGTATATGGTTAAATGGACTTAATGGACCTAAATTCCACCATCGTACGTCACCCTGCCAAAAGAAAAAAAATACCAAAAATCAAGGAATTAACCAACTTTAATTAAATTTTCAGTATTGATATATTAATGAATAAAAGATATAATGCACCAGTTATTTTACATTTTTTCAGATCAGTTAACTTTGAATCACGTCTCTTTGAGGCATAACACAGATGCTCAAATATACATGGTTCAATGTTAACTGACCTGAAAAAATGTAAAAGTTTTTAAATAAAATAACTGGTGCATTATATCTTTTATTCATTAATATATCAACACTGAAAATTTCACTAAATTCAGTTAATTTACGGATTTTTGATATTTTTTCTTTCATTGGGATAACATATGATGGTGGAATTTAGGTCCATTAAGTTCAATCCTATCTATATGATTTTCTTTTATTTGTCCTGACAGAATTTTAGTCGCCATGTGTTACTGCAATGTGATAATTTACATGTCAAACTGGAGCTTATTTTTAAGCTCCTCCTTACTAGTGATTTTAAATATCAGCAGATAAACAGAAAATTTGCATGAACATTCATTGTAGAATACCAGATATCACTCTGATCAAATTGAGGATTCATTATTAATGTTCTCTTAAGAAATTTCTGTATCCAATAGTGTATCCTTATAGTGTAAGAAAAGGGTAAATATCTTTGTCAATAAAATTTGTTCTTGTTGTCAGCATCCTTCCATCTACGAGAGATGGTGGAGTAGTGTCCAAAATATTTTTGTTTTTTAACTACGTGGCCTGGGTAGGTTCATATGGAGGATGAGCTGTTGCCCAAATTATTAATGATAATAAAAATATGACTTCTGTTCTTCAATGCTAATGGAAGATGGTATGATTGCTATTATACTGCAGATAAAAGTGACTTTTTGTTTTGTTTTTGTTTTTTTCATTTTTCTGCACCACTGTAAAAGGAATCTGAAGCAGTTCCTTGCTGAGAAAGATAAAAGGTTCAATTCTGAGTAATGGCTGAAGATAGTGCAAAAATGGTAAATATCTTGCTGAATTCAGTTTATGCTAAAGATAAAAATATGATTTCTGTTCTTAATAAACCAAAATGGAAGATGATCTGAAAAATAGTTTTTCATTGAATTTCTGATTCTATGTTACATAATTCATGGGTAGTCTATGAATTATGTTTGTAAGTGTAGTTAGATTTTTAATTTAAGTTCAAAAGTCAAAAGGGTTAAATTGAAAGTTACCATTAGCTGTTATAGTTATTAATGGCAGGTAACAACCTTTACTTGACTTCCCCCTGTCTTCTGCCAATAGGAAGGTGTGGGAACAGAAATTAAGTTGAGCAGATTTCAGCCATTAGTTAGAAGGAATAGACATAAGGGTCCATCACCTCAAAGATGCCAACTTCTCACTGCGTGGTTAGAAAGCTTTTTGGGCTGTGGTTTTAAATAAAGAATAGATGTCTAAAAAAAAAAAACAACAAAGTCTTGCTTATTTATTACAAATAAAAAATAAACACAGCCAACCAACCCAAAAGAAGAAAGAAATCAGCCCAACAAAAGAAGGAATCAGCCCAAAAGAGATGGCAGCAAGAAATTATGAAGAAGCAGAAAAGTAAGACCCCATCTCTTCTCCTCCCTCTACTCTATCCAAACTATCATAACATCTACACAAATTATCATATTTTTATTGCTTCAGTGAATTCCATCTTTACAAGATATGACACCTTTAGTTGACCCTTTATACTGGTCTTTACAAAATTTCTTTGACTAAAAATTGTTTGGAGCAGTTTTTTTTTTCTGAGAGAATTTAAAAAAAAAAAATTCTGAAAGATGGCAGGAGATAATAGAATAAAATGGTAAATATCTTGCTGAATAAAGTTATGAGTGCTGATGACAAAAATATGATTCCAACCAAAATGGAGAATAACATTACAACTGTCATATGTTATAATACTATGCAGATCATCTAATAGCAAAAAAAGGGCAAAGATTCTGAGTAATATGATGAAAAAAGTTGAATTTGATATGTTTTTTTTATAAACCAAAATACTTATTTTTTTCCTGCTTTTTTCTCTTTTATATAAAATCATGAAAATTAATAATTTCCAAATGTTGACAAAAAATAATTATATTGTATATTTACAAAGGTACCTTTTCTATCATACTGGTGTGTCATCACCACCACTTCTTGCTAGCCCTGTTGGCTGGGGCTGTAGAATACACCAATTGATCCTCTGCAGAGGGGTAAGACCCCCCCACCCCAATGGAGCCACTTGTTGACTGTTGATGCTTAAGGATGGAATCCTGGTTGGTGAGCAGTCCATGACATGCAACCCTTTACTTTAGATGGATGACTGGAGAGGTTCTTTAATAAGTCGGCTTGTCATGTCAAGCCCTAGCACCTATATGATTGTCCTGACTATATTGCTGTTATGGCAAACCTCATTCTTAATGCCCATTTATCTCTATGATTGGATTAGAGAAAGATGAATCAAGACATTAATTCACTATGCACAGAAGTGTGTCTCCCTTGACATCCTGGTGTGTTAGTACCTTCACTTCTTGATGCCCACTCATCTCTATGGTGAAGTGGATTTCCTGTGCTTGTTTGTACAGGTTTAATAATGGAAGTTAGTTTATAGAATCTTGCCCACATAATTCCCTATACCCAGAAATATGTCCGTTTTGGCATTCTGGTGCATTAGTACCTCCATTTGATGAATGTTCATTTATAGGGTAAGGTAGATTTCAAATTAAATATCCTGTGCTTGTGTATAATGCCATATAACCTCGTTGGGTATATACACAACAGTTCTTATGTTTGAGAGAGAGAGTAGAGGCATCAGAGAGATGCTGTTCTTAGTCTAGTCGCCATGTTTTCATTTCCTTCTTTCTATAAATAAAGCCAATTAAAATAAAAAAAAAAAATAAATATAAATAAAATTTAGAAAAAAAACACAAAAATGAAAAACAAATGAATAATAATGTCACAGGAGACTTCAGACAGAAAAAAACTATCTAGGCATGTGCAGAAATAACCTTCGGGTTCCTGGCACCAAAAAGAAACATCGGCTGTTTGATGAAGACTATTGCTGAGGACAGACACTGTTACTAGCTCGGTAAGAAAATTCCTCTCCAGAAATAGTGTGAACCAGGAAATAAAAATTGTACTTTGAAAGTAACCCTGACTTTTGCCTTACTTAATTCCTTTTCAGCCCAACAAGAAGGAAGGTCCAGCATATTAGGGTTAAAGAATAAACAAGTAACCCCCACTTAACTACATAAACATCATATCAGTATCGACATTTTATGATACATATTCATCTCTATGCACGTAGAATTCAAATTATATGTACTATTACTACTTTAGTTGGTTGGATTTTATGGGCATGTCAACCCTTGTTGGGTTATTTTATGCTGAAGGTATTATTATTCATTCTTGTTGGGAATTCAATTTTTTTTCAGACTCATTTTGTAAATCTATCTAATCCTTAGATGGACCCCTAACAGGTACTACCCCTCCGGGTTAGGGTAAAATCTAGGAGTAATTAGGATAAAGGGTATTCCACAATCCCCAGTTCCAAAATTGAACTTCCACCACTAGATGATGTTTAACATCATATCCCAGGACACTAAGACCCTCAGCCACTGCCTTTTAGCACATATATGATAAAAGGGTTAGGAGGTTGCCATAAGGGCAGTAGGGTGGGAAATCATATAGGTGCTAGGGCTTGACGTGACCAGCAAATAATCAGAGGGGGCCTCTCCGACTGCCCATCTAGCCTAAGTAAGGTCTAAGTGGAGCGTTGGATGTCACCGGATTTTGACGGTGTAAATGAAAAACATGTTCATATGAATCGAGATTGCAAAAGGGGTGCCAAAGTAATATGCTCCAACTTTTCTTATGAAAAATTAGCGGTAAAAGTTTTTTTTAACCCTTTCTCAGACAAAAATATAAACTTTGGTCTTTGCTGGTCTCACCAATTTTGCTTTATAAAAAGGACATTGTTGTAAAGAAAAAAAAACAAAAAACATACAGACATCCATACAGAATCTTTTTTTAAAAAATATATGGATGAAAACAAAAATCAACAAAGAATCTTGTCTGTAGGTAAAAACAATAAGAATAGAAAAATACAAAAAAAAATTTAATCAAAGACTAAAAAAAATTTAAAAAAATAAAAAATAATATGAAGAATTCTGAATTTAGGTGAAAAAAAAAGAAAGAAGGAAAAGAAAAGAAGAAGAAAGAAAACAATATTCCTTTTAAAATAAGAATGCTCCCAAAATTTGGAACCTTTACTAAAAATCTTCAAGAAACCAGAGAAGTTTTAGAGCTGTTTTCTTATTGGAAGCAACTTACCAAAACTGGCTCGATGGGTCATTGGAACGGCTTAGAAGAGCAGCAGAATGAACAAGATGAATCTTATTGGCAATATCAAATACCTAATAGAAAAAGAAAAAAACCAAAAGAATAAATTATACCAGTAAAACCTTAACATGACATTTAGAATTGCAATACTTTAACATATGAGCAAGATCTTATTGAAAGGATGTTGGTGTATGAAATCAAATAAGTATATGAGAAAGTTAATTTAAGAATGTTATAATAAGTTGTAAGTTGAGTTAAGATGTTTATACGTTGTATTATTAACATTAGAAATAAAAGCTATATTTTTTAACATCTATATATTAATATGCTAAATTAACTAAATCTTCCGTCTGTTATGATCCTGCAACAATGCAAAAATATAAATCCAGATTACTGGTGTCGCTTAATCGCAGATTCCTTACTTGTCCCATTCTATTTCACCCAATTTTAAAATGAAATTTTCCAGAGGGTCTTGCATCGCTTAAATGCCCAACGTAAAATTGAAATGAATTGAAAAAAAAAAATTATGTTTGTTTGTTTGTAATATTTAAATTGGGAATTATGGAAGATATTTTTGGAATTTTGTTCTTTTTATCTTGTCCTAATTTACGCTATGCAACTATATTCATCTGAAGTTTCTGTAGAATTAAATACTTACAAATGATATGTATATTATTTATATTGATTGTTATTGTATATTTTTTGTATTATTTATTGCAAAGACAAACAGTAGGATTTATATGTAATGAAATTGCAAATCATCGTTTCTGGCTTAAATAGCTCCTCTTGAATTTTTTTTTTCGTTTTGTGGAAATCTACGGGTCCGCTAGTCTATATGAATAACTGATAAGAGTTTGATTTTTCTGTCCTCTATAGATGGTCAAACAATTTGGCATCCTATCATGGTGTAATGGTTAGCTAGCTAGTCTCGCAGATCCATTATTACTGAATAGCGAGTTGATTCATGCTGGATGCCGTATTACTTGCAATCTTGTGCCACCCACTACTCATGGCAAATAGATTGGATAAATATTTAAATGGACAAACAATTTGACATAGAACTAAATAAATTTACTATGTATACTTATTGGAACAAGGAGAAGATTTTAACGTTAGAATTATTTTGTTCCTTAAGGCTAAGGTTAGGGTTTTGGTTAGAGTTCTATGTTGGCTGGTTAGGGTTCAGATTGGCTGGTTAAGGTTGGTAATTAGGGTTGTTTTAGTTTGGGTGGGCAGGATTAGTGTAGGTTTAGGGTAGGTAGCCACATTTCTGCCAAGATGTAACTGACTGTACAGGATTAAAATTTCCAAACTTTAAAAAGAAAAAAATTAACAAATTGTCTTACTAAAATAATTACTCACATTCAATTAGACATTATTATTTAGGTTTATAGATTGTTCTTCAAGATGGAAATGTAAAATAATTACATAGTATTATATGGAAGACCTTACTTTCTTTTAATTTCTTAATATGAAAATTAACTTTATTTCTCACCAACCATGGTACAGGAGATTAATATGAATTAGATATCTACTGTCCATGCATGCATGTTTCATACAGCCATTTTGCTTGATAATGCTCTATCATTTATGTTGCTTTTTGTACTACTCATTTAGTGATATTCGTTATGGAAGAGTTATCTCCCCTAAAAGTTCAATATCTGGATTTACCCTTTTCAATGGAAGAGGACAGGCACATCAGAACAAAGAATTTACTGATATTGAGATGTCCCTTAATTAGAATGAAAACAATCTACCACCCTGGTGGTTGATAAAAGAGTTCCATTTAAATTCAGCATAAGTTTACTGATTACAAAAATGTTGGAGAGTACAACAGCCAAAATACTGACTATATGGACACTAAGTTGGCGGTGCATGGTGTAATAGTTATCGTAGGAAGTGGATTCGACGACTGGAGTTCAATTCCTAGAAAAGGCTGTTTGCATTTCACATCGCACTGATACCCTTGGGAAAGGTATGCAGTCAAGTATTAATATCCCTCCAGATATGGGTAAATAGTAGGGCAGACTGGAGTTTTTAACCTTAACTAGCCAACCAGTCTAGGAGAAGGAAAACTTTATTTAATTTCATTAATCTCCATTTAAGAAATTGTTAAACATGAGCATCAGAGTTAACAGAAACATAATAGGAAGAAACATGAGTATTAGGGGAAAAGGTTTACTAAGCAAGGATACAAAATAAACACAGTAATGAGCAATTGCTAGGTTGAATTAACAAGTTCCATGAGATCTCATTGTTTCTCTCTTCCGAGATTTCGTCAGATATTACCTAAAGGAAAAACAGAAGATTTAATTTCATTATCTAAGTACTATATGACAGAAATTGACCATGGTGTTACATCCAACTTATGTAGAAAGGTTGGTTGGTATATATATATATGAGAGTGAGTAAATAAACAATGTGTTTATTTGATATGGCTTTTAGCCGACAATTTTTGGAGGATATGTGCTTAATTGAAGCCATACCTAATTTTGAAAATTAGAATATAAATAAGTTCAAAACATGCGAAGAATCTGGGAATGGCCAGGTGTAGTGGTTGAATCTCCGCTGTCAGCTTGGCAGTCGGGTTTCGAGTCACACACGGAGCAGTCTCCCATGTCTATAACCTTGCTGATTAGACCTAATAGGTCGAAATGTACATTAGGGATTGAATTTCTTCGATTTGTTTAGCCTTACATTTGACATATATGTCCGCCTAAAATTCATTATTATTAACTAATTAATTTTCAAAAATAGGCATGACTTCAATTAAGCTATATATATATATATATATATATAATCCAAAATCCGGAGACAAAATTTTCCTTACAACAGTTTTTTTACATGTGTCGCAGTTTGCAGAGCTCAATGTGTGCTCTTATTGTTAGAGTTACAGAGCAAATTTATAAGTAAGATATACAGAAGACTTAGATTTTTGCATTATAGCCTATTTCAGGAAGCTTAGACAAATGATTTGGGGTGTTAGACACTTTGTCTAAGCTTCCTGAAATAGACTATAATGCCAAAAAATCTAAGTCTTCTGTTATATCTTTATGTTACATAATCTATGCATAGATTATTGTCAACCCCCTGTATTTCTGAAGGGATGGCCCTTTTCATATCACAGGCGGGACTTTCCATGGAATATTACAGAAAGCCTGCGAAATACGTGAAGTCACGTGGGACCTGGTTGGCTCTCAGTTTCAGCTTGGACGTCAGGCAGATAAGGCTTTCTGCCTTAGCTGGAGCTCACTGCACACGCGCGCTGTGTTTAGTTAGAGGAAGATGTTAGTTAAGTAAATAAAGGTTTAAATAAATAATATGGTTTTTTGGTTGATGAATGTCTTGGTAACAAGACTGACCTAGAAGAAGAAATGATCAAGGACGACCAACCAGCAAGAACAGGAGACGTTAGAAGAGATGCTAGAAGAAGAACGTAAGATACAAAGATGAGCAGAAGAATAATAGAAGTAAAGAAAGGGTATACAACATTATATATATATATATATATATAATATATATATATATATATATATATATATATATATATATGGACACAAAATCTAAGTATATTAGAGAAGAATGATGATACTGATGATGATGATGCAAATCTTTTTTCCCCGATTCATAAAAAAGGAAAATATTCATTGACTTACTTGTTTCAGTTCTTTATGTTCTTTATCATGAGAAATACTGGAACAAAAAAAAAAAAAAGAAAAAAAAAAAGAAAAGTTATGTTAATTATTTAGAGCACCAGAAAATCATTTTGAAATGAGGTTATCACTACAGATAGCATTAAAAAAAAAAACACGATTTCACAGCTAAATGCACTGAAAACAGTTTTTATTCTGTCATTAGAAAATAACTATAGAGGTTACTTTTATTAAATTAGTATTTAAAAGTGATATAAAGTTATTTTTTCAAAACTTAACTGGTGACAGTTGAATTTTCCAAGTATGTATTTGTCTTATATCACATATCAAATTGAAGGTCTATTCAAGCTCTATTTTGTCAAGAAATTACATGACAATATTCTAAGGGGTATCGCCAGAAATATATTTTTAAATGAGGGTATCACTAAGGACAGCATTAAAAAATTGATTCACAGCTAAATGCACTGAAAACAGTTTTTATTCTGTCATAGAAAATAACTATAGAGGTTACCTTATAAATTATTTCACTAAATTACAGATCTATTTATTTACTATTTAATGATAAAAGTTTAATTGTAATATGATGTTTGGCCTACAATAATTTTTCTGTAAGAAGTATGCCTAAAAACTTAATTCTATGTTTTGGTCATTGAGTGTGCATTGCTAATTAATGTCTTAACAAAATTAGTTTGACTGTAATACAATGCTTGGCTGAAAACTTATAAGGATTTTAGGATCAAGTCTCCAATAAGCACCCTAATTCATCCAACTAATGTTTTTATAATTAAAATAGTTTTTATTTAATCAAAAGAGAAATGTAGGCAGTTTTATTTACAAATATCTTTTTATGTTTATTTTGAATAAAAGATGTTGTTTCAGAAATAGTATCACACAATTTATAAAATTTGTTTTTGTCAGATACAATATAAGTGCAAAAGATCGGTCTGTTTTTTTAATAAATCTTTACGTGAACTTATGGTGACGAGTTAAAATGTGGAACCTTCCATTAGCTTGATGAGTTAGGGTGCTATTGGATACTTGATCCAGATTTTTACTGTAAGGAGTATACCTAAAAATTCAAATTCCAATATTTTGGCCATGCTATTGCTATTTACACCTAAAACCAATTTTCTAGGTTTATTTATTTGTTATGTCTCATTGGGCATCTCCCCTTTTTACTATCTTCCATATCAATCTTAAAAAAATATTAAAAAAAGTATCTTTGCACAGAAACATATCTATATATTAATACTCTTGTTCCTTAATATTCTGACGGTTATCATATTGCAACACTATCTGGTTTTAATTTGAGACCATCCAAATCATCTAAGAAGAAATGCAAAAATGTAAATCCTGATTATCTGGTGTCACTTATCTGACGCCTCCAACAATATTACAGAGTCTCAATCAATCTGCCAAAGTTTACTCGTTTCTTGTCCAAACACACGTCTGTGTAGGAAGGCAGGCTGTAAATAATAATTAACTTGCCCTGACCAAGATCCCACATCCGGGCCAATCAGGCCCAGTGCTGCAATTGCAATGTAGAAATTTGCATATGCGCCAACGAGGTGAGTAGTCTAACTTCAAGTTTACGACTCACGATCAAGAGGTTGCGAGTTCAGTCTCTGTAGTCACCCACTACACTCCCCCCTGATCTCTTCATTTTGCATGCCAGACATGTTCGTGCTCGCTTTTGAGCTCTCACTACACTCACTCGACTTAACCATAATGAAATCTCAGCAAGAAAGTGATGTTTCTTTTGTGAGACATGCAGGCTAGTCAAAAAGTCTTTGTCACCATAACATATTTTTTTAAAGAAGTAAAATAATGTAAATAAAAATTCTATGAAGTAATTCAAATTTAAACATTTTTTTTAGGGGTAAAAAAAAATAATTATACAACTTATGTATTATATTATCAAAACAAAAAATATGTTTCTCTGAATGTTTGAGATGAGGCTTGAAGATTAGTATTATCTGCGTTATTCGGACTATTGTTCCCCATCTTCATTGTTATTTGTACAACGTTTCGGCTGATATGCTCCCGATTACGACAAGAAAGTTCCCGAGTTTGAAAAGAATGTTCCAAGTCGAGAAGGTTCCCGAGTCCGAGAAAGTTCCGAGTCCGAAAGATATACCTGAAGAAGGCCGGAGGGCATATCGGCCGAAATGTTGTACAAATTGTTGTGATGTTAGTCCCAACAATAAAAAGAAGTCAAGTCGAGATAGGGTAAAATAAGACAAGTGTATTTACAATAAATGGTACATGTATGACTAGCTTGTCGTTAATGGAACAGTACGACCTTTTCACTCGGTGTCTCACTATTTATAGTGAGAACCGGTGTCTATTCTCCACTGTAGGAACGGCCGGTACAACACAATAACAATGAAGATGGGAACAAGAGTCTGAATAATGCAGATAATACTAAAAAATGATGTTATGTAATGGATCTTTGTCTTATTATGTGTGGGTCGTCTCTTCTTAGGTGAAAACGTCCCTTCAACTAAGCCCGTGGCAACCCATGTCAATTAAAAACCAGTCCGCAACCTTGTCAACAAATGTTTATTTTAGCTGTGACAAATCCAATAGTAGACGTTGATGCAGAGAGAAATAGAAAGAATGTACAATAACAGAATCACTTAAATTAGATATGCTAAGCTGGTGAACCTCGCACTCAGCTGTCAGCTTGGGAGAGGAAGAAAGAAAGGAATGTTTCTTTTCTATAGGCTCATTCAGCCGGCATCATGTGTCTCCTCAATAGACAGTTTGTGGTCTGAGTTCAATCGCTCTCCTCAATAGATCGTTCTGGTCCGAATTCACTCGTTCTCCCTCTCTTCAACTACTCACCCCTTCTTTTATAATTTACCGATTATCAGCTGATTATTTTCTTATGTCATATTTTAATTCATTGTACACTGTCAAATTGCTACACTAAATTTTTGCCAAAACAATCTGGCCAGTGTTTATAATTCTCCCCAAATATTCAACTCCAGCAATTCTCTGATGGAATTTCAACAAACATTTTTAACTCTTAACATCCTGTAGAGAATTTTCTAAGTCCAGAGCCCCATTCCTGTATGGATTTATAAAAAATAAAATGGCTAAAAATGACCTTTTCATTTAAAATTACTTGTTATTTTCCCTTGAATTAAAGACTTCCAATATTACATTTAAACAAAGACTATCATTTGGAGTGGATTAATAAAAATAAATGTGACTTCCAGATGGGTGGAATGAGTGGTATAGACATTAAGATTTAAACAAATGCATTCAAAATCAATTCTTTCTTTCAAAATATTTTTTTTCCTTCTTCTTCACTAATATCTATTTTTTTACTAAAACTGATCCTTTTTTTTAAACCATAATTATCCAAGGCTCCTAATAACGTGACAATAAAGAAAGTTAAAAAAAAACAAAAAAAAACAATGTCAGGGTGACAAGACTTTCAGACTACAATAGATTAATTCAACATGAACCCTAATTCATTTGCCATTTAAACATTAACTCAACATCCCGTTGAGAATTTTAAGAAGTACAGAGCCCCATTCCTATAAGGATTTATCAATAAATGCTAAAAATTACCTTTTCATTTAAAGTTACCTGTTATTTCCCTTAATCAAAGACTTCTAAATATGTTCTAATATTACATTTAAACAAAGGTTATTGTTTGGGGTAAATAAGAAAAAAGAATGACTTCCGGCTGGTGGATTAGCGTATAGGATGTTAAGAGTTAAACATAAAACATCACTATTTTTAAACATAAAAATCTCACATCTGGCTGAGGGTGGGGGAAAGGTTGTCTCTTGAAAAATTAATATGACCCCTTTACAAGAGACACTTTTAATTTTATTTATTGAATGCATAAAAGATTGTAAACAAGAAGACAAGTGACTGAAACTTATTCTTATCTGGTTGTGAATGTAGTATTACTATCTTCTCTCTCTCTCCCTCCTCTCTCTCTCTCTCTCTTCTCTCTCTCTAACCATCGTGTGTGTAGTGTGCTATTCTAATAAGTACCAAATTTGTGTGATAAATAGACTGAAGACATTTTTTTCAATGTTTATCCAAAGATAATTTTGGACATTTTAGATTATAACTGAGATATTCGCTGAGTCCGTCGAGCCTCCTCCTTCAAAAAACTGCTAGCCGGTAGGCTGCTGAAAAAAAAAAACACCAGCACGATTGAAGTCCATAGCTGAAACGGTGTTCACTTTTGAAAAAAAAAACTAGCGAATTAGGTTTAGGGTTGGGTTTAGGGTTAGTCTAATGGGAAATGAATAAATAAATTTGGCTCTGTTTTTTCTGTAAACAGGGTGACCTAGAAAAACAGACCACAAATGTAATTAAAACTGTTTAAATTTAAACGGGGGCGGGGTCGAGGAAAAAACGCCCTAAGTTGGTTGGTTTTCTTTGTTTTTTGTTTTTTTTCAAGTTGACACCTCTTTCAGCTATGGACGTCAATCGTAGCTGGTGTTTTTTTTTTTCAGCCAGCACCGGCTAGCGGTTTTTGAGCAGGAGGCCTAGGGACGGAACTCTGTGAAGAGTACCCAATAAACTGTTCATGTTTGGAAACTCTGAATTCTTTAAAAAGTTTTTTTTTCAAAGATGTTTCTGATATAATATGCCGTCCCTACATTAAACAATCATAATTTGTTTACATTCATATTTTTGTTTTGCTTTCGACTTAAAACAAATTTCTACACAACAATTTGTCATAATTTGAATTAAATTGATTTTTTCACGGAATCTTCAACATAAAAAAACTTTCCCTCATTTTCGTGAGTATATGTACGCGCAGTTATCTGTCCTTTGGTTTTGATTTTATTTTAAGTCGATTCATTACTCATTTTCTGTTATATCTCAATATTCTCAAGAAGAGGAGAAAGTTATCAAAATTAATTTAGTAAGAAAACAGGAAGTACCTATTTCAGTGAAATAACAGAAGTCAGGGACCATTTCGCATTATTTCAATGTAGTAGATCTGAACCCTCGTCTAATTGCCCAAAAAAAAAAAATCAGTTAATTCTGATTGACAATTCCTTGTATACAGGAAGTTCTTTTAATGCAAATAAGGCCTAAAACTATTACCGAAGAAATTGTTATTTTCTTTCTTTTTGACCGCATTATGTCACAGCGCTCAGAAAATTATTTTTAGAAAAATATTTTCAATAATTAACTTAGTTTTGAGTATCATAACAATATTTTTGACGAATATCAAGGACGAGAATTTGAGAATGGAATATTTTTTAAAATTCTTATTATATTTATTCTTTTATTTATTTATTTATTGCAAGTGGAAAGTCAAGTGTTTCAATGCTGATTACCTCCCCTGAATTGTATTGTTTTTTTACCTAACCTACATTAAAAATATACAAAATGGATTTGGTCATTCAGCTAAGGAAGATCCATATGCAAATGTATACACACCACGTACAATCTTGATTTTAAAAATATAAAAATAAAAAAATCTAAGGAAATATTTGGTATCTGGAGATGTGTATCGTGTCTTGTTATCTTTTGTTCCAACTTTGTAAGTGTGGATGAAATTTAGCAGACCGGAAAAAATTGAATTATTTAGTAATATTCCAATTTCTTGCCGGATCGAACATAATTATGTCAATATCATATGATATTACATAATTTTAATTTGACTTCTTTTATTAGTACATCTTTGTTAAAGCGTGACCTATGCTAAAACGTGACAACTTTTACATTTAGAAATTTGCGATTATATTCATTTGATATCAGGTTAACTGGCGGAGAATGTACAAGTGTCCGAAAGATCTTGTCAACACGACATATTGTTATTTTTTTTTTTTTTTTTAACTTTCATTATTTAGTTTATATTCATGTAAAGCTATGTTAAATTATTTTATCTCTAAAAATAAAATTACTTTCAAGATTAAAATATTTTTTCA